>JBAMNC010001957.1:0-63604 GCA_037902135.1 Cetoscarus ocellatus | reverse complement strand
AACGGGCCAAAAGACATGGTAGTGGGGACAGTTTGGTCATACTTGGCTTCAAAATGGTCTTAAAGCCTTTTCCTCTCAGCTCAGGATTTGAAAAAACACTAATGCTAACATATGACTTTTTTTCCAATACTGCCTCCGAAAAAAAATATGCTCAAACATGACTGTTGGGATGTAAAACGGGCCAAAAAACATGCTAGTGCAGATGGTTTGGTCATATTTGGCTTCACATTGGACTTTCAAACTTTTTGATCTGAGCTCAGGATTTGAAAAAACACTTAGGCTAACATATGACTTTTTTTCCATTTTGGACTCCAAAAAAAAATCTGATCAAACATGACTTTTTGACTATTAAACAGGCCGAAAAACATGCTAGTGCCGATGGTTTGGTCATATTTAGCATAAAAATGGACTTATAAGCTATTTTACCTCAGGTCAGACTTTGAAAAAACACTAAGTCTGACATATGGCTGCTTGCCATTTTGGATTCCGACAAAAACAATGCTCAAACATGACTTTTTTGGTGTTAAACAGGCCGACAAACATTTTAGTGTAAACGCTTTGGTCATATTTGGCTTAAAAATGGACTCAGAAGCCTGCTTCGCTCAGGTCAGGCTTTGAAAAAGCCCATTTGGTAACATGTGACTTTTTTGCCATTTCGTACTTCATGTAAAAAAATGCTCAATTCTCAAATGCTCAAAGATGACTTTTTTACTATTAAGCAGGCCAATAACATGCTAGTGCAGATGGTTTGGTCACGTTTGGGTTAAATATGGACTTGCAAGCCTGTTGCCCTCAGGTCATGCTTTTACAAAACTGACTTGCTAACATACGACTTTTTTTTTAACCAATTCTAACTCCAAAATAAAAAATATTTAAACATGACTTTTTGGGTGTAAAACAGGCCACAAAACATGCTAGTGCAGACGCTTTGGTCAAATTTGGACTCCAATTTGACTTATAAGCCTTTTTCCCCCAAGTACGCTTTAAAAAAAACATGCTAACATAAGAGATCTGGGAACAAAAAAAATCAATATGCTAATACTTGACTTTTTGATACATTTCAAACTGGAAAACATGCCTATGTGGAAGGTTTTGTTATTCTTTACCTCAAAATGACTAAGAAGCATTTTTCTGTCAGGTCAGATTGTTGAAAAAAAAACAAAAACACAACATGCTAATATATGACTTTTTATTCAGTTTTGGGTCCGAAAAAACATCCCTCTTCTGCATCACTGAAAAACTCTGCCCATGACCCACCCCCACTCCCCCCCCCCCCCCCCCCCCCCCCCCCCCCCCCCCCCCTGATACGACCTCCATGCAAATCTTCTGCTAAACCAGCTCTAGTTGGTTTAGCGTGACGTGAGAACAGCTGTAAATAACTGTGTGTATATTTTATTCTATTTTATTTTATTCTATATTTTTATACCTGGTTATTTCTATTACGATGCATGCACCTTTATTATTATTATTATCTTTTTACTAATTGTCTGTTAGTACTTTGCACCAAGATCACCAGAGCAAATTTAAAAGTGTAAAAACCTACTTGGCAATAAATCTGATTCTGATTCTGATAACTTTTTGTGTCTTCAACATTCAGGAAAACATGCCACAGTAGAAGATTTGTTCCTATTCCCCCTTAAAAATAACTTACAAGCATTTTTCCCTCAGGTCCCATTTAAAAAAAAAAAACATAAAACAAAAACAACAACAATAAAACCCAACATGCTAACATATGACTTTTTAGTCAGTTTTGGGCCCGAAAAAAATATGCAAATACATGACTTTTTGGGTCTTAAACAGGCAGGAAAACATGCCTATGCATAAGTTTTTTTGTTACACCACAAAAATTACTTTAAAGCATTTTTCCCTCAAGTCAGATTTTTGAAAAAAAAAACCAAAAAAAAAAACACCCGACATGCTAACAAATTACCTTTTTGGTTAGTTCTGGGCGCGAAAAGCAACATGTAAACATATTTATCCCTATTGTAAATATGTTTATCCTGCAGTTTATCCTGCAGTAAACATATCATCTCTGTTTAAACTTGTCTCTGCTGCACACATTTTTCTCTGCTGTAACGTCAATATGTTTATCTCTGATGTAAACAAGTTTATCTCTGATGTAATGTACATCTCTGATGTAAACATGTTTATCTCTGATGTTAACATGTTCATCTCTGCTGTAATGTTGTTATCTGATGTAAACATGTTTATCTCTGATGTATTATTTATCTCTGATGTAAACATGTTTATCTCTGATGTATTATTTATCTCTGATGTAAACATGTTTATCTCTGATGTATTATTTATCTCTGATATAAGCATGTTTATCTCTAATGTAATGTTTTTCTCTGATGTAAACATGTTCATCTCTGAAGTAAACATCTTTATTTCTGCTTTAAACATGGACATGTGACCATGAAGGTTAACAGGATTGCTGCTGCTCCAGCCCCTAGTGGACTCTGGAGGAACTGCAGCTGTTTAACGCTTGGTGCTGCCCCCTGCTGGTGGAGTCTTTGAGCTGCAGCAGGCTCAGTTTACAGAGGACTCAGGCAGTGATGCTGCAGCACACACTCAGAGTCAGTGTTGAGTTTCAGGTGCCTCAGAGGAGGCGGCTCAGGTGTTCGTTCAGCAGGTAGAGTGAGCAGGGAGCCGCTGTGGCTTTGTGAAGCACTTGATTAGTTGTTTATTAGGGTTAAGGAGTTACTCAGTGGTCTATAAGTGGTAGTTAAAGATATACTGAGTGGACATGTAGTTGTTTAACAGCTCTGTATTAGTAGTTAAGTGGTAGTTAAGCTGTAGTTAAGTGGTTTTTGTTAGTGATGAACGACAGTCTGGACTACATCGAGCTGCTCAAACAGGAAGTCGACAAAAATTCAGACGTGAGTGTTCACCACTGTAATACTTTGGTATATGTACTGTGTTTATATACTAACAGAAAGGTCACTGTTCTTAAAAGGGGGCTGCACGGTGCAGCAGTGGGTGGTGCTGTCTCCTCACAGTAAGAAGGTTGCTGGCTCGACTCCCAGAGTCAGACAGGTCCTCAGCTACCAGAGGTAACTGGATCAGCTGAGTGTCAGGGTGTTACGACCAAAGGGAGGCAACTAAAAACTAAATGAGTGCTGTAAACAGAATTGAAAAAGGAGAACAAAAAGAGCCTCTAACCTAGAATTGTATTACCATCTTGTGTAAACAAAAGAAAAAGAAACCAAAAACCTGTCTAACCTACTCCAAACAGAAAAGAAGAAATACAATACAACACAGCACCCAAACCCTGTATGAATAACAGTAAGTGTGTGCAAGGTGCTCTAAGGTGTTACAAACGGAGTTTACAAAGTTTGGCAACAAAGTCTATCGACAGCAAAGAGGCACGCGAGCCGGGCTGGTGTCTGTCGGCTTGGGTTTGACCGTCAAATCTGTTTTCAAATACTTAGACAAAGTGTGTGACAATATACTGAGGTATTGAAATTAAAGAAATATAACATTAAAGACATTTAACATTAAATATCTTTAATGTTAAATATATTTAATGTTAAATGTCTTTAATGTTGAATGTCTGATGTTAAATAGGTATGGGTGTGAGTGTGAATGGTTGTCTGTCTCTATATGTGTCTCACCTCAGGATTTGAAAAAACAGTAATGCTAACATATGACTTTTTTTCCAATTCGGCCTCCGAAAAAATATATGTTCAAACATGACTTTTTGGGTGTAAAATGGCCCAAAAAACACGCTACTGCAGACGGTTTGGTCATATTTGGCCCCAAAATGGACTTACAAGCTTTAATCTGAGCTCAGGATTGACTGGCAACTGGTTCAGGGTTTACCACGCCTCTCACCCAATGACAGCTGGGATAGGCTCCAGCTCCCCTGCAACCACGAAAGGGATAGTCGGTATAGAAAATGAATGAATGAATATATTTAATGTTAAATGTCTTTAATGTTTAATATATTTCATATTAAATATATTTAATATTAAATATCTTCAATGTTAAATATCTTTAATGTTAAATATATTTAATGTTAAATATCTTTAACGTTTAATATATTTAATATTAAATATATTTATTATTAAACGTCTTTAATGTTTTAACATTAAATATATTTAATGTTAAATACATTTAGTGTTAAATATCTTTACCGTTAAAGATATTTAACATTAAATATATTTAATCTCCATTTTAATAATTTTAAGATCTGACCTGGTTCTTCCTGTGTGATGAAGACTCCCGTGAGCGTTACCTGGACTTTACTGATGATGAGACTTAAGAATTTGACCTTTGACCTTCTAAATCAGCAGGGACTGGACTGGACTCAGTTCCTGATGGCTTGGGGGTCTTTTGAAGTCCACTTATGAGCAGGTCTGTGAAGGTGAGACCGTGTCCTTGTTCCCCCCAGAGGCTGCTCGATGTGGGGAAGGAGGAGGAGCAAGAAGAGGCCCCACCCCCCATCAGGCCCCTCCCACAGCTCTGTTCCATCCCACGGAGGTCGGTCGTCTCACCCGGGCTCGGAGGGATGCCGGTGACCCCCCAGCTGACTGAGGTGAGACCTATGCAGCCCAAACACGTCCTGAAGCTCCGAGGGAGCTGCTGACGGCCTGTTCTGTGTTCCAGAGTCTGAGGAGGATCCTGTTCGGAGGAACGTTTCACGTCTTCAACTACGAGTGGAGGAAGTCGGTCTTCAGGTTCAGACAGCCCGACGCAGAGCTGTCCTACGCCCTGGAGACGGACCAGGTAAGAGACCAAGACCAAGACCTCCTCACGAGGGAGACCTCTGATGAAGGAGCTACAGCACCTTTATGGAAGGAAGCTGGAGGGTGTTCATCAGTCACCTCACTTCCTGTTTTCAAAATAAAACTAATATGGCCTCAGTGCAGCCAGGGGTCTCTTTAAAGTCCAACAAAAAGTCTTTGTCATGTGGAAACTCGAGCAGAAATTGATCGTTAATAACACGGAAAATAAAAATGTTTAATTATCTCTGATTACTAACATTTATGAGGAGGTCGTGTTTCTGCCAAAAAGAACTCCAAACATGGATCCAGTCGTGTTTTTTGACACGGTGAGACACGGCTTTGTACATTTTTGACAATAATTTACCTGCTGATTTGGAAAGGCCTCGGTGGGGCGAGGGTCAAAGAAACGGATCCAAAAATAAACCTGAGAGCAGAACCATCCTGATGTCTTCACCCGGTCGGCACTGCGGTGCTTCATGTCCACATAAAACCTTATGTGGAAAAGGGGGGTCAGGGTCAGAGCTCAGAGCAGGTTCTGCTCTGGATCTTTTAACACCCTGACACCAAGCTTATTAATTAAATTAAACCAAAAGGACAAACCTTTTCACTGGCTGCTCTGGAAAAACAAAAATCGAATTTGTCCACGAGTTAAATTTTTATTCTTTAAAGATTCTTCTCCAACGAGCCGACGTGTTTGAGGTCCACAAGTGAAGCTGAAATGTGATGTGAAAAAATAAAGATCAGTTTCTCTTGGCGGGAAAATGACATGAATCCAGATCTAGGGCCTGTTTAGGCTGTGCTGTGATGTAGACAGGCCCTTAGGGCCGTTGGATAAACGATGAAGAAGCGTTATCAGCAAGTAGACACCAGCAGAGCTAATATGAACCACAGGATGAACGCCTCTGCAGAGCAGGTCACCAATCTTCACCTGAAGACCTCCTATCATGCTGGATCCACCTGCCAAAGTGCAGAACCAAGAGAGACCAGAACCAAGAGTCCCCATAGATTTTTACAGGTCTGCAGCCTGATCCAGAACAAACTCAGAATCCTTAAAGCCACTCTGTGTAGTTTGTTCTCCATGTCGTGGTCAAACTGTGTTAAAACCAATAGCGCTCTCTCGTGCCTCACTTTTTCAAATGTGCACAGAACCGCTGAACTCTACGGCAGCCCGGATGTGCCTAGAAGCTGTGTCAGCATGTCATCCAACACTTGGTGGAGTTTTCTTCCTGGTGAAGAGATACACAACGAATCATTAGTGTCAGGCTTTTAGATTAGCCCAAGCAGTGACAGCACGTCTCGATGTGGACTCACCAGATCCACGTCAGCTGGGTTTGAGTGAAACAGTCCGGCTTGTGAGACAGTTTACTTGACCTGACAGTGAAGCTGAAGGAACACCTGCTGCAGGTGGATCAGAGAGGCAGGTATGACGGTCCACACCATGGGTCAGAGTTAAAGACTCTCTGAACCCGTTCACTGTTTCAATGAGAGTAACTATGACTCCGCCCAGAGTGACAGTTTTATTTTTTTATTTATTTTACCTTTATTTAACCAGGAAGTCCCATTGAGATTAAACATCTCTTTTACAAGAGAGACCTGGCCAAGGCAGCAGCCAAAACAGTGTTACAGACTTAAAAAACAAGACAAAACCTTAACAGCACAACAACTCACATTTTAAACAGGCTGACAAAATGTGCAGTGACCTTTCATGAAAAGCAGCTGCACCTCTGTCACCATGCTCTTTATGATCCTCTTAAATCAGTGAATCTGTCTTTGGCTGTTTTTGGAGGTTGTTCCCTGCCCAACGTGCTCTGAGAGGAAAGGCAGACTTTCAAAGATCTGTAAGAGTTCAGGGAGCTGTACAGAGCAGCAGATTAGAGGAGTGCAGGCGGTAACGTGAAGAGCGATCTCTGATGAGGTAACACTGGACTGTCCTGATCTTCGTGTCCTGTGGGCGTGTCGCAGGGCGGGGCGCGGTCCATCCAGATGGCGGTCCAGGCTCGGATCATCAAATACCTGCTGTTCATCAGACAGAGCGGCTCCGACACGGTCAGCAGGTGAGGATGGTCATGTGACCATGTTTTAATGTGCTCAGAGTGTAGGTGATACTTCACCTGTCCGAGTGATGATGTCACATGACGGAAAACCATCCTGTAATCTGATAGGCTGAGATGATGTAACAGCCTGAAACATCCCTCAGAGCCAATCAGAGCTGAGAAACAAGCAGCAGGAGAGTCCATCAGGAACACAGATTAAACATGAGGGAAATACACTCACCGGCCACTTCATTAGGTACACCTCTTTAGTCTCAGGTTGGAGCTCCTAACAGCATCACACAGCGGCTGAACATCCATGAGGAGAATCTCCTGCTCCACCACATCCCAAAGCTGCTCTACTGGACTGAGATCTGGTGACTGTGGAGGCCTCTGGAGTACAGTGGAGAAACCAGTGTGAGATGATCTGAGCTCTGAGACATGGAGCTGCTGAAGTCTCCATCAGAAGATGGTCCACTGTGGTCATAAAGGGATGGACATGGTCAGCAACAATCCTCAGGTAGGCTGTGGGGTTTGAACCATGCTCAGGTGGGACTAAGGGACCACCAGCAGCAGCCTGAACCGCTGATCCATGGCAGGATGGATCCATGCTTTATGATGTTCACGCCAAACTCTGAGCCTACCATCTGAATGTGGAGCAGAGATCCAGACCCATCAGACCAGGAGACACTTTTACAGTCTTCTGTGATCCAGTTCTGGAGAGTCAGACCCTCAGAGGCTGTTTACATGACTCCGTTTCCACCTGAAATGCAAAGGTTTTTCTTTGCGTCTTCAAAAACGATCTGTGTTCAGACGGAGACTCGAGAACGACTGAAAACGCTGTAGCGTGCATGCCAGTCCAGTAGATGGCGATGTATGCTTGCAGAGAAATAGCGCAGTTACAACACACTTATGAAGAAGAAAAATTTTCCACAAACAACAATGGCGAGTGGATGCATGAAGACGCAGGAGTCTCTTGTCTGGATAACAAACCGAGCACAGGAAGCAGCACACATGTTACTCGGGAGACGGCCAAAGCTGTTGTTGTTCCTGGTATGCGCGCGCAGCCTTCTTGTGAAAGAGTGCAGCGCATGCAGTGACGTCAGCATTTCCCCCTGAAATGCTGAATCCTGTTTACATGAGACCCGGTGGCGATGCGTTTTGAAAACTCTTCACCTTGGACCCTGGTTTCAAAAGTTTGCAGATTCAGGCGCTCCAGGAACCGTTCTCGTGTAAACGGGAGGTTAAAACGCAATGAAAACTCTTCGAATTCGGCCGAAAATGGAGTCGTGTAAACACCACCTCAGTCTCTGTTCTTAGCTGACAGGAATGGACCCTGCTGTGGTCTCCTGCTCCCGTGGACCATCTGCTTCAGACTGGACTTGTTGTGTGATCAGAGATGGTCTCCTGCAGATGTTGGTTGTAACCTGGCCTGTTGTCTTTCTATCATCTCCAACCATGCTGACCTTTGACGTTAGCAAGGCATTTCAGCACAGAGAACTGCTGCTCTCTGGATATTTTCTCTTTTCAGACCATCCCTGGTAAACTGTAGAGATGTTTCTGTGTTAAAATCCCAGTAGAGCAGCAGTTTCAGACACCAACAACCACATGTTCGTTTTCTCTTAAATCTCCTTTCTTCTCCATCCTGATACTCCATTTGAACGTACCCTAACCCTCTCGACCATGAGTACATGGCTGAATGCATTAAGTTGCTGCCATGTGATTGGCTAATTGTGCTGACAAGTGATTCAATGGGTATACCTAATGAAGTAGCCAGTGAGTGTAAATATGGAGGGATCACAGGTTGCTACAGGTTGTGTTTTTGATGCATCCCCCCACACACACACAAACACTAACCCCCCCCAACCCCCAACCCCCAACCCCAGTCTGCGTGAGGTCGGGCAGAGGGACCAGGAGAGGGCGCTGGCGGCTGCGTTGTCTGACAGCCTCTGGTTGGCTGGTCAGGAGGTCAGTGCCACCGTTACCCTGGTAACCAAAGACTACTGCATCACCCCCCCCCTGGACTATAAGCAGGACAACTTCACAGAGAAGGTACCCGTGACCCACCAAACATGTCCTGCTACCGTGGAGGTCACAGGTCACAGTCTGAGCCCTGAATGTGTCCATGTTTCAGCTGCAGCTGTTCACGTTCAGTCAGAGGGACGACCTGAGGAGCTTCATCCTGGAGCACCTGCACTGTGTGAGTCTCACCTGCTGGGTCTCCAGAGCTGGACCACAGTACCATGCTCAGAGGCCTCGCAGCTCCTCCTGCGATTGATCTGATTGGCTGTAATATGAGTCAGAGTGCAGACATGACCACCTCTTAAATGTGCGATAGCATCAGGTGAAGGAGGTTCAGAGAGCGAAGACATTTACCTGAGGCTCAGGACAGGTGAGCGGCCATTTTGTCCCGCTGACCATTCAAGAGCTTCAGCGTTCAAACTTTAATCGTTATGAAAATGTCTCTTTCTTTAAAATATACCAGCAGCTGAGGCCGCACGTGTGTCTGACTCTAACTCACTCTGATGGAGACGGCAGAATGAAATACCAGCTCCAGATTTAAACTTTCCCTCTGCGATGTTTGTTTTTTTGTGTGTTTGTTTGTTTGGTCATTTATTTGTTTGTGTTTGTTCATTTATTTGGTTGTTTTTTTTGTTCATTATTTGTTTGTTTGTGTGTTTGTTCATTTATTTGTTTGTGTGCTTGTTCATTTATTTGTTTGTGTGTTTGTTTGTTCATTTATTTGTTTGTTCACTTGTTTGTCCCTCTAGTTTACGGAGGACGGCAGTCATGGAGTCATCCTCTTCCTCTACAGCCTGATCTGCTCTCGCTCAGTGGACAGGTAACAGGCTCAGGTGTTCTTGATGACTGAAGGTTCCTGACCTCCAGCTCAGACAGGTCATCCTAGAATCCTCCTCCTGGCTCTGAGCAGGTGTGATGCAGAAAAGCTGTTGGAGAGCACTGCTAGCCTATTAGCACATGGCTAATTCACCCCATTCATATGTGCACAGATGCTAATAAAGCACCGTGAGCTTGAGAGGACATCGTGGATGGTCAGGTGTTTCCATAACAGTCAGTGAGTTGTGAAGGTCGTCAGGTCATCTCACCAAAGTGCAGTCAGCTTGATATTCTAATGCTGGAGCCGGTACAGAGGGGGGATCACTCTGATCACTCCCTCTTACCGTCTCCATGGTGCCTCTCAGTGAAGGAAGAGCATCAGGCCCAAGAACGTCTCTTCCCGAGGGCCTTCAGAGCCAATCATCTCTCTCTCTCTTAGGCTGCAGGAGGACCTAGACTCAAGCTCCGCCCACCTGCTCCACCTTAACCTGGGAAACTTTGTATGTCGACAGGTGAGCTCTTCCCTCTGACTGTTCCTGAAGAGTGTGGACAGGTAAGCCGTACGATGATCCAAATGTTCCTGAAACTTTTCTTCATGTAGACGAGGGGAGGAGCTGCTGACACCTGTAAGCTCGTTAGTGTCCCTCGTTAACAGACAGGATGACAGTGCTGAGATCAGACAGAAGACAGGAAGTAGAATCACCTTTATGTGCTGTTCCATCTATCCCGCAACAGCCCACGAATCCTGATCGTCAACACTAATTATATTTTTCTTGAGGTCAATGGTCATGAGCTATAACAGGTGTGTTCGTGTGTCTGTAGGCTCTCATTAACCTGCTGCTGACCGGTCGGGCCCGCCCTTACGTCTTTAATGGCACCCTGCAGCGTGACCTTGAAGGATGCCCTCTGGAGCGCCCCCAACAGGGCGTCATGAGCCGCAGTGACATCGGCTACCTGCACTGGAGCCGAGAGGAGGCAGAGCAAAACAGGCTGCTACAGGTGAGACCATCATACCAGTCTGTTACACCTGTAGGTCAACCCAGTTTGATTTAAAGCACTGAGAAAACCTCCAGAGTGGACCAGAGAAGAAACAATTAAATAAAACACAAGAACAGACTTACAGACAGAAAACAGCTGTTTAGTAAAAACAAGGTCAAAACAATAAAGTAACACCACGTAAAACAAATAAGACAGATGTTCAGCGCTGGGCCGCTGACCTCCTCTTCATCAACCCAGCACACGAGGGAGCACCTCCTCCTCCTCCCTCACAGAAACATGACCTACAGGAAGTACTCAGACCACCACAGTACTGAAGATCAGAACTGAGACCACGGGGGCACAGCAGGTAGTGCACGTGCCTCAAAGCAAGAAGGTTGCTGGTTTGATCCCAGGGTCAGTCAGGGTCTTTCTGTGTGGAGTTTATGTTCTCTCCGTGAATAAGTCATCAGACCTCAGCTTCTCACCTGAGTGACATCATCAGCTGCTCACCTGGGTGAGACCTCAGCTCCGCGCTCAGACAGAGGAGCTGCTCAGTCAGGCTGGGGGGGGGTCTTGTTTTGACCATGTGACCTACCTTCACGTGTCCACAGGTGGGCAGCAGGTTGAAGACACCGGTGTTCCCTGTGTGGCTGTGCGGCGTGAACGGCAGCGTCTCTGTGCTGTTTGGCCTCAAACGCTCGCTGCTCTCTGATTGGAGGATGGAGCACCTGTTCCACCTGTACTACTACAACGGCCAGAGCTCGCAGACACACACCTGCAGCCTGACCATAGGTAAGACCTGGGGACCATCAGGGGGCCCTGGCCCCAGGTTGGGAACCAGGGCTGTAGAGCAGATGTTCTGCTGTAACCCGTTGCTCTCCCTGCAGATACTCACTCTCACCACTGGGAGGGGCCGTCCACAGACGCAGACCCTGAGAGGAGGAGCCCGTCCCTGGAGATGACCATCAGGACCAAGTGGGCCGGCGCCGCCATCGACTGGAACGGGACGACGCCGTTCTACTGAGACCCTGAGAGCACCAGCTGTGGTGTGCTCAAGGACTCTCTCCGTGATATGTTTAAGGACTTTGTGGTGTGTTTAAGGACCCTGTGATATGTTTAAGGACTCTGTGGTGTGTTTAAGGACTCTCTCTGTGATAAGTTTAAGGACTCTGTGGTGTGTTTAAGGACGCTGTGATATGTTTAAGGACTTTGTGGTGTGTTTAAGGACCCTCTCTGTGATGTGTTTAACACTGGTCTACCAGAATTCTGCAACTACTAGAATAACCATAGCAGTCATTTTGCCTACTCAGACATTATTTGCAAATAGTTTGAATAATCAATAAAAGGATCTAAGAATATATTGATTTAAAAGGTAAAAAATGCATCAGGACACAAAATGAAAATTGTAATGAATGAGAATTTTATATATTTAACGGACACCAACATAACTTCTGAAATTACACATGCAAACTTGAACCAAATCCATTTTCTTTGTCACATATAAACAAATTTATTCCGTCTTCAAAATAAGTTGGTGTCATCATAAGACACCATTAAACGGAAAAAAGATTAACCATCATGTGTGTTCTTGTGGTTGGCACAGTAGGTATCACTGAAGTTTCAGGATGTTGCCCTGCCACCAAAACAGTATAGCCTAATAAGTTTTATATCATGGAATATTCCTCTTATCAGGCCTTTTCCAATTCGTGGCACACTTGATTGACCAAAGAGCTGTCTATAAGAAAACCATACTATTATGTAAACTAGAAAAGCACTCAGAGAGCGCAGACCTCCGCCAAACAGTTCAGTTATGGCAGTGGCTTTTCTGCTCCAATTGGCCGGCTGAGTGTGCGCTCATGTCTGTCCATGTGGAGAATGGTGCATCCCATTTACATCGGAGCTGAGAAGAGGGGAGTGTGACTGACGTGATCTCTGAGTTATCAGCGTTCCAGTTACAAAGTGGGAAAAAGAGTGCCAATCTACCACGCTATTGTTAACCGCTGTGTTAGCAGAAATGTAGTGACATAGGCTTGAAAAACGTTGACGTCAGTTTGCAAATAAACTACAATTCCCATAAAGACATAAATGAATGGGATCTGCCATTATAAACTTCAATGTTTTTTTGTGACGTCAATCTGGATTGGATCAGCACCAAAATGTAATGAATTCCTTCTTTGGACCAAACCACACCTCTGGTAAAAAATTTTGATGTAAATCCTACCAGTAGTTTTTGCGTAATCATGCTAACAGACAAACAAACAGATAGACCCAGGTGAAAACATAACCTCCTTGGCGGAGCAGGAGGTAATTAGTTGGAGGCCCACATGTAATACCTTTGCAGGCCACCAGTGGGCCCTAGACCACAGGTTGGGAACTACTGGTCTATATTAAGGCTGAGAAGCTCTCAAGAACACATAAAACTAGCACAGGCTAACATTACAAAAATATGCATCATAGCAAACAATAGCTTAATAATAATGTTGATAATAAGGTTTCCTCCTGTAGGCCTCATACCTTGAAAATTAGCAGATGGGATGTCAGCAAGTTTGGAATTTGATGTTTCCAGTCGTCTTTTTTTGCTAGGGGCATCTCTAAAATGATTTCTGAATCACTCTCAGAGCTAGATGAAGCTTCTTCCAAACACCAAGAGACATCACTCTCTGAACCTGCTCCTCTGTTGGATTCTTCCTCATCAAGGCTCTGAAGCAAGGCGAAGCCTCCATAATTGTAATTTTCGTTCTACTTGTCATTTATGTCTCTCTTGGTTTAGAGTGAAGCTATAACTAAGTTTTAGCTTCACAGAGCATAAAAAACAAACAGACAATAGAGCAGGAGAAAGAGCGGGAAAATTGTAGCAAATAGTGAAATATGACACCCCCTGTAAAAAGCATGCAGTCAATTTGACTGCTATGGTAGTTCGAGGTAGTAACACTCAGATCTCTTTTGTGTTTTGAAATCTTGATGATAAAACAATGTTAGAATAAAATATACACACATTTAGGAAAAGTCAGGGTCCTATTGGTACATAGGTTTTTTTAAAACCAAGTTATGACGTTGCAAATTTTGAAAGCAGTCAAAATGACTGCCTTGGTAGTTCGAGTGTTAGGGACCTGAGGCAGGGGGAGCTTTCCTTCGTTGGTTTGGTGACAAACATTCTCCCTGAGCATGCTTGGTGCAGTTGCAGTGAAACAGGAGATGAAACATTAAGAACACTTCAGGAGCTTCATTCTCCCACAGGAGACGAGTTAAAGTTTGACAGACCACAGAAACTCGACCCGTGCCCTCACAGCCTTAAACTGGTTTAATAGTTCATCATCAAAGTCATGGCGCCCCATTCAGGCCTGCATGAGCACTGCAATGGTGTCAACGGGTATTCCCGTTTCCTGTTCGTCTCCTCGGTCTTATCCAGGTCAGGACAGGGTCAGACCCCACAGGTCTCTGAGGGTCCGTTTCAGAGCCTATGGTTCCAAACCAGTGGTCCAGGGACCAATGTTGGCCTTCAGAGGGCTCCAAGTGGTCGTCAGCTTCCCGCCTCTTGAGAGTCTCGATCATACCCAGGTGAGTCTCTGAACAGGTGAGACTCTGCCTGCAGTGTCCTGGCCACGCCCCCTTCATATCTAGACCATCCCACTCCACTGTAATGAGGTGTACGTGACTGCGCCCCCTGATGGCGAGCAGAGCAGGACGGTCTTCTTGACGTTGGAGCCGAGCCGAGACACAGAGAGGAGGTCGAGCAGACAGACGGGTTCTTCTGCAGACAGACAGACGGCGATGAAGTGGGCGTGGAACCGCAGAGGATCACCTGAGGATCACACGGAGCATGGGCGCCATCGTGAATTTAAATGTTTGTTACTCATCAGATTAATCATGATTGATGGTTAATTAACATATTTACATTATCATATATTTAATATTGTTTATACATATTTATGTACTAATCTGACCTCGCAGTTGGCTCATCACCTGAATTATCTCTATGAATGATTTATTATTGTTATTATTATACTGTATTAATTATTTATTTTTTATCATCAATCAGCCACAGATCCTAGAGACCAAGAGGTCATAGGTCAAGGTTAAGGTAAAACACTCACCTGGATACACCAGGAAGTCTCCTCCAAACTTTCCCGCTGAGGTCAGGAAGAAGCCCCGCCCCCTCAGGTCCCTGAACACCTGGTACCGGTCCTGGCAGCCGTGCTGTTCTCTGATTGGCCAGTCTGCCTGCAGGAAGGCCCTGCTCTCTGGGCAGTGAGTAAGCCCCGCCCTCGCCGTGCTCAGCTGCACCGCCAGCGCCGACCGTGGGAAGGTGAAGACCCGGTCCAGGGCATCCAAGCGGCCCCGAACAGAGTCATCCATAGTCCCCAAACCAGAACCTGAACACAACAGAACAAGAACCAAGACCTGAGCACTCCAGAACCAGGACCTGAACTCTCCAGAACCAGGACCAGAACTCTCCAGAACCAGAACCTGAACACTCCAGAACCAGGACCAGAAGGGTGGGGGGGTGATATTAGGCCCTGTTTACACGGAGAGGCTCTCACCTGAAACGCAAAGGTTTTTCCTTTGTGTCTTGAGAACGACGGAAAACGCTGTAGTGTGCATGCCAGTCCAGGAGATGGCGACGTCGGTTTGCAGAGAAACAGCGCCGTTACAACACATGTACGAAGAAGAAAAACTTTTCACAAACAACAATGGTGAGTGGACGCACGAAGACGCAGGAGTTTCTTGTCTGGACAACAAATCCGTCTGCATAGTTTTGTCTGGATAACAAACGGCCGAAGCTGTTGTTGTTCCTGGTATGCGCACGCAGCCTTCATGTGAAAGAGTACTGCGCATGCGTAGACGTCAGCGTTTCCCCCTGAAACGGTGAATTCTGTTTACATGAGACTGGGTGGCGATGCATTTTGAAAACTCTCCGCCTTGGTCCTTGGTTTCAAAAGTTTGCGGATTCAAGCAGTCCGGGCACTGGTCTCATGTAAACGAAAGGCTAAAACGCAATGACAACTCCTCGGATTCGGCCGAAAACTGAGTCGTGTAAACAGGGCCTTAAACACTCACTGTAATTCTGTCACCTTTCCTTAGCCTACCTGTCTAGGTGTCAGTTACATCATGTGACCGACAGACTTCCGGTCTGATCACCACTACAGCAGCCTTACAAGAATCGAAAGCTCAGCGCGAGTTCTAGAAGAAATACTTCAATGAATAACCAAACTACATCAAACTATAGTTCAAAAATATGCTTTGATCAAACTGTCAACAAGCAGCAACAAAACTAAATCTGACTGTGTCACAAAACTGTGATCTCCCTACAGTTCAGAGTGTCAAACACTGTTTTACTGTACTCTGAGGATCTGCTGAACACACCAGAACCAGGAAGCTCCAACAGGACTTCATGTTCATCTGCAGCTGTTCTAAATAAATAAGTAAATATGATTTTAATAACGTTTCTTTGAAGCTGTGATCCAAACGTGGTCTCTGTGTCGACTCTTCAGTTTGGAAACATCAGATACTAAAATAATCAGTATCACTCGACATCGGTGTCATCTGACATCTATGAGTTCAACATCCTGGTATCGTGATGACCTCAGAGCTGCAGACAGGTTCACCTGTGACAGGCTCACCTTGGTCTGATGATGTCATAGCTCGCAGGAACGCTGACTTCCTGTCGCCCAGGGCGAGGACGCTCTGCTCCTCATAACTCTGCTGCTGCTCCACCTCCTGCTGCTCCACCTGTACAACAAGCTCCGCCCCCTCCACATCCTGATAACAACAACAACCAATCAGATCTTAAATGTGTTAGCATTTGTTAGACTGCGCGTACCGGTAAGTCATGGTAAATGTGGTTAGCAAAACTGGGTTACAGTCAATTTAACAGGTTATCTGTGGTAAATCTGGTTTAGCTGGTAAGTATCTTACAGACTGCTTAGTTATGATCCACTGGTTAAACTGGTTAGCATTCATTAAACTGGTGAGTAATGGTAAAACTGGTGAACCTGGTGGGAAATTATTAAGCTGGTTAGTGTCTGTAAAACTAGTTTTATTGGTTGGACAGGTTTCTCTCGTTAAGCTGAAGCTGTTAAACTACTTTGCAGTACTTCAAATGGCTACCATACACTTAAGTAGCTGAGCTTAACTGAGCTATGGTAAAACTGGTTAATGGAGACTGAACTGTTCAGCTATAGTTCATTTTGTTAGCGTTTGTCAAACTGGTCAGTTATGGTGAAGTTGTTAAATTAGTTGGTAGTGATAAACATAACTGGTTTGCATTAGTTAGGTGAAGTTAATTTAAGTTAAGTTAAGTTAAGTTAAGATAAGTTAAGATAAGATAAGATAAGATAAGCCTTTATTGATCTCCAGAGGGGAAACTCAGGTGTTGCAGCAGGACAGGGAAGTAGCATTAAGGTCGACAGAACAACATATAAAGACAGAGATCAATAAACTGTACAGTAGCAAACAAACAAAACAGAATAGGTGGAACTAGCTAAACTGTTTGTAAATAAATCAACAGGTCAGCCTTAGATTATCTGGTTGCATTTAATTAAACTGATTAGCTTTGAGCTAACAAGCCATGGACTGCATAACGGGTTAGCCATGGTTAAACTGGAAACACTGGTAAGTAAGACAAATAGTGGTCAGTTTAGCTTGTTAATCTTGTTAGCAGTGGTTAAAATGGCAAAACTAGTTTACATCAGCTGACCCTATAAGCAGTAATTAAACCAATCAGTTGTTGCTTAATTGGTTAAACTGGTTCTCTTTCATTAAACTGGTTAGCCACTGACTGGTTAACTAGTTAGCAGTGATGAATGGGATTTGCCTCAGAGTGCTAATCTACTTGGCAGTGATTAAACTGGTTAATGTAGTTGTAGCAGCAATCCAGCTGGTCACTGGTAGTTAATCTGACCTGGTTAGTGGGGGGCATGGCGGCGGCAGCGCGGTGTTCACTCAGCAGCAGCTCCTCTTCGGGCAGCAGCAGCAGGGGGCGTCCCAGGCGTCCGTTCTGTCGCGGCGTTCGGGGCAGAGAGCCCAGCAGCGCCCCCACCAGGCCGTGTGACCTCACTGAGCGAAGGTCCTTATCTCGCCACAGCAGGGGGGCGGAGTCACAAAGACTAATCCCCACAGCCTGAGAGGAGGAGTCCTCTGTATCAGGGGGTGTGTCCATCACTGCAACCTCTGCTGGACCAAATAACCATCAGAATAAACAACCTTTAACCTTTAACCAACAACAAATAATCAGACTGATCAACAGGGACCATTTTAGCCCCTCACCCGCTGACCTCTGTGTAATTCACGGCTGCAAGTGACTCCAGAAACATTTTTTAAACTACAGCGGCTGTGATGTGACGTTAGTGACGACCTCTTTTAGTCAGAATGAAGTGAAAACTTATTTTTCAGGAGTGTCTGTGTGATCGAACACAGACACTGAAATATCAAAATATGTCATTTTTAGGATATTTAAATATAGTGTATTCCAAAAAGTGGTTAGTGGTATATAATAAAAACTGGCATCCAAAGGGTAAATCTTTAAATGTGTTTATTAAATCATGGTACAAATTAAAGAAGGCCCCTTAGTGAAAAATTACAAAGAAAATGGGAAAACGACACAGTTTAAAGTTCAAACTTCAGATCTTAAAGTATACTCTTCACATATTAACCCATCTATACTGTTTACATATTAAACTATATGCTGTTTATACATTAAAGTATATATACTTTTCACATATTAAAGTATATGTACTGTTTTTATTAAATGACACATAGCAGTATATAAGGTGTCACGCCGGTCTGTGGAGATGCTGCTGCTCCGCTGTGTTAAATGATAGACCAATCAGAGAGTTTGAGGTCGTGTTCACACCAAAAGGTCCGTTTTCTGACTCGAACCAAAGCGAGGATGGTACATTGTTGCAATTTCTCTATCGGTCCGGTTCACGTTCGCAAAGGCCAAACTCAAACGGTCCAAAAGTTGTCACGTCACGTGGCAGCAAATGCCGTTCGGTGATTGCTTATACAGTTCAGGCGGGTAGACAACAAATCCTTCCTCTGCTCATTGTGCAATATTTCATCTATTCTTTTTAATATTTCACCTAAAAACTGTGGGATATGACGTGTAAAATGGTGCGCTTCCTGTGATTGGTGCGGATGGGGTTCACACCAGAAGTAAACCGCTTTGGGGTTCACTTCATAGCGGTCCGAGACCACCCCTACCCGGCGGACCCGAGAGCGGTTGACTGGTCTGCACCAGAGTTCGAGGCCAGCGTTCACACCAACCAAAACGAACCGCACCGAGGAGGTAAACGCTCCAGGGTTCAGTTCAACTGGACTAAACAAGGCTGGTGTGAACGCGACCTGACACTAAAGCCAATATTCAAACAGTAAACAAGCCTTTGTTTGTTTGTTTGTTTGTTTATTATTTAACAGGTAAACTGACCGTGGTAAGCTCACCTGAACCAGTCTCGCGTGTCTGGAGTCACGACATGCCGTAACATGCTCCAGGTGTAGTCTTTTTATTTCAGCTGACGTGGAGACCAAAGACAGACGGAAAGACGGAGGCACCGAGCCTTCACCGAGCTGCTTCACCGTTAAACGTTCAACCGGCGTGAACGTGTCTCTGCTCCTCCATTACTGCACCGACACGATGTTTGATTCTTTTACCCTCACATCCCGAGCGGGCGGGGCCAGGACAGGAACACACACCGCCCACTTAAACCGTGAAGAAACAAAGACCAAGCGACAGAAGATCTGATAGGGTTCAGCCAATCACAGGCGGTCATGTACCCCCAGGGTTGCCTGCCCTGAGTTTTGTCTGACCGGCGCCTCGACCATAGTCTTTTTTTTTTTTTTTTTTTTTTTTTTCCTTTATTGAACAAATAGGATTTCATACAAAGTGCAAAAACATGTACAATTGAGTACTGCAAACCAGAAAAAATATGTACTCATAAGTAGCAATCCAACATCGGAATTTGATGGGTTATCACACCTCATAGAAACAATTCACAACATTATAGTGCAAAACTGTGGTTTCATTTTTGAAATAATGAACCAGGAGAAAATGAAAGAAATACATATTAAATAAAACTTGGACAAATAAAAGAATATAAATAAATAAAATAAAAATAAAATTAACAAGGGGTCAGGATAAATCAAGATTTTCTAAAGCCATATATAGTTTATTAGCTTGGGGGCTATCAACTTGCTTAAGGGAGTGTTTGAACAAAGATAGGTCATTTTTTAAAGCGGACCACGAAGGGGGGGATTTTGCATAGCGACACTTATGTATGAAGTATTTTGTAAGAATTATCAGATTGTTGACTATTAATTCAGATCTCTTTTCCTTCAAAATTACACCAACTTGAATATGTCGATATGACCAGAGGTTGATATTCATGGAATCAGATGAAATTAAGTTATATAGAGATTTCCATAGATTTTCTACCGCTAGTTTAAATCTTTTATTAATGAATTCATTAGAGGGGTAAATGTTATTTAGCGTCTTGAAGTGTACTTCCTTGCACTTGGGAGGGATTGGGAATTTTAAGTATTTTGTTCGAATAGATGCTCTTTTAGATCTGTCATACTCTCTAAGGGAGAGTGTACTTTTAACTAAATTTGGATTAAAAATGTTAACTAAGTACTGTCTTAAAAATGTATTATTACAGTTTTCAGAGATCAGGTCCATGTTCTCAATTTTAATTTTGTGTAGAACTGGAGTATGAACATTAGGTAAATTATTTCTGATCAATTGAACAAGGGCTTCTGGGATATTTTGTGTAACTTTTCTATAGAGTTCATTAGAGCAGTTAATGTTACATTTCGCCATGAATTCATCTCTTTCGAATAAGTACCCGGTACTGTCCATTAAATGTGTCACAGACCAGATCTGTCTATCGAACCAGTCCTCCACAAACATAGATCTCCCTCTGTTCAGTATTACTCTATTATTCCACAATGGGACATTGTGGGGGCTGAAGTTATGTTTAAACATCAATTTCCATTGTAATAAAACTTGTTGATGAAATTTTGAAATTTTAATTGGTAGTTTTGATAATTCATAGTCACATACTAATAAAAATTCAATACCTCCAACTTTATCAAAAATAAGGGTGGGTAAGCAGAACCACATCTCATCAGCATTTTTTAGACAGGATTTGAGCCAGTTAATCTTTAACATTCCATTCATAATTTCAAAATCAGTAGCATTTATACCACCGTCCTCATGGTTCTTTACCAAATCTCCATTTCTGATGTAGTGATGTCTATTTTTCCATATGAAATTGAAATTCATTCTATTAATTTCTTTTATGATCCTTGGTGGGATTGCTAGGGAGTATGCTGGATAGATTAACCTGGATAATGACTCAGTCTTGGTTAGTATTGATCTTCCAAACAGTGTTAAGTCCCTTTGTAGCCAATTATTTAAGGTTTTTTTGCATTTCTCAATATTATTTTTAATATTCTTTGTTTCACTAGTGTCAGAGATTTTAGTGATCCAAATTCCTAAATATTTTATCTCGGTTTTGACAGGCATATCATATAAGAAGGAATCAGAACAATTATGTATGCTCATAAGTTCACACTCGTCCATATTCAAATGTAGACCTGAGGCTCGGGAGAAGACTTTAATAGTCTCTAAAGCTAATGGAATTTGCTCTTTGTCTTTGAGAAATATTGTTGTATCGTCAGCAAGCTGACTAATGATCAAATTATGGTTATTAACTTGTAATCCTTTGATGTCTGAGTGCTTAACAGTAATAGCAAGTAGTTCTGCAGCTACAATAAATAAGAGTGGTGAGATGCTGCATCCCTGCCTAATGCCTCTTTTAACATTGAATCTAGAACAAGTGCCTTCTGACAGAGAAACACAACTATTTATGTCAGTGTATAACATCCCAATCATATCAAGGAATGCATTACCAAAACCAAAATGTTTAAGTGCATGGATAATAAAAGCATGTTCAATTGAATCAAATGCTTTCTTAAAATCCAAAAACAGCATAAATCCATTATCCTTGATTAAGAAGTTGTAATCTATTAGATCCAGAACCAGGCGGATATTATTATGGATGGATCGACCTTTAAGAAAACCTAATTGTGTTGAACTGATTATTTTGGAGATACCTGTTTTTAATCTTGATGCCAAGACTTTTGTAAAAAATTTTATAGTCTGTGTTTAAAAGTGTTATTGGTCTTAGGTTACTGAGAATTTTCTTATCTTTTCCGGGTTTTGGGATTAATTTAATCACACCTTGTTTCATTGTTTCCATCAGCTCTTTTTGATTAATACATTCAGTCAAAGCTTGAAATAACATACATTTTATGTCTTCCCAAAAATGTTTATAGAAATTTGTTGTTAATCCATCTGGGCCTGGTGATCTGTTAGAAGCCATGTTTTTAATTGCAGAATCAAATTCTTCTATGATTATTTCATCATTACAGAGTTCTTTAAAATTGTCATCAATTTTGGGAATCAAATGACTAATTTTATCAAAAAAAGCTGTGGCGTTTTGTTCTGATAAAGAAGATTTATACAGGTTACTATAAAAGTTAAAAATTTCTGTTTTAATGCATGTGGGGTCTGTACATTCTTCTCCATGAATTAATAAACTATCTATTGAATTGTATTCTTGTCTTCGTTTCTCTAAACTGCAAAAATAAGTCGTAGTTTTTTCTCTGTCTTCTATCCACCTGGCTCTGGATCTTACTTATGCACCTCTAGCTCTGTTCAAATACATCACATCTAATTTGGATTGCAAGTGGTTGATTTTTTCTTTTTCTTCCTCGGTCCAGACAAACTTTGTGTAAAGCTCCATGAGTTCTTTAGCCAGATTTGTTTCTTCTGCTCTTCTTTCCTTTTCCAGCTTTTTTCCAAATACTATTGAGAGTTTTCTGACACTAAATTTGAAATATTCCCATTTAAGTATTGATGTACTGATGGTATCATTGTTTTTAATATCCAGAATTAATGCTTTAATCAAGTTACAGTATTCTACATTTTTTAATAGTTGCGAGTTGAATTTCCAGTAATCTTTAAACTTACTGCTCTTTTCATTTTTTCTTTTTAAGTTCAAATTAATAATACAATGATCCCTTAAAGGGGCATTAGAGATAGTTGACTCTGCAACGTGGTCTGAAATTGAACTTGAAACCAACCAGAAATCAATACGTGATCTAATATGATCATTAGGTTTATACCAAGTATATTGTTTGGTGTCTCTATTCAAAGTTCTCCATATATCGATTAAATTATTGTTGATCATGAAGTTTTCCAATAATGGGTTTCTATGTTTCCTTGACAGTCTTGGAGGCCATCTATCCATCACTTCATCAGGAGAAATGTTGAAATCACCTCCGATGACAATGTGATCAGTGGGGAATTTGGCTCTAAGTTCTTCTATAATCGAAGATATCTGCAGTAATAAGCACTTATTCTTATGCTCATTATTATACCCATAAATGTTAATCAAAATAATAAAATTGCTGTCAATGTTCAAAATTCCAGCCACCCAGTGTCCATCTTTATCTGCCGTATCATATAAAATTTTTCCAGGACATCTGTTAAAGCAAATGGCAACTCCAGCTGAACGATTCGAACCATGGCTGAAAAGGATTTTATCCCCCCATTGTTGCGACCAAAACTTAACATCAGCGTCATTGGAGTGGGTTTCCTGAAGAAAAACACAGTTTGCTTGTTGTCCCTTGCAAAAAAGAAAAACAGCTTTACGCTTAATTGAGTCTTTGAGTCCCCTTGTACTAAAGGAAAGAAAAGAAATATCTGTAATTAACTGGAACGTAGAACACATAACCAAGTCTAAAGAAGTTTTGTTGAGGTGGAGTAGAGAAACCTTGAGTTAAGGTCCCATTTTCAGAAATGTGTTATGTAATCCTTGACAAAATCTGAAAACAGTCTAAAGCTGGGGTTTATTCAACAATACGCCTGCCCTCGATGTATCCAAATGGGCCATTGAAGCCCGCAGCCTTGCCCTCCTTTCTTGCCTGGTCGATTTTTGGCCATAGTGCTTGTCTGGATCACCAGTCCTCCTGGATCAAATCCTCGGCAAAACGGATCACTTTCTCTTTGCATACTGGTGATGCTTTTGTGCGTCTCCAGATGTCGTCCCTCACTGTATGTCTTGTAAACAGGATGATGATTTGTCGTTGTTTATTCTCCACCATTCGGCCGACCCTGTGTACCACATCAATCTCTTCATTCATTTTACCCTTCAGGTCTGGTGCGATTCTTCCCAGAAGTTCTACCACCTTTTCTCGGATGTTTTCATTGACTTCTTCCTTCCAGCCTTTAATGCGGAGGCACCATCTTCGTTTGTGTCTTTCTTGATTTAATAAACGGTTCATCATATCATCTTTTTCTTTTGTGAGTAACTCGATTTGTCTCTCCATGTGTTTAATTTTTGTCTTGTACTCTTTTACCTCTTCTGCATTTAGCTGCACAGATTTAGCAATGGATGCTAGCATGGAGCTGTGTTGTTGCATCTGTTTGCTAACTTCCTCCATGCGGTCGTCAACACATTTACCAAGAGAGTCTATAGCCTTCAGTATGGTGCCAGTAGACTTGTCATAATCATCTTCCTGGGACGTACCTTTCTGTTTCTTGCCCGGGTTCACTTTTTCTGGGGTATTAACTGGCGTTGTTTCCCCTCTCTCTCGTTTGCCGCCGTTAGCATTAGCTCCATCCATTGCTACTTGCATTGAATAGCCATGCTCGTTCGTGTTCACTTGATTAGTGGCCAGGAGCTTTTTCACAACTGTAGATTTCATAGTGTTCTTTTTGTTCATGTTCGGGCTTACTCTTCTATCTTCTGTGAAAAATTAAAGTTGGATTACAAGCTTCAAAAATGTTCTATTTCGGGACCGTAGTTAGAGCTCGTGAAGAAGCGACTAGTCAGTTCGCCATCTTGAGGATCTCTCGCCTCGACCATAGTCTGTATAGTCCTTTTTTCACAAGGAACCTTCCTTACTGAAGAAATGACCCAGAAGCATTTCAGCGTCGGCCATGATAAGTGCTGTCCGAATTGTCCAAAAGATAAGGAAAGGAGGGTCGTTGCTTCCTTTATTATCTCCTTTTGCTTAGGAAACACTGGACCATCCTTTACAAAAGGAAAGGAGAAAGAAAGGCCCCATAATGCCTTGCGGCACGTGACGTTTATAAATACGGCTCCTGCCAAAGGTTTCCGGAAACTTACGAAGGAGAAAGGACGAGTTTTGTGGGACTTCGAAGATATGAATATAATGTGTTAACGTTTTTGGCAGGTATAGAGAAAGAGGTATGCTCCAAAGTAAGTTCTTTCAAAAATATAAACGTTAGTTGATTTCCTTTTTAATCATTTTTAAATTGGTGGACAGATAAGCAATTACATGTTATAATTTATAAAGCACTTACTTTAAAGCACTTCTTTTTCTCAGTAACTGCCTACAACATGGATGAATATTAAACATACAACTGTGGTACTTGTTTCCTATATTAATATTATATATTAATTACCATATTTTTATCTATCTTAACTTATGAAGTAAATCATAAGACAACAATGGGGACTCTAATAACATTTATTAAAAAACAATCAGTAAAAGGACAAATGAGGTATTTTACAATTCTTCAAATATAATGACAAATTTGAACAATGTTCACAATGATATATGTGAATGAAACAGGGAGAATAATGCTTCTGAATCATGTATTATCAGACCTCAGGTAAAGTTTCCTGTAAAAGATGTCAACATTTACAGATGCTCTCACCTAACCCCACAGCTGAGAGCAGAAAACACACACTGCATGACCAAAGGACAAAACACCTGTCACAGGTAAATCCTCTGATCATGGATTGTTAATGCAAACAGGTGAAGCCAACACAAAACAACGCTGTGAGGTGAAGCAGATGACAAAGACACTAATTGTAGTTCATTTTCTGAACATTGTAGTTTGTCATGGCTTACCTACGTCACAAGAAATCGTCATCAAGTAAATATGACACCAAACTGAAAGTGCAGTCGAATTCATCTTTAACCGCAGTTCTCCTTTCCTTTCCTCTTATTCCCTCCTTTCCTTGACCCTGTGACGTTTTCCATCGGGGTTAAGGTAAAGTGGATAGGAAAGGACTTAGGAAGGACTTTTCGGACGCACCGTTAGAAGACTAGATACGTCAATGTGCTGTAGCAGCCCGCTAAGCGACGTGCCTACGTGGCATCCGTCTTGGATGGGGCAATGTTCCCATTAAAGGCAATGCATATACACTGAAAATAAATCATAACTTAGTATATCATAATAATAACTTATATATATATATATATCTCCCTCAGTCCATCATCCATGACTCCAAATTTATATCCATCTATCCATAAATCAAAATTCAACTACATCCAAACATCCCCCATCCATCCCTAGTAGCCAAGTAGTTACTGAAACTCTCAACAAGATTTAAAATGTAAAAAAAGCAAAAAACTATTCTTACTTATGAAATTTTATTCCTTGTTTCCTCATTTCAATGGTACGGCATATTTTACAATTGTATGCAGCGCAATGTGCCGGCATCCGTATTGTTTTCGTCCTCGCCCCTTCTACAACCTGACAGTTTGCCCCCACTAGCTTAGCTTCGACATAAGCACGCAGCCCAAAGGGGCGTGTCATATCTAGTCTTCAATGTATATCTAAAGGTGCGTTCACACTGAACGCGACTTTGGTGACCTCGGAGGCCACTCTCCATGCAGAGTCAATGTACAGCCACGATCAGCCACGACCATACGCGACCAGATCTCATGCGATGCAACGGACGTGTTCTGGGCGACTTGGTCGCATCTTTGGAGACATGGGGGCGGTGCCCCTGTAGTTGCAGATGGGAACTCTGGGGTCGCTTTGGATGCGGAGCAGGTCGCCGTGCTCCGTCGCCAAAGTTGAAATATTTGAACTTTTCAGGCGATGTCGCACCGTGAAAGCCAATCAGCATTGGGTTGGTGCGTGATTGACACCCGTGACAGACTGTTTTTATTCCGGTCCACAGAGTGACAATCTATATCCATGTGGAGAACATTAGTCAGTGAGGACATTAGTTCAGCCTCACGGACCACAGAAAACTCACAGAAGATGCTGCAGGGCCATCAGCTGCAGTGTTTTGTGGTTGGCAGGTGAGTGAAAAGGATACAGTTGGATTAATGTCAGCTAATACTGATATATGATGTATGATACGATCGTGGGGTGAAACTCGAGCAGGCGTGACTTCACTGAGCAACGGCAACGGTGACAAAATGAGCTATGAACAGGCGACAGGACTTTTTGCGACGCGATCTTGGTCGCCAAAGTCGCGTTCGGTGTGAATGCACCTTAAGGCCTCGACTCCCTCTGCCGACCTTTGACCTTCTCCTGGTTAAATGTTTGACCTGAAGGTCTGATGGAGCTCCGCCCCCTGCTGGGAGAGCTCCATTATGGACATGAAAGTCAGCTCAGAGAAGATCAAAGTATTAATCTGAATAAGACAGAGCACAGCAGGGCCACAGTTTCTCTGCTCTGCTCTAGATGTATAAACACAGATGTGTCTGATCGTCTTTATAAATCATATGATCATGTTCTACCAGATATTATCTTCAATCTAAAGTGGATGCTTTCTTTCACATTAACTCACAGATTCACCAAACCAGAGTTTGGGCTGGTGAAGCAGAAGTAAATGACCTTTCATCTGACCATGCTGAGGGCCTCAGGCTGACCCCGCCCACCTAATGAAGTGTCCTTAACTTCAGGTGAACAGGTGAGTTCCTCTGATTCCCTCAAGGCTCTTTTTCTCCAGGCACCTTGAAAGTTTGGGAGTCTGTGCCAGGACAGTCAGGTTGGACATGTCTCCTCATCAAGGCCCCCCCAACCCCCTCCAGACCTACCAGTGTGATGTCATACCAGTGTGTCATCATGACACACTGGTATGACATCAAACTGGTGGGATGCACCCATCACAACAGAGAGGACCTGTAAGGGTGCGGGTGGGCCCATCCCATGCGACAGGAGCCTAAAAGTGACTGAAGCCTTAAAAGGAACCCCGGCTGTGAAGACAAATAGTCATACATATGCTTTAATGTTTATCTAATACTAGAATGTGTTGTTAAAAAGCACGAGGAATTGTTATTTCTTTAAAAATCGTAATTTACAACACATATTCTAACCTACGGACGCAGCCATTGTTTTACTAGCGCAATGCATGCTGGGTTGATGATGTGTAAGGGTTGATGATGTGTAAGGGTTGAACTGTGCCGAGCCGCTACGTTTACCCACTGGTTATCAGGAGCGAGAATACCATAATAATGCCACATTGTGCTGCTTTTGGGTGCAACTTTTAGTCAAAGGGAAACAAGGGGAGTGATGTGAGTCTACACAGCTTCACCAGTGACAAGAAGAGAAGGAAGGAGTGGGAAATCGCTTGTGGGCGTACACAACCTCTAAAAGATCTGCGGCGATGTTCTCGCCACTTCTCTCCTGATGCATTTGATGCGTTTAGCTGAGCCAAGCTGCTGAAAGAGCTCATAGGTGCTGCTAGTTAGACAGACTAAAGCCAAATGCCTTGCCTACAGTTTTCTCACACAGACAGACAAAACGCCCTTGGGAAACAAGGGAAGTCCGCTGGAGGAAACGCCATAGGCAGGAGATGCTGGATGTTCTCCTGCGAGGATGTCAACAACTCACTCCTGCAGACGAATCAGTCAACACAGCAGTCCGTAAGTCTACAAACTCGTCGTCAGCTTCCTCTGTGATCGTGGTCATGCTTGATGGTTCGCCGTCAGCTACATCTGCAGGAGCGAGCTGTTGACGTCTTCGCAGAAGAACACCAAGCGTCTCCTGCCTATGGCATTTCCTCAAGCATGTCTTCATGCTCGGCACAGTGCAACCCATACACGTCATCCACCCAGCATGCATCACACTCGTAAAACAATGGCAGCGTCTGCAGGTTACAAAAATTGCGATTTTTAAAGAAATAACAATTCTTCATGCTTTTTATTAGATAAACATTAAAGCATATTTATGACTATTTGTCTTCACGGTCAGGGTTCCCTTTAAAGTGACTGAAGCCCTAAAGTGACAGGAGCCTTAAGAGGCTGTTAACCTCTGTCATCAAAACTGACCTCTGACCCTGAATGAAGGTCAAAGGTCAGACCTCTAATGAAAAAGGTCACATGTTGAGGACGTGTTAAGTCAGTTTTGGTAAAATCGTCTCTTACTGATGTTTTGATGTTGGATCAGAGCTGATGTCTTACTTCTCTGCTGTTTAATGGTCTGTTTCCTCACCTGTCCATGTGTTATTTTTTTAAGATTATTTTTTGGGCATTTTGTGCCTTTATTGACAGGAGAGAGAGTGACAGTGGACAGGCCTGTGAAAATGGGGTGAGAGAAAGTGGGGGACACTCTGCAAACGGGCCACAAGCTGGACCTGACCCAGGTTGGCAGAAACATGCACATGGGTCCACTCCGCAGCCTGTCGGTGTGTTTAAGGGCTCACAGGTTCCTCCCAGGTGTCTGTTAGTCTATACTCCTGATCATCCTCTGTTCTCTCTCTGTCCGAGACACACTGATGCTCTGTGCTGATTGGACACTTATGCTCCATGTTGTCAGCAACTCTGCATTCATTCTCTGCTCTGCACTGGACTTACTACTGTGAGCCAATGAGCTCAAACTGATGATGAAACAACAGTATAACATCACACTGGTAGGTTGGGGGGGTCAGGGAGGTGGTGCTGCATTCAGGGGCAGAGGGAGAGGTCTTCACAGCACAGACTTCTGGATGACTCAGAGCAGACATGTTTGCCATGGCGTCCGTCAGCAGGAAGTATGCACCGGAAATAGAGCTGACATTTCTCACAGAGCAGAAGGTTCATGAATGCCACGTTGTCAGGTTCAAAGTCAATAAAGTTTAAGTTGAAATGAACTGTTACAGCTGATGAGGAGATGAGGCTTTTATTTTGAAAGGAACACTGTAGCACCTGTACAGCTGTTGCATAGCAACACTCTCTCACCCACACACCATCTCATTACTCAGAAATGAAAACACTCTTTAACTTCCTCCTATGTTTCCCAGAATCCCTTTGGGCTGTTAAATTATGGTGCATCACATTTGACCTGAGGGGTCGGATCATCAGATACGTCACTAAAACACCAGCGCAGGTCAAAGTTCATGCTCAGGCCATCGGAGGATCCTCAGTTACCTGTCAGGAGAACTCAGCTGGGACGTCTGGGGCGTTTACCTGAGCTCAGGTGTGAAACTAGGATCACCTCCGACCTGAGGAGGTGTTTCAGTGGCGTACCTGCTGCCAGGAGCTTCAGATCAAATTAAACGCACCAATGAGGGAGGATGTGAAATGTGACCCCGCCCCTTCACTTTTCCACAGGTGAAGAAAATAAATCAGCTGATGGGGCAGGTGCAGCCTTTGGTGTGCCTTCATGTCAGTGTGTGTTGGGGCTGTAGACCTGCAACGCCCCCTAATGGCCGATCTGCAGCTCCTGCAGCTCCTTCAGCAGCTGCTCCTCCTTCTGCATCTTCTCCAACTACAGGGCACACAGACAGAGCACTGATCAGCAGGTATTGATCAACTTCAAATTTATTGTCCCATCAGAGAAACTTGCTTTGCAGACAGACATTAATGCACAGTCACACCGAGTCAGTGACAACAACAACACCGGAGCAAATTAACCAGAGAGACATCCATGGACAGGCAGTGATGGAGCCATCACCAATGAAACAAGCAAACAGTGACACAAATGAAATAATCAAGCTGATTCATTTCTGCACTCAGCTCGGTTATGGCTTGAAAGATAAAAGAGTTTTTCATCCTGTTTGATTTGGCCTTTGGTAACCTGATGGATCACTGACACATCACTGTAACAACAGAAATAAAAGAATCTGCAGTTTTAACCCAATTTAATCTAATCACATCAGTGTGGACATAATCCCACCAAAGAAGCAGCATCTGAAACAACAACAACAACAACAACAACAACAACAACAATAATAATAATAATAATAATCCTAACCCTACCCTATTATTATCATTATCATTATTATTATTATTATTATTATCATTCCATCAGACATCCTGAGGCCACACTCTGTAATTATTAGAGGGACAGGGTCCGACCCCCTGTGGGCTGTGACCACGTCAGCAGGTCTGAGGGCCTCACCTGGTTCTTCTGCAGGACTTTCCCAGACGCCTGCTGCTCCTTCAGCTCCTCGATGGCTTTAAGTTTCTGAAACACACACAAATGTCACAGACCAGCCAATCACAGCTCAGAACACCTGTCTGTGTGTGTGTGTGTGTGTTTTCCACCTTCTTTAAGTTCTTGACCTTCTTATCCAGCTCTGGATCTCCACTGCTTGGCTCTGATTGGCTGTTGCTGACGGGGGCGGGGTCAGATGGAGGTTCAGGCTCAGGTTTTGCCTCCTGTAAAAGAATTATTATAATTAATGTACTTGACCTTCCTCAAAACATCCCCATCCAGCCCCCTCCACCCTTCATGACTTTAGAAGATGTTCACGTCACCACCATCATCAATGAGGGCGGGGCCTGAGTGGAGACGTCTGATTGGTTGATCAGCTCACCTGTTTGGCTGCTTTCTTTGCTTCTCGTTTCTTCTGGTTCTTCAGGGCTGCTTTGGACAAGACCTTCTCCCCCCCGACACCAGGACGCATGTTCTGAGGAGGCTCCTCCTCGTGCTGCAGCACACACACGTTAGGGTACAGGTACCAGACCGATCCAGACTGTCCTGGACCGGACCAGACTGATCATCTTAATGACCTCATGGGACATGAACAAACCATTTGATTGGCTCACCAGTTTGGCGCTGGGTGTGGCTGGCAGGTGCCTGAGAGCAGGTGGTCGGTACGCCTGTGTGGGCGGGGCCTGTGTGGTTCCCAGCTGGCTCGGGGCAGCCTGGTATTTGACGGGACGTTCCGGGAAGCAGCCGGCGAGGAAAGGCTGCCATCGGACCTCCCACAGCTCGGTGCCCGCGCCCACGGCCCACTGGTGCAGCACGGAGCCGGTGTAGTGCCAGATCTTATAGCCGTTACTGACCCGCAGGCGAGGGGAGCACGTCGCCGTGATAACATGCTCGCCGTCAGGACACCAGGAGAAGTGTGTGGCGTCTGGGGCCTGAGGTTTGGACACCTGAAGGGGGACAGGAGCAGAGGTTAAGTCCCCCACCACTGCAGAGGCGGAGCTCCTGAAACTCAGTGGTTTTTATGCTGGACCGTCAGCCTCAGAGACCACGGGCCAGCCTGTGCTTTCATACCCTGTGAGGGCCGGACTTCTGGCAGACTGCACAGATACTCATGCTCTGGTCTGATTTACAAACTAAAACAACATCAGTCCACGTCACCACGCCCAGCCCTCTGAGCTGGTCCTGTCTGCGCTCTCTGGATCAGTTTCTGTGGCACAGGTCAGCATGGAGTCTCTCCTGAGACTCCTGTTTCATTTCAGCTGTTTGGGGGTTAAAAATACTGATGGGACATAATGACAAAGAGCACCCTCCCCCTCCCATTTCCAGAATTTGATAATATTCTGAGGGCCTGATGTGAGGCTGTGGGGGGCCTGATGTTGCCCCCCGGGCGGACAAGTGAAGGTCAGACTTAGCTCCTCCTCTTCCTCACCTGTTTGTACTTCTTGACATCCCAGACCTCCATCTGACCCCGAAGGTTCCCAAAGCCGGCGAGGACCAGGATGTGCCCCTGTGGACTAGAACAGGAAGTACAAAGTGGGGTCAGGGGTCAGCCAACAGTGTGAAACAGTCAGAGCTCCATCTGGAGTTCAGCAGCAGAGTTAATGTGATGGCACGTTTTAATTTACTTTTAGTTTTGGTCTTTTTCCTAAAATGTCTTTTGGTTTAGTCATCATTTAGTCATCCAAGTTGTTATATTTAGTCTAGTTTTAGTCGATGAAATCTGCTGTAAATTTAGTCGACTAAAATATGAAGTGTAAAGGGTAAGGCATTTTTATGTTTCCTTGAATTTCTGAAGTCATGTTTCACGCTTGGATAAAATCAAACATCTAATAACCCTTTACTGAATGCTAGTAAAGTCTGAATGTATAAATGAACAGAAACAAATTGAACTTTTGTGTGAAATGCAGTCACCTTTATTTAGGCTACCTGGCAGAGCATCTCAGTTACAATACCAGAACTGACAACAAACAGTGAACCTGCTCTACATGAATATATCAATTCATAAAGAGAGGAGCTCTGATTGGATCGCTCCACAACTTATCCCACCACCACCAAGCTAAGGCAGCTGTGATTGGATATATTCCTAACTTGTCTCTACTTTCTACATGACCAAAATAGGTCTGATTGGATTAAGTCTCTGTCAGACATTTTAGTCTAGTTTTTATTTGTTGATGAAAATGTCAGTTAATGTAGTTTGAGTTTTTGTCCATGTGCACTTGTTTTTATTAGTTACTGTGTGGTTTTCGTCAGGGGAAAAAAGGCTGTTGACAAAAACTATGACGAAAATAATTAATCAACAAAACAGTGTTCAGCAGAGGAGCTGCAGCTCAGGGTCAGGTGTGGTGTACCTGTAGTAGGCAGCGTTTCGGGGTCCCGTCCCAAAGTCGAACACAGGGTCACACTTGAGGTTGAAGACGGTGGCTTTAGCCGGCATGAAGCCGTACACCACGCAGAACTCCACAGCACTCGGACTCCACGCCACGTCGTAGATCGGACCGCTCTTTGCTGTTTAAGATCAGACAGACGTTCACTCATCAAGGTCACTGAAGGTCAGACTCCATTCAAGGATTCTGTTTAACCTTTGACCACATGGCCACCAAGCAGATTTGGATGGTCACAGGTCAAAGGTCAAGGTCACAGAGTCAGGTGGTCATCCTTTGACTGTGAACCTGCTGACTCAGGAGAGCTTCAAAGGACTGTCGTTGTCCCCACACATTAATCTGAGCTGTACTCACGCAGCTGGACCAGCGCCGTCTCCCCGTTCACACCGAGGTAGTGCAGCGTCTGCTCGCCATAGTACGATGCTCCCGTTTTATCCACCTCAGTGCTCGCCGTCACCAGAACGGCTGAGGCTGCAGGAGGGGGCAGAGTCATTAACACTGGCTATAAACATGCTGACCATCAGACGGCGGGCGCCTTCTCACCTTTGCTGTTCCACTGCATGCTCACTCTGTCCGCCTTGAAGAAACTCTTGTTGGCGAGGGCGGCGGTCGGGCCCCCCAGCACCGGGTACTGGTACAGACGGACAAACGAGGGGGCGCCCTTAGTGCCCGGGACGTAGACCGCCACCTGGAGGGAGCGGAGGAGACAGAGGTGGTCAGACCTGAATTTAAGCTCCTCCCCTCTTTGCTGTGGGGGCGTGGCCTCTTACCTTACTGGGCTGACCTCCAGGTGACACCTCAAAGTCCGACACCTTCTGCATGTGGAGCTTGTTGGCGATGGAGTCTGGAGGAGACAAGAGCGTCACTCAGGTGTGATCATTTGTGCAGGTGTGTGGACAGGTCACATATCAATGTTTTGCAGCTTGACAAAATGATAAAAACAAACTCCACTATGGTTTGAATTCTTTCACCTGCAGAATGTTTAAGTGTTTAAATTTGTAGTTTTTAACTTTATTATTGTCACTAAATATGTCAGTGTGAACCCTACTGATGAGCTGCTCTGGTCTAAAGTTATAACTGATCCAGGACCTTAAATCAGCCTGCATGACCTAAGGCTGTCCACTGATACCTGCACTCTGCAGCGTCAGCCAATCACATCGCACTGTTCATGACTGATGCTCTCAAACCTGCCTCTCACGTTAACGCTAATTCCATGACGTTCTGGGGTGGCAGGTGTCAAGGTCATGCTGTCTCAAAATAAACATGGCTGTGTTAGGGGTGAAGGGGGCGGAGCTCCGCGATGGCGTTACTCTGAAACATAAGTCTTGGCTGGGTGACCTTACTGAAGTCATTGTTCTCGTAGAAGTGCAGCTCGTTGTTGACGCTCCTCACACAGATCTTCTCATCCTCTGACCAGCTGGGACACCTGCAGCAAATCAGAACACAGCCAATCAGAGTACATCCGATCAGAGCACAGCCAATCAGAGTACATCCAATCAGAGCACAGCCAATCAAAGCACAGCCAATCGGAATACAGCCTTGTAGACCACGTTAGTTTAACAGTGAAGTGTCAGTTCAGCTTGATGCTGAGCAGAGTTCCTATGAGTGACTGTGACGGATTAGGGTGTGTTTGTCTGTTTGTACAGGTGACTGTTAGTTTGTTTGTTTGTACAGGTGACTGTTAGTTTGTTTGTTTGTACAGGTGACTGTTTGTTTGTTTGTTTGTTTGTTTGTACAGGTGACTGTTTATTTGTTTGTTTGTTTGTACAGGTGACTGTTAGTTAGTTAGTTAGTTAGTTTGTTTGTTTGTACAGGTGACTGTTAGTTAGTTAGTTAGTTAGTTTGTTTGTTTGTACAGGTGACTGCGTCCTACCAGGAGTCGACCTTCTTCTGAAATAGCGCTTTGATCAGCTGACTGCTCTGGACGTCCCACAGCTGCAGGTTGGCGTCCCCCTGAGGACTGTCCTGGGTTTCTGCAGCAGAGGGCACAGAGGTCAGAGGTCACAGTAAGTGTGCTTTGAGAAAGGCTGACGAGTAGAAAATGAATCACTGATCAGGATGAAATTTACCTGGTGAGAAACAACCAATCAGAGAGCTGTCAGGACAGACAGGTGAAGGTGTGTGCGTGTGTGTGTGTGTTTGTGTGTGTGGGGGTGGGGGTGTGTGTGTGTGTGTGTGATGTCTCACTGCTGTACGGCTGCCAGGTAACCAGGACACTGCCCAGAGGAGAAAAGTCCACAAGAGTCGTTTTTGGGAGCTTGAAGGACGACACGATGGCGCCATCTGCAGACTTGACCACGGAGACGCTGAGAGAGACAGACCACATCTGAAACAGTTTCATCTGGCTTGACCAAGCTGCTCCTTCTCATCCTGGATTGGCCTTTGTGAAACACATTAAGCCAGCGTGCTCAGAAGGGACTTGGTCAAGCCTGGTTGGTTATCCTGGATGCCTTAATTCCACTTTGGTGAAATACCCCTCAGCTGCGATACAGACTGTTGTATAACGTGACGTCTGCGCCCATAAAAGACCTGTGCACCTGTGATCCGGGCTTCCCTGACGCTCCTCTTCCTACCTGAGGTGGCTGGTGGAGAGACCTCAGCTGAGGAGCTTCATCTAACGTGTCTTTGTCCTTCCTGTTCCTTCAGCCCGCCTTCTGACAGATACAGATATTTGACCTCTGATTTGTCTGATGAAGACTGAGCTCTCTGCTTTAGACCACAGAAGTCGTTCTTATTCAAATCTTTTTAACATTAATTTATTTAAATCCACTGACATGGTCATGAGGAAGTCAGCCTTTAAAAATACTTGAAGATTTAAAATTATTCTACTGAATAAACTATAAAGTGAATCAAATCAAACAAACTCACTCTGTCAGTGTAAATATATAATGATTATATATTTACATAATAAATTTTTAATAATTCTATATGTACATATAATAAATATTTAATGATATATTTACTATATGAACCAGCAGGTCAGAGCACCTACATCAGCCTGTAGATAAATGAAGGTAAATCAAAAGTCTTTCTGATAAAATACAAACACTAACAAGGTCAAAGTTCAAACCAAACAACCTTATTTGACATCATTTTGTGATTATTGAACTCTGACCTTTGTCCGTTACACCAGCTGAACAGCGACCCATCTCTGCTGAAGGTCAAACACCGGCTGGGTAGAGAGTCTCTGACAAACAAACAAATAAAGAAATTAACAAATAAGTAGATAAATAAATTATGTGTTTATTTACACTGCAGTGAAAGACTCTGTTTGTTTGTTTGTTTGTTTGTTTACCTTTGGAAGGCAGCCTGGGGCTCACACTGTGGGGGTCCACAGAGCAGAGACGTCCCGTCTGAGCCCCGCACTGCAACACAAAACCACATTTAAATAAAATACTTTACAGATAATCTCCTCACTCAGCCAGAAACCTTTTAATGATGTTTAATCATTTTGATCATGAGCTTTAGTTACTGATTATTTAAAATATTTAATTTAAAAGAACTTCCTCTCTTTAATTGGGCAGGTGTAGAAAAGAAGGTTAGCTCCTGCACACGGTCTGATTTAACACCTTTGACTCCGAGCTGATGAATGTCTAATGGAGCACAGGTGTCCGCTGAAATGACACAAACACCTGGACAGGGGTACTCAGGTGTTTGTCCATGCCTCAGGTATTCAGTACACTCATGTTTTCTCTGTATAAATACACACATAAAAAAAGTCTCTCTTCATAAATAAAGTTTTGTGGTTGGTGCACGCGCCCAGCCCGGTGTCATGTGTCACCTGAGCTCTGAAGCTCTGCCACTAAACCTCATTAGAAAATCCGTCAATTTAAGGACCTTTTCATAAACTTCTGAAAAATCTCGAATATAAACTCACTCAAAACTCTTTACCTGCACAAACAGGTGACGTTTGACGATTCGGGTCATAAATCACAAGTCAATCATAAATGACGTCATCAGTAAACACAGCTCACCTGTGTGGCAGTCTGCGGAGAGGACTGAGGTAACTCACAGGTGAAAGCTAACAGCGACATTTATCTCTCCTTTTTATTCACAAAAGATTGTTTCAGTCCCGCTGATCGACTTCAGATGGTCAATGGTCATGGTAAAAGTGTTGATCACTCACAGAGGCTCTTTAATTTAATAATTAATTCATGTATAACAAACACATTCTGACACGGAGTGTGGTGCAGCGCTGCGGTTAGCTCTGAGGCTAACCGCAGCGCTGCTGTTAGCAGTTAGCCGTTAGCTGTCTGCATCAGTGTAAATGTTCACACCTGAATAAATCATGAATCATCCTCAGACTTTAATAGCAAATAAAATCACACACCTGCCAACAACGGGATGGGGGGCGCCATGTTTACGTGTGCCGGAAAAGGAATATGTATGTCCCGGAAATGCGTAAGGGCAGCAGGAGGCGGGGCTAAGATGGCCACGTCAGCAGACAGTCAGCTCGGGGTTGAACACGTCTTTAAATCACAAAGTTTTTAAGGTGAAAAAAATCACTGAACGGTAATAAATTAATATTATGGGTTAAAGAAGGACCGCCCTGCTCCTGTCAAACTGTATTTTCTTTACATGTTCATAATTAAAATATGTTTCGTTCAGGAAAATAAGGAAAGTTCGGGAAACGCAACAAACTCTCCGATTCCGACTTCAGAATAAAGCGACATTTCCTAGACATGAAAAGTGAGAGAGCAGAAAATAGTTTCGACAGTCTATTGAACCAACAAATATATACATGTATATATCTATATATATACATATCTATATCTATATCTATGTATGTATATATATATATATATATATATATATATATATATGTGTGTGTGTGTGTGTATTGATAGATATATAGATATACAGATGTATATATATAGATATATAGATATTGTATATATATATATGTACAACTGAAAGTGTCTGTTTATAAAAGAGCAAAAGAATTCGCTTTTTTTTTTAATCTAAATCAAGGTTTGTATTATGTTGATTGTGCCTGTTTCTATCTCCTGTGAAGCACATTGAGCTCACACTTTATAAAGCTCCTGTGCTTCAGTTTATCTTATTAAAGAAAAGGCTTTAAACATGTCCACAGAGTCAGTATCAGTGTGAATTGTGTGAACGAGATTTTTAAAATAAAGAAAATATCCTTTATCCTTAATATTAAAGAAAACATGTTGTCATTTAGAGTTGGGTGGCGCAGACCAAATATCATTGTCCCAGGTTGAATCAACCAATCAGACCATTACAACATTTTTATACTTAATAATCAAACAGATAAACACTGAACTGATATGAACCACAAATGACAATCATTTAAAAAGGGATTTGAAATGAGTTTCAGTGAAAACACTTTCTATGTTTAATAAAGGGGAAACAGGAGAATCTGGATAAAATATAGAGCTTATGAATATGAAGACTCTCAGCACATAGTGACAATAAAGGCTTAAGAAACTTCGCAACAAGAGAGTCCTCAGAGAGAGATTCATAACATGAATGCTAATAATAAAGTTTATTATCATTTTGGTAAAAGTGAAAACATGAAAATCACAGAGCAGTTTGTTCATTACATACAGGATGAATGGACGTTTTATTTTGAAGGATCAAACAGGAAGTTGTTCTTTCACACAAAGAAACTTTACGCGGGAAGAGGAGGGTCGTGTCGCAGCTGGGGGGCGGGGCTTCGTCTTTTTGAGTACGTAGACAACTGTGAGGAGGTCCGAGTCATCACCAACATCAGAGGAGGACAGCAGGGGCCGAAGGAGCCGCTCAGACAGACTTTAAAACTTTAATCTGAAAAATTAATAAAAGACAAGAAGACAAAATGGTGGCCAAACAGAGGATCCGCATGGCGAACGAGAAGCACAGCAAGAACATCACTCAGCGGGGGAACGTGGCCAAGTCAACGGTGAGTCTGTCAGGGCTGATGGGGAGGAATAAAAGATAATTTAAAGACAATTTAAAGATAATTCACCTCAGAGAGTCAGAGACGAGCTGGAGCCACTATTATTTATCTCTTTGTTTGTTTGTCTGTTTCTGCTCCAGCCAGATCAACCGCCGATTAATCACCGAAAAATCAATGATTTATTTTGTGTGACATCCTTCAATCAGACGATTTAAATCGGTGTATCATCAGTCAGATCCGGAGCACGGTTATATCGGTGTGAAAACACCTTAAACTTTATATTAAATGAGCTGATCAGTGATTGGCTCAGTCGATCACCGCTAAACAGGAACAGTAATAAACTAAATAAAACGTTAAATTTCTTTGAATTAAACAGGCCAGCATTAAAGACTCAGGGAGTCCTTCATTTTCCTCAAATGACTGATTTACTCACCTGGACAGATCAATCGGATCAATCTTGAATTTATGTACCGATAGAAGAAAAAATATGTTATTATATAATAATGACATGAGGAATATTTGAATCAGACAGATTAATCTCTGGACAAGAAAAAGATAATTTCAACTCTGAAAAAAGTTCAAATGTCAAGAAAGAACGAAAAAACGATCACACAGTGTTTCAACATTATTGTCCGTGTTTAGACCGAAGTCTTGACATTAAAGTTTTTTTTTTTCACTGCTTATTTTCAATTTATTTCAGGACTTTCAGCATTTGATCTCAATGATCCAGTTTTCAGGTTGACATTTTAACTAGTTTATTTTATCTTAGGTGCTTTATTTCAACACCTTGAGAATTAAACTGAACATTTCAGGCTTCAATTTCCACTTTTTGGCCTCAGCCAGCATATTTTTGGATTAAATCTCAACATCTCTGTAGTCTTCAGATTTATCACTTTGGTGTAAAGGCTTTGACTTCACCCTCTATATCTGGACCTTTTCTCTGCTTAAACACATTTGGCTCAATCTTTGATTTAATGATGACGTTCTGATTTAATGAATTATAACTATGAGAAGATGGACTCCATAATAATTACGGTAATTAAATGAGCGTGAAGAGAGTCTGACAGTTTCTGTAGAAATTCATCATTTAAACACACCAAAAACCAGAGTAATAAACCCAGACAGCCAATCAGCTCTCAGTATTCATGATCGTCCTAATGTTAATCTCAACATTTACTTCATAATCTGGACGCTTGTCTGGAAGCTTTAGTCTCAGGATGGGACTGTGTTCATGGAGTTATTGAACAATAAGGAAATAATAAAACTACACAAGATACAACATTCATATGTTTTGGCCTTGATGTTCAAATATCCTTACATTAAATATCAAATATGAGTTATTGTTGTATTAATTAATTAAATACTTGTTTAACAAGTAACTGTTGGTGCCATGGTGGTGTGACGGTGTGTTTGTGTTTCAGAGGAACCTGACGGAGGACAAAGGTGTGGGTCCATGGCTGCTCGCTCTCTTCATCTTTGTCGTCTGTGGATCAGGTGAGGGTCTCTCTCTCCCTAATCAGAAGGATGTTTGGAGAACGAGGACTCAAAAATCTATTAAACCAGGTCACTCCTTGATTAAAGTATAATGTCATTTATTCTTAGTTTATGTCGTCAGACGTCTTTAATTGGTCGTTACATGAGCAGCTCTGTACAGATTCTGCTTTATCCGTATTTTCTGTATTTTCTCCACACCGTGACTCCTCCTCCACGTTTAGAGCTGAACCCTAAATCACTTTACTTTGATCTGGAAGTTTCCGATGTGTTCCTGATATATTTGCAGAGTGGGTGTGGTTGTTGGCTGATGTCACATTTTAAATAAACTAATTTAAGTTAATTTTTCTGATCACCCTGGATTTAATTCAACTTCACTGACAGACCAGCCCCAGCCCGCTTTAACCCTAATTTTATTTTATTTTGTTACTAATTTAATCACACGTTATAAACAATTTAAAAGCTGAAATCATTGAAACTAAAAAGATCTCTAATGGGGGGGTTGGGCAGTAAAAATGTCAGCGTGCTCTGTGTCACTCTGACTCCAGAGTTAAAGTCAATAGATCAAAATCACCTGCATGCTCCAGGTCTGTGAGGGCGGAGCCTCAGATGAACTGGAGTTTATCTGAGCATGCTCAGATGCTACAAAGATCATTTCTCAAACAGAGGGCTCACTCTGATCAGAATCCTCAGTGCTGTCTGTGGTCTGAGGAGGAAACAGGACAAAAATCTGTCTGGTTGTCTTAACAGTGTGACCTCTCTGAAGGTTGTAATTACAGTGTGACCTCTCTGAAGGTTGTAATGAGGGCGCTCTGTGTGACATTGGGCCCCGGGTCCACAGTGAGGAAGCACATCTCCATGATATATGCACACATTGGTCTCATTATCACATGATCAATAAAATCCTTCAGACCTGATTTAAATGTTTTTGGAGTTTATTCAGTTTTTATTGTTTTTGATTCTGATGTTTGTCTCCAGTTGTCCTTCCTTTATTTTTATTCAGATCACAGCAATTATCAAAGCATTATTTTACTTTGTCATGTTTTGTCCTTGGGGGCCACCGTAGTGTGGTTTTTCCTGTTTGAGGGTTTACTCGCAGCCGCAGGTGTTGGTAAATGATGTGGAGTCCTGATCAAGAGGCTGTAAAAAGGCCTCTTTACTGTAGACACAGCAGAGGCCCCTGACTCTGAATAATGAAAATATTAACGATGTTAATCGAACCGCGACACCCGTTTAAGTCTGTTGTAGTAAATGATGAGGGTGTCTCATTGAATTGATTATCTGTGGATATCGATGATTCATGTGCTAATAATCGAACCATCTGACCATCGGTTTAATTAAGACTGTCTGTCCGTCTGCAGCCATCTTCCAGATCATCCAGAGCATCAGGATGGGCATGTAAAGTGATGTCACCACCAGGGGGCGGAGCTCCAGAGACGGGCAACCAAAACAGCAACATTGATGGCATGCCCCTGCCCCAGACCCCACCCCTTTGAACTGAACAGACCCAAACATTCCTGAACTCTGGCAGCTGCCTGCAGACCCCCCCCCCCCACACACACATCGTTTATCATGTTGATTCACGTGTCGCCGCTCTCTGACCTTCTCAGCGGCTCTCCTGTAAACAACCACCGTGTGCCTTTCTCTGTTTACCTGTGCCTAAGCCCCGCCCACACTGATTACACCTTATCATTGCATGGTGCAGGGGGGTCAAAGTCCGACCTGATCGTGTCAGTTTTACCTGTTTGACAAAAAAAAAAAACATTCCAACTGAAACGCCATTACTGTCTGTCTCTCCACTTCCTAGCTCGTCCCTCTCTCTCTTGCTCTCTCTCCCTCTCCCTCGTTCGTCCCTCCCTCCCTCCCTCTCTCTCTCTCTCTCGTCCTCCTCCTCAGTGTGAGATGATGAAGGTCTTTTGAATCAGAAGGTTTGGAGGTGCTACAGGTGTGTGTGCACTGTGTGCAGCTTCACCTGGAATAATAAAATTTCTTTTTGAAGATAATCGCTCGCTGCATTTCTGTGGAGTCATTCATCAAAGACAAGAAAAAAACCTTAATCCAAAGAATAATCATCAATAATCACCTATAATTATCAGTAATCATCGCACTAAACCATCGATAACCATCTGTTAACTATCACACTAACTGTAACTGGAAGCTTTCAGGCTCTGTCTTCAGCTGTCTGCCTCCTGCAGATCTGTGGGTGGAGGTCAGATTCTGAGTCTGCTTTAAAGTATCATGATATCTGTAAATATATAAAATCATATAAGGTAAATATTGAAAATGATTTCTGTAAATGTATAAAATGATGATTTCTGCAAACATAAAAAGCACGGTCACTGTGATGTCACAAAGGTCACTCTAACTCAGTGAAGCTGCGCAGGTCATCTTTCGGGGGCGGGGGGGGGGGGGGGGGGGGGGGGGGGGGCTGATCACATGTCTAAATTACAGTCAAATTTAACCTCAACATCTGGTATTAGGTAATTTCTTTGTTTTAATGAACCAAAGTAAAAATAAAACCATGACCACACTTTTGTCTCTTGTTAAAATGAAAGCAGAATTATACTCCAGAAAGACCACAGGGAAGAAACCAGGAAACAGCAATATATATGACAACCTTTTAATCAACTTTTATAATTAATGTTTACATTTATTTTCTTGTATTTGAAGCTAATTGAACAACTACTGTCAAATTATTTCATGTTGTGAACCCTGTGTACAAAACACGAGTAAAAAAGACTCAATTAAATATTTATGTTTTTAAATATGGTACACCACTATTAAGAGAACATTCAGACATTTGTATGGAGAGGGAACGTGAACAGACTGAGAACACAACATAATGTCATGTCGTCTGTTTGTCCACTGGGTGGTGCTGTTGGAGCAGAAACGAGGCAGAGCATGTCTCAGTTTAATTAAGCCTCGTTTTCACCAGAGGGTTCAGTTCGGTTTGTCTCGGTACGGCTCGCTTTTTGTGGTGTTTCCATAGCCTAAAACCGAGACAGGACCCCTTATAAGCGAACCGTACCGTCCTACTTTTTGGGACCCTTCTGTTAGGGTGCCAAGTATACCGATCCGACCCCAGAAGTTGGAGCAGGAACACTGCAGCCCGTTGATTGGTCGAAGGAGACGTCACTTCCCGTGCGACAGTGGTAATAAAGAACAACACAGCCCCGCCATGTTTAAATCTCCACTCGTCTTCGTGAAGATAACTCTCAAGGCTTTTTTGTTTGGAAAATGGCATCAAGATCGAGCGTCCCATGGTCTACTGTGGAGGTGCAGACCTTCCTCAGTATTCTCAGTGAAGGGAATCGTTGCTCTTTGTTTACTGTGTCGCGTTTTCTTCTTCATTGTATTTAATAGCCGGGTACACTGTGTCACGCTGCTATGACGTCATGCTATCGACATCCGGCTTAGACGCCGCCTACCAATTAGGGTACGGCTGGCTGTGGAAACGCAACCAGGATCAGGCTTTACTGATCCGGCCTGAGCCAAACTGTGCCGATCCATACCGGACCACTTGGTGGAAACGGGTCTTTAGTCATAGATCATTAAAGGTGTATTTTCACAATATAACCACTCACTTTGATTTTTTAAATTTTATCTATTTATTCATTTTTTAATTCTAATGAGGATCATACCCGACTTTGTCTCACCAGAGACTTTGTCACACCAGAGACTTGTCGCACCAGAGGCTTTGTCACACCAGAGTCCTAAATACCTGCAGAGCAAACCTTCATGTGTGATCATCAACATTTCCCAGAGTCCAACACCAGAGACAACGACCGTAACGCCGTCTAACCCTAACCCAACTGTAACGCCATTATTCTGGTTATCAGCAAGATCAGACCAGAGAGAGGGCGCTCCCTCTGCACAGGGCCGTCACAGCCCACCTGTCCAAAGGTCACCTGCCCATCAGTCTGCAGGAGTCTGGCTGAGGTCCCTCAGAGTGAAAAACTTTTTTTGGTCTTCAGTTTTTTATTTTATTGATTTGACCTTCATCAGTAAAATAATTGTCCTCAAACTAAAGTCGCTGAATCTTCATCTCTGACTGGAAGTGTCAAACTTTTGTCCTAACAGGACGTCGTCACACCGGCACCTCCTGCTCGCCAGAGTGGCCACGCCCCCTCGTGGGTAAAGACAGCATCAACGGGAGACGAGAAGCTGTGGTCACTTCATCTGGCGCCCGGTTCAGTTAGCATGTGGTGCTACTTTAAAGCAGTGAACTCAGCTCAAGGCCCGGGGCAACATTAGGCCCCCAGGCCTCAAATGTGAGGAGGTCATTTTATACATTAAATTAACAAACTATTAACACAGTCCCCAAAACAACCTGCCCTAAGGCGCGAGCCCTTAGCCCTTAGCCCTTAGCAGTGAGTTGCTCTGATTTTAAACGTGATGGACAACCTGACAACCCCAAAAACAAAGGGCCAAAACGTCTCCCAGGACAGGGTGATAGGGACTGATCTCACTGTTAAAGGCTAAGAGTGACACATGTAAAGACAGAAAATATTAAAATTATTCATTTTTCAACAAAATGAAATTGATCTACAGCCCCGAGGCCCTTTACAGACACACTCACATATGTTTATTATATAAATTTATTATAATATATATTCATATTATAAATGTATTTATGTATCATATTTATGATAAAGAGTAAATGAACATGAACTCAGCAGCACCAGCTCATTTAAATAAATCTAATAATCTCTAAAACCTGTCGCTCTACCCAGCCCTACACTCCGTTACAACGACTAACTGTTGAACCTCACTGCCCTTGTCCCCGTGTCCTCAGCTGTTGGACGGCTGCTCTGGTTTCAGCCGGATGGCCCAGGAGTTGGCGGACACGATGTCCCCCCGTCGATGGATGCGGCAGGTGTACACGCCCTCATTGAACTCGTTGGCGACGATGCGGAGGTCTCGGTCCTTCATGACGATGTACCCTGGGACAGAGGCGAGGATCTGCTCGCCGTCCTTGAACCAACTGTAGGAACAGACGGAGAGGTGCTCAGACTGAACAGACAAAACCCCAGGATGACCTTTGACCTCTATCTACCGCTGAAATGCTTTGAGGTGTTGGTCGTTTTAGCAGCAGGAGGACGGATCAGCTTACCTGACTTTGGGCGGTGAGCGTGTGTTTTTGGTGCCACAGCGGAAACCCACCACCTTCCCTCGAGGCACCATCTTGATCTTGACGTTGGCGGGCGGCGGCGTCGGCGTGGAGACAGCTTCCAGAGGCTCTGAGGACAGGAAGTGAGAGGAGGTGAGGGAGCGCCCAGAGGGAGGATCGAGTTTCTGCGTGTTTGGCCGTGTCCCGGGGAAGGTGCTGACTCACCGTAGCAGAGGTCGCAGCGCTGAGGACAGTTCTTCTTCATGAAGCTTTTCCTGCGCTCGCAGAAGCCGAGCCGAGCCCACGGGTCGCACACACGCTTCTTATCCAGACAACCTGAAGACAAAAACAGGACAGGAGCGTCAGGTGGACTCACTCAGGACAAACTCTTAAAAATAATAGGCGTTTCAGTCCTAAATTTAGGACTCCTAAATTTCTCTCCTAAAAGTATTTCACAAAGCATTTTAGCGCTAAAACAAGCTCCTAAACCTGTGAGAAGTTAGAAGTAGTGAAGAGGACTCCTAAGTCACGAAGACCAATTCAGAAAGAATCTCAGCAAGGCTGCTGCTTGCAGTCCAGCTCATGATCGTGTGAACATTTTGGAAAGATACAATAACAATGAGCTTCGGAAAAGGTACCGCCTGGGTGCAGAGCCTCCTCCTAATAAATGAAATACAAATATAAAAGTTCACATGTTAGTAAAATTTTTGATGACACATTGAGCAAGGTTAATTTATGTATAACATTTCTATTAATTACAGAACACACTAAATAGATTGTTAGGTTTTGTTTGACAATAATTGGTCTTACCTGTTGGTTTGTCTTTTGAACCTTGCCTGAGACTGTAAAGAGAACCAACGTTTCTCACAGTCATCAGTGGTTCTGGTCAGAAGTGGGAACACTGCACTAATTTGTAAGCAAATTTGTTCCAATGCTTCTTTTTTCAGTTGCAAGGTTATCCCAGATCCAAATTTTCCTTTGATAATGTTCTTTCTTTCGTGGATAAGGAGAAAAAGCTGGTCTTGCGTCCAGTTTCTTTTGGCTGATGTTTTCTCTGCCATGGTTATTCCAGGGTCCCAGTCATTAAGAGGCTGCTTATATCTGCTAATCCTTTAACCAGATACAGATACTTAAAATTAGCAGAACACATACTTGACTGTCAGTATACTACTCTTGGTTCAATGTTTAATCAGGAGCCGACATTTTTTTTTATTTGAAGGTCTTTATTTAAATATGCCAACATGACACCTTTCTCTAAACCGAGTGATTTCTATGTAGAAAGCACTCACAAAGACACATTCCCTGTCAGCCAATCACTGTAGGCATTGTAAGTCAGGTGGTTCCTGAAACATGACATCATCCATAGCGACGGGGTCAGCTCCACCCCTTTCTTTAGCTTAAGACTTCTCTGAGTTTCTTTGTAAGAGTCGGTCTCAGCAGCTTTGTGAGTAGGCTTTAAGAGAAAACTCTTAGTTAGGAACTTTTAGTGTCATTTAGGAGTCCTCGTAGAGGTACAATAAAATGCTTTGTGAATACGGGCCCAGGTTTTTAAACTTTAGTTTCACACATTTCTAAAACTTTAACAAATAACTACAGAGAACGACTCAAGTGAAGAAGCTTTAGAGAAACAACAAATCTGTCTGACATTCAAAGGGTTTTGACGCTTTTAGTTATTTAGACCAACGATGTTCTGCAGTATTTTAGTTCAAGGAAACAAAAAATACATAAATAAAAAGATTTGGGGCTGCAAAAGAAGGACAGACTGATGAGTTCACACCATCAAACAATCAACCCTAACCCCCCAACAGCTCCTGGACCCACATCCAGATTCTCATCATCACCAGTGTCCATGGACCATTACTGACCAATACTGAGAATGTACTTTTTTTGTTATCCTGTTTAATAATTAACAAATAAATATACAAACAACTAGCTAACAATCAAAATAATAAACAAACTAACTAACTAACAACAAACTAACAAACAAACAAACAAACACACTATCAAACAAACAAACAATCAAATTAACAAACACACAAACAAACTAGCAAACTCCAAAAACTTGACCCCCTTGGTGGAGGTAAGTGGATCTCATTCTGGATCAAAAATGTCCAGGCAGAGGAACGCGGTTTCTTTTGTTTATTCAAAGAATCTTTCCAACAATAAATGGCGTTCACTTGCGTGCCTTAAGCTGTCTGAGACTTTGCAGTCAAAAAAAGTCGCCTTACCCGGTGCCCCCCAAGACATGGCCACGGCTGACCTCTGACCTCACCATAGCAACAAGAGACGCGTCCTGTTGTCCTCCCTGTGCTGCTGTATGGCTTCCCAAACTCTCCTCTGACCTCCATAATTCTGCTGTTGGTGGAAAAACTCGTCTCCTTACTGTGACAGCCTGACAGACTGAGAGCCAGCTGCTCTGTCTCCACTGACGCTGTGAGGACGTGGACTTGGACATGCCTCCCTACCCCAGAGATAAACCATCGCTGTCTACACTGTGAGGACTGAAGGGTGTAGCACCCAAACCATGCAGAGTCCAGCTCCAGCCGAGTCTGCAGGCTCATCTGATCTAATTGGTCCATCCCCACCTGTGTGCTCTCCTGATTGGTCTAACGTAATTGTCATCACCTCTGGTACCCCCCCTCACCGTACAGCCTTTGGATTCCCCACACGTCGTCCTGTCCGATATTCCTCTGGCCCGTGTACGTGGCGTTGGGGTGCATCAGAGCCTGAGGGTCTCTGGAGTGCCAAAGGCCGAGAGCATGACCGATCTCATGAGCCGCCACCTGGACCAGGTCATTAAGCCACACCCCTGCAAGGTCACATGACAAACATGTGAAGTGCACGCAGGTTACCTGTTGTACCATGTGTACCTGACCTTCGCTTCATGACCTTGTTTCCAGCTGAAGCGGGACTTTCCCAGGATCCAGAACTCGTGGTTGTCAAAGTGGATCTCTCCTCGCGGCGGCAGGAAGGCATGAGCCAGCTCGCCGTTCAGACCGTCGAAGCACGGGTGGAGAGGAGACCACCAGCAGTCCGTGTGGTTGAAGGTGTAGAAGCCTTAAAAACACACATACCAAAGTTTAGCCCCGCCCCTTTTAGCCAAACAGAGCCCAGGTCCTGAAGGACAAATGCTTGTCTTCTTCTAATCAGGTTTGGTTACACATTTATCTTCGTCATCATCATCATCATCATCATCACAATCATCATCATCATCATCATCATCACCATCATCATCGTCATCACCATCATCATCACCATCGTCATCATCATCATTATCATCATCACCATTATCACCATCGTCATCATCATCATCATCATCATCATCACCATCATCATCGTCATCACCATCGTCATCATCATCATCATCGTCATCACCATCATCATCACCATCGTCATAATCATCATCAACATCACCATCATTAACATCATCATCACCATCATCACCATCATCATCATCACCATCGTCATCATCATCATCACCATCAGCACTATCGTCATCATCATCACTATCATCACCATCATCATCACCATCATAATAACTTCCATCGTCATCATCACTACCATCATCACCATCATCATCATCACCATCATCACCATCATCACCATCATTATCATCCTCATCATCATCATCGTCACCATCATCACCATCATCATCACCATCATCATCATCATCATCACCGTCATCATCATCATCATATTCCCCTTTAAGTGTTTGATTATTGAACATAAGTCAGGACCGAGCCAAAACTCCAAGGACATTCACACTTAAATTTATGTCTGTGTAGACGTCCCTTTTGATTCATGTTTTTGTGTCTGTTTGGGGAAAGGACCTCTTTCACGATACATGTAATTTTGCCCACAGCCCAATTTTTTGTTTATTGTGTGGTATTTGTAGTACACCCAGAGACTCCCAAGAATATACCTTTAGAAAATCCAAAAGTCATCCAGGGCCTGTACTATGACCTATTTTATGATCATTGCCATAGGTGTGAGCCAGGGTGCACACTTTACCCCAAAACTTACTCAAACACAAATAATAAATCATCAAATTGGGTCAAATCACCTTCACTGAAGTCTGGTGCATCTTTTGAAATCAAATGTAAAGCTAAGTATTACAATTGAAAGAAGTTATTGAATTTTAACTGGAAAAAAATTAGTTTTTTTATGATTTTTTTCAACAAATTCAATTCTTTGGAGATGTGTCTGACCAACTTACAGTTGCTGTACACCTAAAATACTTACAAATTATTTGGCCACATATATATTCTCAAAGTGGGAAAAAAATCATCAAATTCTGAGACCGGTAAAGTTGTTCAATTAACAGGTTGGGTTACTGTGGTAGAATCAGGATACTGTTCCATATCTTGTATATCAGGGAACCTTTAAAGATTTGTTCAGAATTCATCCTTTAAGTATGATTTCTTTTAGAATTTGAATGCTCGATTCAAAACAAACATTTCACATGAAATGTTATTCATTTTAATATTGAACAGCCACAAAGGGCCTGTATATTATGCCTTTGTGATGAGATAATAATAAGCCATTGATACAAGTAAAAACCGATGCAGTTTTGGATTGTTGTAATCAGATTGTATATATCTACAATGACAGCAATACATAAACATTACTTCTGTCAATTTCTGTTTCTAGTACTTATATATACATGTAATCTGTTTTATGGCCTTCGTGTCTTTTTGCATAGCAACGGCTTGGACAATTTTAATTTGTAGACCGGAACTATAGTGAGGGAAAGGGGATCTGAGAAATCCATAAGATGTATGATTGGCTGGTTATTTCATAGAATGGAGTCTTTGAATTTGCTTGTGTATGGTTGGAGGGGTTTCTGATTTTGAAAATGTTTATAATATCCCAAATAATAGATTACAGATGCAACATGTGCACACATGCCAGAGGTTCTCTTTCCAGCAGGACAGAGACAATAATATGCCTTCACAGGATCATCTGATGCATAAAGTGTGCACCCTGGCTCACACCTATGGCAATGATCATAAAATAGGTCATAGTACAGGCCCTGGATGACTTTTGGATTTTCTAAAGGTATATTCTTGGGAGTCTCTGGGTGTACTACAAATACCACACAATAAACAAAAAATTGGGCAGTGGGCAAAATTACATGTATTGTGAAAGAGGTCCTTTAAAAATCATTGAAACACTTTTATGAAGGTTTTGATCAGTCAAATGGTTTCAGGTGCAGTTACTCTGACCCTGTTCTGACAGTCTCAGGGAAGAGGTCTCACATCAGGGACAGGTTTTCAGGGGTTTTGGGGCCTTTTGGTCGTCAGTGAATAGAAGGAGAAGTCATGGAGAGGGAGTGGATGAGACAGGCCCTGAGGGCCTCTTGAGTATCAGAGAAGCTGATTGGTTCACAGTCAGGATCTGAACTTCAGGACCCTGACCCCTGTGGTTTAGATTATGGTTACTGACTGTTTTAATGATATGATTAAATGTTTACTACCAATGGTGATGTCAGCGGTATTGTTGCCGTCGGTAACCTCGGTGAAGGTCAAAGGAGACACATCGCTCCACTTGGTGAAGGCGATGCTGATGGCCTTCCTTGTGTCCTCAACATTCAGGGTGTTCGGGAACTTAATGATCCTTGAAGATAAACAGATAAACAAATAAACAAACAGATGGATGAACACCACGAGTGGCTGAAGACTGGTTCAGGATGTACCCCGCATCTCGCCCATTGTCAGCTGGGATAGCTCCACCCCCCCGTGACCCCAAAAGGGATAAGAGGGACAAAAATGGATGGACAAACAAACAGATAAACAAACAAATAAACAAACATGCACAAAAAAACAGACTGCCAGACAAACAAAAATAAATGAACAGAAAAACAAACAGATAAACAAAACATACGTACAGATAAAAAGATAAAAAACAAACAGATAAACAACAAACAGGTAAACAGCTGCTGCTCTCCTGTGGACAGAGACAGAGGACAGCTGAGACGGTGCTGCAGGTTCTTTTCTTTGACTTTTAATTTTTTAAATCCAGAACAGGGTCTGTTTCAGTCCCTGTTCTAACCTTCATTCTGTCACCTGAGGGCACAAAGATCTTTGAGTTACTAACTGCAGTCTTTGACATAAAATCACAGAGTAAATAAAGACTTCATCCGTCAGCTGTACTGATGATCAGCATGGCTGCACCTGGACTCTGGAGGTCACTGCTCTAGTGGACACTTGAGGAACTGCAGCTTTGCCCTCATAAGTGTTCAGCCCAGGTGGCTGCTGGTTAACGAGGCCCTATTTGTGGCCTTTGTTACCCTGGGTGTTGTCTCTCAGGCTGAGGAAAGCTCAGAGGCTCAGCTCAGGGTAAAATCCCCCACTGTTAACGTCAGCCGGCCAATCAGAGAGCATTCAGAGGGGCAATCAGACCCAATCAGCCGAGTAATGCTCCTGAGGGTCCACGGTCAGAGTGCTGATGTGTTCAACCTCACCTGTCTCATATATGACACCTGCTGTCCTCTGACAGGTGCTGCTGATCCTCAGCCAATCAACAACGATCAACACTTGATCAATAATCACCTTCGACAGCTCGCTTCTCTGATCACAACAATTCAGATTCAAAGAGCTGAAGGGGAGGCAAACAAAGGGACGACTAACACATTAAAAAGTCCTAATGATTATCATTGTGATCATAACAATAAAATAATAATAATAATAATAATAATAATCATGATGAAAACAACAATAATCATAATAATCATAACAGAAATAATTAGAAGAAGAAGAAGGATGTCAGAAAAGATTAATGCACATCAATATGGCCGAAGTCGAAGAAAGTATTGAATCAAGATGAAAGAAAAACAGTCCCCTTTACTTGGACAACTGTCTCACCTGTGTGTCTTACCTGTAGGTGATGTTGTGGTGCAGCCACTTGTGACCCACGGGGTTGATGGCATAACGCTTGTTTCTCGCTCCTCCCAGAGCCTCGGTCACGCTGCAGTTTCGAGAGGTCTGAAAAACACGACAGTCTTTAACCAATCAGAGGCCTCCTGAGGGATGATGTCAGACCTTTTACCAAACACTACTTATTTTATTTACTAATGTTAGGTCCACCAGCCAAGAATAATGATGGGAATTGTGACCTTGACCTTTGACCTGTGGCTGTATGTATGAACTGTATGTATGGCTTACAGGTCGATCAGAGGCGGTACACCCTAAACCGGTCGCCAGTCGATTGCAGGGCCACATATAGAGACAGAAAACCTTTCACACTCACACTCATACCGAAGGGCAATTTAGAGTGACCAATTAACCTAATGAGCATGTTTTTGGTCTGCGGGAGGAAGCCGGAGTGCCCGGAGAGAACCCACGCATGCACGGGAAGAACATGCAAACCTCACACAGAAAGGCCCTGCCCAACCCGGGGATCAAACCGGCAACCTCCTTGCTGTGAGGCACGTGCACTACCTGCTGCACCACCGTGCCGCCCTGAGCAGGAATCATACGTACTTTTATTTCTTATTTTGTAGTATGGACTGTAAGAAAAGTCTTGATCAAGTGAGATTACTCAAACAGAGAACAGTAGTCAGCAATAGTAGGTATGAAAAAAACTGACCCATTTGTTATTATCAATGGGTTAAATACATTTTAACCTTAAACATAAGAATATACTACAATTAAATAAAATAAATAAAAATTAAATTAAAAGACTCCAAGAGGTAACCTCAATAAATCCAATAAAAACAAAAACATATATTTTTAAATTGCAAAATAACCACTGTGTTTAACTTAAACATAAGCATATTCTACAACTGTAATAAATAAATTAGAATGGACTGCTTGTATCGGAGATTTTAGATGCAGGCCGATATAATCCGATATTTGTTTTTTTGCTGATATCAGACCGATATCCAATATCAATATCAGATTGGGACACCCCTAATTAAATTCATAACAAAATGAAAATTAAACTTTGATAAAGAATTGACTGTTTCATTATTTATACAGTTAACTCAAAGCGAAGCAGCACGTGTGTTCGAGGCTAAAGAGAAATAAACTAAAATAAAAACATGAACTGATTATTTCGTCAACACCTTGGCCAAAGAACTGATGTTTATACTCATGTTTGTTTGTTTGTTTGTGCTCCTGTGAGTAAGACAAACAGTTCTGGCCTGTCCCTCAGGTCTTTTCTGTCTTTCCCTCCTCATGTTGTTTGTTTGTTTGTTTGTTTGTTTACTGTCTTTCTGTCCTCACAGTGAGGGGGCCAACCATCAGAGGTCTCCGTGGGGAGGAGGGCCTGAAGTGGCCCCGGGCCACAGGTTGCCTCTCCCTGAGATAGACCATAGTTCCTCGGTGCTGCAGGACGTCCCGATGCAGACCTCCTCAGCCCCTCTCTGGGACCCCCCGCTGGTCCTCCAGGAGGAAGTCCTCCCCTGTCTGACTGTTTGACCTTTAATTCAGCAGCAGCAGAAGAAGAAGACATTTAAAGTTTCAGGACATGAGGAGGAGACGTGGCAGAGCAGAAGATTCAGTCCAGATGTGGACCACATTCCCCCCCTCCATGAACTTCCTGTCTCCAACCATCACCACATGGAAACTACAGAGACCTTCAAAATAAAAGCCCTGTAGCCTGATTGGACAGAGACAGAGTTCAGCATGATCATCAGTAATCCTCACACTACGGTGGCCCTGAGGGACAAACACACCAACCAGAGAACAAGACAACAAACACGTCAGGACATGACCCTGACCCTGTGACCCTGACCTCGTAAAGATCATGAGAGGTGGGGTCGAAGGTCAGTCGGTCTGATCTGATGTCCTCAGAGTTCATCTTCATCAGGGACACAGAGGAGGATCTCAGAGGCTTTAGAGGGACCAGCTCCACCAGGACATCACGGAGGTCAAAAACCTTTGCAGATCCTCCTGACCTATGACCCTAACCAGAGGAAACACCACCAGGCCACTTCATAAGGTACATCTCTGTAGTCTCAGGTTGGACCTCCTTCATTCTTTAAGGAGCTGAAACATCCCTCAGAGATGTTGGTCCATATCTCCATCACAGCATCAAAGAGGATCTCCTGCTCCACCACATCCCAAAGCTGCTCTACTGGATGAGATCTGGAGACTGTGGAGGCCTCTAGAGTACAATGAAGAAACCAGTGTGAGATGATCTTTGAGATAGTCTATGTGGTCATAAAGGGATGGACATGGTCAGAACAATCCTCAGGTAGGCTGTAGGGTTTGAACCATGCTCAGGTGGGACTAAGGGACCACCAGCAGCAGCCTGAACCGCTGATCCAAGGCAGGATGGATCCATGCTTTATGATGTTCACACCAAACTCTGAGCCTACATCTGAATGTAGCAGAGATCCAGACTCATCAGACCAGGAGACACTTTTACAGTCTTCTGAGGTCCAGTTCTGGAGAGTCAGACCCTCAGTCTGTTCTCAGCTGACAGGAGCGGACTCTGCTGTGGTCTCCTGCTGCTGTGGACCATCTGCTTCATAATCAGACATCAAAGTTCATTAAAGCTGAGTCAGACTAATAAATCGAACCGGCTCCTCATGTTGTTTATTACTGTGAATAAAAGTGTATTTAAGTTTATGACAGATTATTCCAGGTTAGACTGTAAGCGTGCGTGCACTTCAGTTTGTTACAGTATATGATATTAAATTTTGTTTAGTAAAGTGAATTAAAGTATATTTAAGTTAATAAAAGCATATGACAGTTTATGATGTCATATTGTACATTATATATTATATATCACTTGTGTCTTCTGTCTGCTGGTAGGACATGGTGGACTGAAGGTCCACAGGTCCTGGATCTGATCAGATCACTTCAACCAGAGGTTTGGACCCCTGCAAAGATCCTGCTGGTCTTCAGCCTGAAGCTCTGAGGCTTCAGTCTGAGCTTCAGCTGCTGTGGACATGAGGACAGGGACGGACACAGCTCCCTAACACTCCTGCCCCACGTGGGACACATCAGAGAACTGACATTGGATTATTATATTAAAAATAATTTAAATGTACAATACAGCCAACATTTTCACCTTCCCCTGGTTTAACCCTTCACATGCCACAGCACCTCCCAGGGGACGGTCCTTTGACCCCTGACGGTCCGGGACGGTTCAGTGGGAACCACATGACCTGGTTTCAGCTGAAGGTGTAACTGACAGCAGATCTTTGATGGGGGTGCATCCGCCCCACTGCCGGGGAGTCATGTGACCTCATCAGTGTAAGAACCTTCAACCTAACTTCAGATCAACCTCCTGACGGATAAAGAGGACGAGAGGGGCGGGACTACAGGCCTTTTGACCAATAGAGACACAGTATGGGCTTTTATCCATGTCAACCACGCACCCAACTACACACAGAAATCCTTAATAAGGAACCACAGGGTTTAGACAGACTCTAAAGAAACTCCAGGAAAAACAGGGTTTAGACAGACTCTAGAGGACGCCCCAGGAACAACAGGGTTTAGACAGACTCTATAGGAACTCCAGGAACCACAAGGTTTAGACAGACTCTAGAGGATGCCCCAGGAACCACAGGGTTTAGATAGACTCTGGAGGACGCCCCAGGAACCACAGGGTTTAGACAGACTCTAGAGGACGCCCCAGGAACCACAGGGTTCAGACAGGCTCTAGAGGATGCCCCAGGAACCACAGGGTTTAGACAGACTCTAGAGGACGCCCCAGGAACAACAGGGTTCAGACAGACTCTAGAGGATGCCCCAGGAACCACAGGGTTTAGACAGACTCTAGAGGACGCCCCAGGAACCACAGGGTTCAGACAGACTCTAGAGGATGCCCCAAGAACCACAGGGTTTAGACAGACTCTAGAGGACGCCCCAGGAACCACAGGGTTTAGACAGACTCTGGAGAAACCACAGGAACCACAGGGTTTAGACAGACTCTAGAGAAACCACAGGAACCACAGGGTTTAGACAGAGTCTGGAGGATGCCCCAGGAACCACAGGGTTTAGACGGCCACATCCAGCACCATGAGAACTTCAGGGCTGGACTACAGGCCCTCTTTTAAAGGTGGGTGGAGCCTCTTTATCTCCGCGGTGATGACAGGCGGCACCTCTCACCATCAGGATCTTAATAAGAACATTCAGCTGCAGTGCCTGAGTTTTGACCTGTAGGGGGCACTCCTGATACCTGACAGGGGAGGAGGTCCGATGGTCTGAAACTGAAACATCCAAACATGGAGGACTGAGGACTCAGGGGGCTCAAGGTGGTTCTTCAGACCCACAGAGACCCTTTAGTCACTTTTTATTATTGTTGTTAGGCAGAGGTCAAAGTTCAGTTCTGATCACGTGACATTTAGATTATTGATGGAAAAATAAATAAAGCTCGTCTCCAGGGAGGACCTGCAGATCACTCTGATGATCGGAGAGTATCGGCCTTCATCACACCTCTACCTGTCCGGGGGGGCGGGGTGCCCCCCCAGCTCAGCACACACACACTGAGTTCACTGACCTGCGGCCTCACGGAGGCACCGCCCACCTTCATCGTCATCACCATCATCACCATAAGCAGCAGCGGGAGGGGGGGGTCCATGATAACACACTCACACACTCCGCATCATCAGTCCACTGTGCGCGCGCCCATCCACGCACGCGGGGGCGCGCAGGGGTCCCTGGGGTCGTCGGGGGCGCGCGGGGTGGTCCTTGGGGTGCAGAGGATCAGGACGAGGGGAGTAACTGATCCTAGACTGCCGGTCCCGGTCCCGGTGCGTCCTGCTCGGCTCGGGAACAAAGTGAGGAAGTTTCCGGAGAGAGGGAGCGCTCGGTGCTGCAGAGGGGCTGGTCCGGAGGGGCGGGGTCAGGTGTGTGAGCGGTATCCAATTACAGAGACAGAGAGAGAGTGAAGGTTAACCCTTCAGCTGCTCCGCGGAGTCCAGAGTCAGTCTGAGCTCCCTGTGAGCTGACCCAGAGACGAAAACCAGAAAAGCAGAAAAACACTGAAGACTCATCCACAGAGGCCTGGGCGAGCCGAGAGCATTTCACTGTCTGAACATTTACACCAACAAAGCAGTCTTTTCACACAAAGGTCATAATGACAAGCATCATGCATTTTTAAAGTAATATTGGAGTTTAAAATAAACAAAAAACAGATTAAGTTAAAAAAAAACATTAAATCTAACAAATAGAATAAAACACACGGAGCTACAGGCAAAACTCCATCAAATGAAGAAGCTACAAAAGTTTAAATAAATTCCAAAAACGACCTCAGATACAAAATTGAACTAAATCATGACCCATGGTTCAGTTCGCAAATGTAGGAACTTTGTTTTCTTTCACTTAAGAAATAAATAAATAAATAAATATATATATATATATAAATTTTTTATTAAACCCTGAAATGAATTTAAACTAAAAAAATAATGATACAATAATTCATCTCTGAGGTCCACAGCTGAAATCCAAACAGCTGCTTCCTGCGGGGCCTCCGGCTGTCCTCGGGGTCCGGGGCCACAGGTAGGACCACCTCAGGCTGTTTTTGTCAGCAGCAGTCCAGATGTGCACATCTGTCCAAACAAACAACGCCCCCTGCTGACCGGGACAGGGACTGGGCTGCTGCTGTCCCACCTCAACTGTCTTCTGTCCTCCTCAGTGTCCTCTCATTGTCTTTTCTTCTCCCTGTCCTCTTTGTCTTCTTTGACATGTCCTCCTTTGTCCTCATCTCCATGTCCTCTTTGTCTTCTTTGACATGTCCTCTTTGTCTTCTTCTCCCTGTTCTCTTTGTCTTCTTCTTCATGTCCTCCTTTGTCCTCTTCTCCATGTCCTCTTGTCTTCTTTGACATGTCCTCTTTGTCTTCTTCTCCCTGTCCTCTTTGTCTTCTTCTTCATGTCCTCCTTTGTCCTCTTCTCCATGTCCTCTTTGTCTTCTTTGACATGTCCTCTTTGTCTTCTTCTTCATGTCCTCTTTGTCTTCTTTGACATGTCCTCTTTGTCTTCTTCTCCCTGTTCTCTTTGTCTTCTTCTCTATGTCCTCCTTTGTCATATCCTCTATGTCCTCTTTGTCTTCTTCTCAATGTCCTCTTTGTCTTCTTTGACATGTCCTCTTTGTCTTCTTCTTCATGTCCTCTTTGTCTTCTTCTTCATGTCCTCTTTGTCTTCTTTGACATGTCCTCTTTGTCTTCTTTGACATGTCCTCTTTGTCTTCTTCTTCGTGTCCTCTTTGTCTTCTTTGACATGTCATTGTGTCCATCTCACAGAGAACTGTTGGACCAGCGTGGTCTAGTCTCTGACTGTTGAGGACTCAGGACTCTGGTTTTCATGGACCATAATAAGTCCTCCAGGAGTTTGTATGTGTCAATGTAAGTGTGTTTCGTCTGAGGACATCAGAGACATCATTTTTGGACCAGAACCTGATGGAGCAACGAAGACCTCCTTCAGGGTGAGGGACACCAACAGGTTTATGAACGCACTCACCAACCAAGATCCTTTTTCATGTCCTTATGATGCCCTGGCCTTGACCTTTGACCTTCATGTTATCAGACTGTCCTTGGGTCAAGGTGGACACATGGTCAAAGTCCAAAGGAAGTTCCTTGGGTGATTCTTGAAGTTCCTGAGAGCACACCCGGATCCCACAGCAGATTATGGTCCTGGATCCACATCTGGACTCTGATCACCACCAAAACCTGACCTCCCCTTCAGACCAGGACCAGAACTCCAGAACTTTAGGATGTGTAGGACCTTATCCATCATCTCCCTTTAGGGGCTCAGGGTGCCTCCTGAACCAGTCACCAGCCAATCACAGGGCCACATAGAGAGACAGACAACTACTCAGATGGAGATCCACAGGAACCTGAGGCCTTCTGAGTCCACAATCATCATCCTGAGGTCATAAAATCAAGGCGGGTCCAATGTTTATGACCTCACAGAATTAATCCTAACCTCCCGTTTCCCTCAGTGAGACTGTCCTCTGTCCGTCTCATCTGTCTCAGCTGTTTCTGAAATCATATTATAAAAACATAAATAACCATCACATTAAAGTTTTGGGCCCGCTGGTCTACATCAGGGGCCACATGTGGCCCTGATCCTCACTTGAGGTTTTACTTTGTTCTTTTCAGGAAATTAAACATTTTCATTTGATTTTATTAGTCTGATAAAATATATGAATTAAACATTATTAATGCATTTGATTAATAAAATGTGTTAAAATAAACTTAAATACCTTCAACAGCAGCTGTACACATACTTTAATAAAACACGTTTGGTTCTCAGCTGAATTTGTCGGACAAAGAAGTGAAACAAATAAATGTTTTAAAAAACTGTATTATTTAATTGTGTTGAAAAAGAACCTTCAATTCTCTCCGATTCTGTGTTCAGGTCGTTAAATTGAGCTTCACTCTTTGATTTTGAGCTTTTAAATTTAAATACAGACCATAAAAGTTTGATACTGGCTGTTTAGAGTTACAGGAATGTCCGGTTGTCTGATTCGGAGCGTCCTTTTATTTGTCCCATCTCCCTCTGACACCAAGAGGGTCAGTGCTTCCCAAAGTGAGGGCCACGGCCCTCTGGTGGGCCCCTGAGGTACTGCAGGTGGGCTGTCATTGGCCACTGATGGAAAATATGAACCAGATTCTGAAGGATCGTGAAGTTCTGGATTACAGATTTCAAGTCCAAGAAGAAGCAGCCAGGAGGTCCAACTCTGATCGTTCACTCTCTGTTTTAACTGGTGTCATGACTGAAATGGTGTCAGATTAACTGGTGACAGTCCCGGCTCATGGGGTCTTGGTCGGCTCATGATGCCCAGGTTTTAAAGTGGTCTGGGCTCTGAAGTCCAGCACAGGTTGCTCTCTAATGAAGAGATCCTGATTCATGTCCTAATGATGCCCACAGAACAATTACCCACAATCCCTCAGTTCTCCATCAGTGACTCGGGGTGGGGGGGCATTAATAATGAAGAATCATCGTGTTCCTTAAATAGCCTCCTGAGCATGGGGCTCATTAGGCGTATTGTTCGCTGTATCAGCGCTCGCTCGCCCTCTCTCTCTCTCTCTCGCTCGCCCGGTCACCTTCTCGTCCTGACGCTGCATGTTAAGCAGCGCTCGTTAAAGCTGCATTGTGAGCTGAGTGAGCTCTGAATGTTGGCAGCCTGGCGGCTTGGCTCTCTCCCATCATGCACTGCAGCAGTGCTCTGACCTCAGCGTGACCGAGGGATCGATACCTGGACGGAAACCTGAGCTGCACTCACCTGAACCCTGATCAACCAACGTGATCAGACACGACAAGCCGATGTATCACCAGCCTGTCTCCCTCAACCTGCGAGTGGGGGGGGTGTCACCTGTCGGGGGGGTGGATTCAGAGGGTCCAAAGAATCAGGACTGATGTGCAGTTTGTGCATTTGGCCACTAGAGGGCTCTCATTTAAAACAATGACCAAAGATGACTGTAAGGATGGGCCATCGTGGTGTCTGATTGGCTTACACTCATCTTAAACAAAGTGATCGGTGTGGGGGGGCAGGAAGGTGTTAGCACTTCCTGTCCCAAAGACCGGGTCTGTGGGATTAAAATATTGTAACAGATCAACTTCTGAAAAAAAGTTCACAATGAAAACATGCAGAAAATATTTGAATGTTTACTTTGTCAAAATGAAGTGAACTGATGTCGCCCAGAGCATCATGTACAAAAATAAAAGTTATTAACAATTCGCCCCAGCCCACCACAGCCATGGGGACCACCTGGACAAGGTCAAAGCAGAGGTCACAGCCCAACATTAAACAAACACCTTTTCCAATGAAGTCGGGACAGAAACAAAACAGAACACAATGATTTCAAATCTTTTTCCACTTACATTCAGTTGAACACACAACAAAGACAGATATAATGTTCAACCTGAGAAACTTTTTTTTAAAAAAATATTCACTCATTTTGATTTCAATGCCTTCAACATGTTCCAGAAAAGCTGGGACAGGTGCACGTTTACCTCTGTGTTTCATCACCTGTCCTTTAACACTCACTGAGGACACTGACTGTTGAAATTTGAGTTCTTTCTCATTCTTGTTGATGTTCGTCTTCAGTTCCTCAGCAGTCTGAGGTCTCTGTTCTTCTTCATGATGGTCCTCACCTGTTCAGCAGAGACAGGTGTGGACTGCAGCAGGTCAGTCTAGTCCCTGTTCAGTGGAGACAGGCGTGGACTGCAGCAGGTCAGTCTAGTCCCTGCTGTTGTAACTCGAGCAGAATGTGTCTCATTGTCTCTGAAATAAGCAGGGACGTCCCTGAAACAGATGGATGGCAGCATGTTGCTCCTAAACCTGTATGTACCTTTCAGCATTAATGGAACCTTCACAGATGTGCAGGTTACCCATGCCATGGGCACTAACACCCCCCCATACCATCACAGATGCTGTCTTTTGACCTTTGACCAGATGAGCTCGGCCCAGAGAAGCCGGCGGTGTTTCTGGGTGTTGTTGATATTTGTCTTTGTCTTTGCATGGTAGAGTTGGAGCGCGTCCTCGCGCCTCCAGGTTTAGCGTAGAGACCAATGGATGCAAAATCACCTGAACTCACAAACTGCCAGGAAGTCTGTTTCTTTCTGTTGGTATTTTTCACATCGAACCCTGTGGAGTTAAAATCACCTTATGCTTCATGTATGCTAATGTGAATGAATGCTTTATTTCAAACATGTGCTAGTATCACACGAAGTGGACTGAAAAAAACAAACAAAACTAATGAAAATAGTTGAAACAACAAATAATAATATTATTAACCCAACATGTCTGAAAAAGAGGATGAAGCATAAGCTTATTCAAACCTACCCTTCTCCACTACTCAATTAACAGGCATTCTTTGCCGAACATAAATATTTACATAATACATATTTACAAGAACGAGAAAATAAACAGAGTAAAAATAAACAAACACATAAATCATTTATGAAAACACCCGGTTGCTAAAGCTCTGTACCTCCTGAAAACCATGTTTCTAAACTGGGTCATGATTGGACATCGCTCGAGCTGCACACCCAATCTGCTCCACAGCCTCACTCCACAAACAGGAACACAAAAGCTTTTTAATGTTGTTCGTACCCGCTGACGTTTTAGATTGAGCTCCCCCCTCAGGTTATAACCAACACCTCTGTTAAAAAACTGTTTTTGAATATTTCCAGGAAGTAGATTGTTAATTGCTTTATACATGATTTGTGCTGTTTGAAAGTAAACCAGGTCAGTGAATTTTAATGTTTTTGACTTTAAGAATAGTGACTTTGTGTGACCTCTATAACCAGTATTGTGAATAATTCTAATGGCTCTTTTCTGCAGTATGGAGAGTGAGTGTGTTGTACATTTGTAAGTATTGCCCAGACCTCTGCACAGTAATGTAAATATGGTAAAATCAGTGAACCGTAGAGTGATTTGTAGTCCAGGATGTGTTTTGTTTTGGTCAGTACTGAAATGCCTCTGGACAGTTTACTTTGTACCCCATCTACTTGTATCTGTAATTGTGTATTTTTATTGTCAAATATCATGAATTTGGTTTTACTTAAGTTTAATGATAATTTGTTTCTGTCAAACCACATTTTCAGTTTGCACATTTCAGTACTGATCCTCCCCAGTAGTTTGTGTAAATCCCTCCCAGAACAAAAAATATTTGTGTCATCTGCAAACAATACTAATTTTAATATTTTTGAAACTTTGCATATGTCATTTATATAAATTACAAATAGCTTTGGACCTGATACTGACCCCTGGGGGACACCATAAGCAATGTCCAAGCATGACGATGAATAGTCCCCCAATTTCACAAATTGATTCCTGTTGCTTAAATAACTTCCCACCCAGTGCAATACTTAGCCCCTAATCCCATACCGTTCAAGTTTATTGATTAAAATGTCATGATTGTGTCCAAAGCTTTTTTTAGGTCTATGAATACTCCAATTTAATGCAATTTGTGATCTATAGCGTTTGTGATCTCCTCAATTCATTTTGTTAATGCCAGTGATGTTGAACTGTTAGCTCTAAATCCGTATTG
>JBAMNC010001956.1:0-318861 GCA_037902135.1 Cetoscarus ocellatus | reverse complement strand
TTGACTGTCAGAAAGCAATTTATGTTTGTCTGTGAATTTATCTAATCTGTTATTGAAACGTTTTTCTAGAATTTGGGAGAATTGTGGAAGTAGAGAAACAGGCCTGTACTTTGTGAAGTGGTGTCTATCCCCAGTTTTATACAGTGGCTCAACTTTAGCTTTTTTCATTTTATCAGGAAATTTACCGGTTTGGAATGATAAGTTACAGATGTATGTTAGTGGTTCTGAAATGACCTTTTTTACAACTTTCATATCAATTTCATCAGAATCAGTAGACGTTTTGTTTTTACATTTATTTACAATATCCATTATTTCTTTTTCTTCCACTGCTGTGAGGAACATTAGACTGGGATTTCTCACTATAAGGTTATCATTCCAATCCTCAGATAACATTGGATCAGGAATTTTTCCTGCCAGGTTTGGTCCCACATTTACAAAAAAATTATTAAAGCTGTTGGCCGCGTCATCCATATTGTCCTTTTTTATATTGTGATCAATCAAATATTGAGGGTAACTCTGTTGTTTGGCACCTGTTGTTAGGATATGACCCTTTAATGTTTAATAGTTGGACCCAAAAGCTCAAGGATTGAGGCAGGTAAAAAGTTGAATACACAATCAGTGAAGGGGCAAAGGGGGAATCGTCGTGTCTGTGAGGGACTTCAGTGACACAGGTGAGTGAATAAAGTTTGCAGCGGTGGTGAGGGCTCGTGGACGACACTGCAGAGAGAGGAGCAGAAAAAACGGGTAAGTACAAACAGCAAAAAGCCTTCAGTCACCAAAGCACACACGAGGCAAAAACACTCCCAACGGGGAGAATCAGGCATCAGGCTTAAAGCTGCAAGAGCAGAGAAAAGATCGCTGGGCAACAAACCACGGTTGTAGTGGAAATCCACCGACGCTGCACAGGTGTCCAGAGCCGGCTTCAGTAGTGTGAGGTGATGAGGTGAGTATCAGGTGTGCAGCTTGAGGGTGAGGAGGCCACGCCTACTCCTCAAACACAGGAGGGGAGGGGGGAGAGCAGGGCAGAGGGGGAGGCCTCCTCACACCTGTTTTAATACTATTTAATATGTCCCATATTCCTTTTACATTATTTTTGTTATTATATAATATTTTACTATAGTATTCCTTCCTACAAACTCTTATAATATTGGTTAACTTATTTATATATTTTTTATATTTATTTTCTGCCTCTGTAGTCCTCTGCTTTATGAATTCTCTATACAGAATATTTTTCTTTTTACAGGCATTTTGCAATCCCTTTGTGAGCCATGGTCGATCTTTGTATTTTCGTTTTCTGCAGTATTGTTTTATTGGGCAATTTTTATCATACAATGATGTGAATATTCTTAAAAAGTTTCATATGCACTGTCAATATCACTTTCATTATATACTTTATCCCAGTTTTGTACTAGTCGATCATTCTTTAATAAATTCATCGTTTCCTCAGTCCTCACTCGTCTGTGTTTTAATTTTTCTTCTGGATGATTTCTCTGGTGGTTGCTGTTATAAACTGTAAAAACTGGTAGGTGGTCATTGATGTTGTTGATTCATAGTCCGCTCACTGTACGACCCTCATTAACATTGGTGAATATGTTATCGATTAAAGTAGCACAATGGGATGTAATTCTACTAGGTCTGGTGATTTTTGGATATAAACTCATGCTGTACATTGTATTGATAAATTCGTCTGTCATTTTGTGCTTATTTGGTTTGAGCAGATCAATATTGAAGTCACCACAGATGAAAACAACCTTTTGATCAGTTTTTGAAAACATTTCCCATCCAGTCATTGAATGCCTCAATACTAGAGCCTGGTGCTCTATATATACAACTGATTATTACATTTTTGTGTTTTTCTTCACATATTTCAATTATTAAACATTCTAATAAGTTGTCAATCACAGTTGTCACATTTTCAACTACTTTATAATTCAAGTTTTATCCACATACACAGCCACTCCTGCTCCACTCTTGTTCTTTCTGTTTGCAGTTTAATTCATATTCACAGTCCAAAATCCATCCCTTCATCTGCGTTGATCCTTGTTTCTGATATAGCAATTATTTTGAATGGGTTTTTAAACAGGGTTAAATATTCCTTGATGTCATCCAAGTCCAGTAGATTATGGTCAGTGTATTGAAATGTTCTCAGTTTCAATTTTTCATGATCAGCAATCCTTTGAGTTATATCCATGTTGTCTTCAGACGCAGATGACTGATGTCTTTGACTGTGTCCTGGTGGTGTTGTGTTTGAGTGGTCATACCTCACAGTCTGTGTTTGTCCAGCTCCTTGATGTTCCTGATGACCAGGACTTTGGCTTGCTCTGGTGTTTAGTTTACTGAATACTTTACAGTTTGATGTCCATGTTTGTTGAATTTTTCCCTGTTTTTTCATGGGGCATGCTTTCCTGGCGATATCGGCGTTTCGTTTAGTCAGATATTCATTGATGAATACGTTTGATCCTTCCACTTTCCTTCCTTGTTTTAACAGTGTGGTTTTGTGTTTTCTGTTGCTAAATCTCATGATGACGGCTCGTTTGTCGTTGTCATCTCTCCGGGGCAGAGGGTGGCATGCCTCAGCATTGCTGTAGTCTATTTCAATCCCTTTGGATTGTAGGAAGACAGCAACCTGTTGCTCAACAGAGCTGACATCCCGCTCACTGGGCTCTCCCCCATTGTCGTCAGTCACCGCCCGGGCGTATGACCACGGTTTGATGCGGAGCCCAGTCACAATCACATCATTAATCCAAGTGTACTGTTCCAGCTCTGCCACCCGGCTCTCCAGGTGCACCAGAACGCTGGTCCTTCTCGGCGTTCTGGATCTGGAGAGCATTCACCTCCTCCACCAGATCCAGGATGGATTTCTGTTGCAGTTTAACAACAGAAATCTCCTCAGACAAGAAGTCCAGAGACTTCTTAATGTCGTCACCCTCCTCGGCTGTCAGAGCCTTTTTCGGACCATGTTGCCTGCAAATCGCAAACCTGTGCTAGCGTTTGCTAAGCTAGCTGATGTAAAAGTGCTTTGAGTCGTTACTACAGAAACATAAACACTGACAGGAGGGACTCTTCATCACCACAAACATTATTTCATCACGTCCTAATAAACCTACACAATATATTGATGTTAAAGCAATTATTTCTTGAATTGGGATTTACAGATGGACTGCAGTCAGTCAGAGGGAAGGGCACCTCAGGGTGCTGCAGGTTACAAGTTAGAGTCGAGTATATCACAGTGTTTCCCCTAAAGTGTGTTTGGGAGGGCGTCCCGAGAAATAATGTTTGTGGTGATGAAGAATCCCTCCTGTCAGTGTTTATGTGTCTGTAGTAAAGACTCAAAGCACGTTTACATCAGCTAGCTTAGCGAACGTTAGCACGATTGCTAAATTAGCATGACATGAAGCATAAGGTGATTTTAACGCCACAAGGTTTGATGTGAAAAATACCAACAGAAAGAAACAGGCTTCCTGGCAGTTTGTGAGTTCAGGTGATTTTGCATCCATTGGTCTCGTTCACAGCGAGCCGCAGGGAGGACAGTGTTGTTGGTAGCCGACAGAGGCCGCTCTCCTCTCCTCAAAACCTGGAAGCGCGCTCTCCAAGCCCCGCCCCCAACCCCCACCCCTCCCCTCTACGTCAAAACACTGCCAGTAAGTCGAAACTGAAAAAAAGAAAAAATGTAACTGAAAACCGGAAAGTTGAAACTGAAAATCTGACGCTAAAAAAAAAAAGAGTGTAAAAAAATCAGAAGATTGGCATTGAAAAACATCATAAAACACTGAAAAAACAATAGTTTTTTTAATGTCTGTATTTTATTTTTCAATTCAACATTTTACAATGTCAATACTTGTTTTAGTGCCAGTGAAAGTTTTTCTTCAATGCCAAGTTTGTTTTTCAATACCAAATCATACTGTCAGTGTTTTGGTTCAAACTGAGTGAATATTTGAACAAAATAAAGCTCTGAAGATGAAATATCTTTGTGGTGTATTTAATGGAGCTGAAGGTCAAAAAAGGATCTGAAATCATCGTGTTGTGTTTGTGTTCCTGCTTAACACAGAGTCTCAGGGTGTGCTGAATCGAACCCGTGTCCCGGTCAGTCCTGCAGACCCGGGTCACTCGACTTTGGGGTGCGAGACAGACTTTGAGCAGGAAGTGAAGGACGAGGATTTAATGACACTTCTGTGCATTCATCTATCCGTCAGCCTCACTCTGTTCCCACAGAGACAAACAGCTCTCTGACTCTGGTAACCATGACGACCCGCTGCCAGTAAAAACAAACCTCCAAAGGTCGTGGAGGTCATGGCGAGGTGTCAGGGCTCTTCTGTGATTGGCTGACTCTTGGTCTCTATGTCGGGGGTTCTGGTTCACTGCAACACCGTAAAACAGGGGTGGGCAACTGGCGGCCTGGGAGACACATAAGACCCTTCACCTCACTCAGTGCAGCCCACAATCATTTCCACAAAAAAAAGATACATATATATATATATATATAAGAAGAAAACACAACAGCAGCTGCTAAATATGATTCATCATGAGTAACCAGCTCTACATATGCACACATTAGCACAGGTGATCAAATATTTCTATTAACCTTCAATTTCTTTTTTTTGCAAGTCATTTAAGAACAAAATTTGCTATGATTGTATCTCTAAAAATCTGTTATAAGGCTTTAAAATATAATAGTATTGGTAGAACCTAGATTTGGAACAATAGTAAAGGTCATATATCTGTGCTTTAAAAACTGGGGAGCATTTATTGCATTAAAGAGTTTAAATTGTCCTTAGTTCTGAGTCATGCTCTTTAAATCATGAATTTTAATCGTGTTTAAGTTCAAATACATTAATGTTGGTATAATCCCTTTCTGAAGCTTTATATTTTCTGTTTTTTGTTTATTTATATTGTTGTCCTGAATGAGTGTCTGACAGTGTGTAAAGCGGAGTACACACATAAAGATTAACGGGCTGTTTTTGTCCCAACCAAGGACGGCAAATGCCCGATTATCTTCTGTCTTGTAAGATTATCCGATCAGATTATCCTGTGGTCTGAGGTGTTAAGAGTGAATTTGCCCCTATAATCGGCTCCGAAACGGCTCAGGGCTGACAATCCGTAAATATTGAATCTGCTTAACAAAAGGTTTTTTCTTGCCGCCATGATGGAGGGATTCATGATTGGCTCTATGGATTCATGTTGGGTGTTGGATGTATATATTTGTATATATATATGTATATGTGTATTTTATGTATCTATGCATATATCTGTATCCATAATATGAAGAGCTTTGTGCTCTATTGTAAAGTGTCTTGAGATAACACTTGTTATGAATTGGCGCTATACAAATAAAGATTGATTGATTGATTGATGATTGAACTTGTTCAATATTTACGACCATAAATCTTCATGTGTGGGGAAAGCCGTGACTCCGTGAATTCTGACGTGGAACAGAATGCAGCTAATCAAGAGGCGAACTGACGGAGGAACAAGGAAGCAGGCGTAAATAAAAACACGCGTGGCCGACCAGAAACATTAACATAAATTTTGGTGGACCTAATGCTGCGTTCCAGTTACATTGGAACTGGGAAGAGGGAAGTAGGGATGACATCATCTTCGAGTTATCAGCATTCTAGTTACAAAGTCGGAAAAAACTACCCGATCTAGCAGCCTATTGTTAGCCGTTGTGTTAGCTGTTGTTAGCACACCCTGCATTGTAGTTCACAAATATCACATGAAGAATGTAAATAACACTATGGCAGCATTTCCATAAATATAAGTTAAACAATACTATGTATACGGCTGATTTAGTGCAACAAACACGAGTCAGAAGTGCTCATAAATGGAATATTATAGGAGCTTAATAACTGTTTACACTGGAGGCAGCCATCTTCGGCTGTCAACTGGTGGGAGGATCCCTGACTTCCCAGTAGGAAATTCCAACCTCAGGGGGCGTTCCAGTTGAAAATTCCCACTTGGAACTCGGAAATCCCGACTTCCGAGTACAACTGGAACGCACCAAAAAGGACCAGCTCACATGTTCACATTGTCTCCAGGACTTTTCCACAGCCTTTTCTTTTATTTAGTTCCCGATTTTCTGTCAAAAATAGTCCAAAGACCACCATCATTCCCTCTTCATGTATGTCCTCTCCCATGTTGGCATGTTGTGTTTTCTGGTTGTTGCCATTGACAACGTTTATATGGTTGTTGCTATGCTTCTTCTTCTTAGTTTTTGTTAGATCCCCAGAGGGAAAATTCAGGTATTGCAGCAGTACAGGGCAAGTACAATGGAAGTAGCATGTATTGGGTTCAAAAGAATTACACATAATTTAAGACAGACCAAACAAATAATAAGATCAATAGGTTCAAATTGCAGCACAAAAATACTAAATAATACTAATAATAGCAAAAAAAAAAGAAAGAAAAATGGCTGTTGGCTTGTTGACCCATCAGTGCGACATGGTGTGCCCTGAACTCAGTCCCGGTACAGCGACCATTTCAGTTTACAACATGTCAAGGCCGCTGTAGGGACAGGGCTGCCTCAGACAAACAGGACGAAGATGGATTCCTGTATATACATGTATGAAGACGTTACCACTATAAGTGACATTATTTACAGTACAGTAACAATGCATTATTATATGGAGGATTGTTGTAAATATTAAAGTGCAGTACAGTGTAAAAGCGTTGGCTGAATGAGCTGCCCATGTCCCACAGCTGGTCGTGGAGAGGGTGGGAGGGGTTGTCTAGGATCGCCCTGATTTTGTCCATGATCCTCCTCTCAGCCACGGTCTCCAAATTGTCCAGCTGAAGGCCCACCACAGAACATGCCTTCTTCACCAGTTTGTTTAGCCTGTTGACCTCGACCTGAGTCTCCTCAGGGAGAACGGCCTGCTCTGTCCCTTCCTGAAGAGGGTGTCCGTGTTGTGTGACCAGTCCAGTTTATCGTTAATGTGGACCCCGAGTTATCAATATGAGTCCACCCTCTCCACCTCCTCCCCCTGGATGATGATGGGGGCAGGGGACCTCCTGCTTCCATGGTAGTCCACCACCTCCTTGTCTTGCTGATGTTGATATATGTACATATATATTATATATAGATATGTATGTATGCATATATATATGCATATATATATGTATATATATATATATATATATATATATATATATATATATATATATATATATATATATATATATATATATATATATATATATATAAAAAACTCTTCTCTCACCCACCCCCCTCTCCCTGGTGGGGTGGGTGGCTGTTCATCCTCTTCAGCTCGGGTCCTCTACCAGAGGTCTGGGAGCTTGAGGGTCCTGCAGTATCTTAGCTGTTCCTAGGACTGCACTCTTCTGGAGTGAGATGTCTGATGTTTCTCCAGGGATCTGTTGGAGCCACTTCTCCAGTGTGGGGGTCACTGCCCCGAGTGCCCCGATGACCACAGGCACTACTGTTGCCTTCACCTCCAGGCTTTCTCTAGCTCTTCTTTGAGCCCTTGGTATTTCTCTAGTTTCTCGTGTTCCTTTTTCCTGATGTTGCTATCACTTGGGATGGCTACATCAATCACAACGGCTTTCCTCTGCTGCTTATCCACGATTACAATGTCCGGTTGGTTGGCCATTACCATTTTGTCGGTCTGTATCTGGAAGTCCCACAGGATCTTTGCTCGGCCATTCTCAATCACCTTGGGAGGTGCTTCCCATTTTGACCTTGGGGGCTCCAGTCCATATTCTGCACAGATGTTCCTGTACACTATACCGGCTACTTGGTTATGGCGTTCCATGTATGCTTTTCCTGCCAGCATCTAACACCCTGCTGTTAGGTGCTGGACTGTTTCAGGGCTCTCTTTGCACAGCCTGCACCTGGGATCTTGCCTGGTGTGGTAGATCCGGGCCTCTATTGCTCTGGTGCTCAAGGCCTGTTCCTGTGCAGCCATGATTAGTGCCTCTGTGCTGTCCTTCAGTCCAGCCCTCTCTAGCCATTGGTAGGATTTGTTCATATCAGCCACTTCAGCTATCTGTCGGTGGGACATCCCATGCAGGGGTTTCTCCTCCCATGATGGTTCCTCTGGTTCCTCCTTCCCTGTCAGCTTCCACTGTCTGAGATACTCACTAAGTGCTTGATCTCTTGGGGCCATCTTCCTGACGTAGTCATGGAGCTTGAATGTTTCATCTTGGATAGTGGCTCTGATGCTCACTAACCCTCTGCCTCCTTCTTTGCGCTAAGTGTAAAGCCTCTGGATACTGGACTTGGGGTGAAACCCCCGTGCATGGTGAGCAATTTCCGAGTTCTAACGTCTGTGGCCTGAATTTCCTCCTTTGGCCAGCTTATTATTCCAGCTGGTACCTGATCACTGGCAGGGCATAGCTGTTAATTGCCCGAACCTTGTTTCTGCCATTGAGCTGACTCTTTACGACTTGCCTTACTCGCTTCAGGTACTTGGCCGTTGCTGCTTTCCTAGTGGCCTCTTCGTGGTTGCCATTTGCCTGTGGTATGCCAAGGTATTTGTAGCTCTCTTCCACATCTGCTATTCTGCCTTCTGGGAGTGTAATGCCTTCTGTATGGACTACCTTCCCTCTTTTTGTCACCATTCGGCCACACTTCTCCAGTCCGAACGACATTCCGATGTCACTGCTGTAGATCCTGGTGGTGTGGATCAGTGAGTCGATGTCTCGCTCACTCTTAGCGTACAGCTTGATGTCATCCATGTAGAGGAGGTGACTGATGGTGGTCCCATTTCGGAGTCAGTATCCGTAGCCAGTGTTGTTGATTATTTGGCTGAGGGGGTTCAGTCCTATGCAGAACAGCAGTGGGGACAGAGCATCACCTTGGTATATGCCACATTTGATGGAGACTTGTGCAATTGCTCGAAGTTGGCCTCAAGGGTGGTGTTCCATTGACTCATTGAGTTTGTATGAAGGCTCTTAGAGTCTTCATATATATGTATGTATAAATATAAATATATATATATATGTGTGTGTGTGTGCTAACTTGTAGCTCGAAAGCTAACTACAACCATACATTACTTCGCTAGCTCGCTCTAAGTAGCTGTAGTTAGCTCGTGAACTATCGGGGCTGTTACAGCCCGCAGATGAAGCACAAATGACAGATGACAAAATAAAACTTCCACACCACTGACATTTCAACAATTTGTTGACGTCAATTCAACCATTGCTATCCTCCTGAGTACCTGGTCTGTTTACATGACGCTTGGCGCATCCACTTGCTTCACGACTATCCGGCGTATCTACTGATGCAATGATGTTTAGAAAATTTCAGTGTTGGGTCATTCCCTCTGTAGTTCACTATTTCATTAACACTACAAAGGGAATAGTGAGTGAGTGAATGAGTGAGTGGTTTCGAACACAGCTGTAGACAGGAGGACAAACAAAATACCCGGGGCCTCATTTATAAACACTGCGTATGCTCAGAAGAAAGCCTACGCCACTTGTAACTTTTTGGGATTTACAAAAAACAAACTTGACGAGAGAATGTGGCACCTCCACGGCAGCTCTGGCCCTGCCGTATGCACAAAATCTGGACAAACAGGAAACTGTGAACACGACAGTGGAAATTTGAAACTAAAGACAGCTCTGTGACACTGATACAGTTATGTGAAGTAATCGAGTATTACACATTTCACAGCACAAATCATAGGTGAAGGATATGTCTGCAAAAACAAAGAAAGAGGAAATTTTCCCTCTTGGTCCATCGTGGAATTGGTATCACTGAGTATTCACCTGTTCACCTGACCTTTTATAGGCACTGTGTGGGCGGGGCAAAGCGTTCTCTCAGGTGTGACAGCATCAGAGTTGATTGTGATTTATAAATGGAAACAGAAGTTTTATAAATCTGAAAGTGTTTGTGCGCACACATTTCCTGTGTTTCCGGCGTACGCCACCTGTAGTGATCTTTCCTACACACAGGTGAGGCCACAGGTGAGGATCAGATCAGTCTGAGCAGAGACAGGTGACCATGAGCTGATCAGCTGATTGGCCGTCAAACAGCCTCTGACAGGAAGAGATGAACAAACATGGCGTCACCATAAACATGTCAGCAGCTCAGTCTGTTCAGGCGAGTCCTTCTGAAGCCTCAGAGTGACGAACAGGCTGAGGTCCCGCCTCCAAGCCAATCACAGGGCACCTTCACCTGGAGGACTTTCCTCAGGTGTGTCCTTGTTCTGAGCTCCTCCAGATGTCTCCTCACCTTCTTCATCCTCACCTCCTCTCTCCTCCATCCTCACCTCTTATCTCCTTCATCCTAGTCTCCTCTCTCCTCCATCTATCCCCTCTTCGGACCTCCTCACCCTCTCTAATCTGTGTCCTCCTAACAGCTGATCAGGAGCTGCAGACAGAGACCTTTGGCTCTTTCTCGCATTCACTGAAACGCTGATTAATGATTTTTTTTTACTGACATTTTGGTCAGACACATGCAGAGAAAAGCCTGTAGACTTATTACAGTCACATGAGAATAAAGTACTTGGTCTTTTCCTTTTACTTTACAAATGAGAAAACAAAATCTGAATATACGGTAAACGTAGAAGAGTCTGCAGGTCAGCAACAACGTACAAAACACAATCACGAAACAAAGAAAAAAACAAACAAACAAAAATTCAACACCCTGGGAAGTCTACATAGAATAAAAATCCTGTGTTCAAACCAAATGAAAAAGAGAAATGATGCAGAGGCAGTGTCGTTCTTTCACATCCAGTAGATCTGGGGACGGGCCCCTGATCTTCCCTACCAGCCGGTCTGTAGGGGACCCGATCACAGCCTGGCACTGAGCTCAGGACTTCTGTCCACTCCCTAAAGGTGGACGAGGTGGGAGAAAGTTACCCTGCATCCTGTTATCACAGCTAAAAGACACCATGATTTTCTGTTTTGACAAATGGATCTAAACCCAAAAGACATAAGAGGTTTTTGATCAAGTGTTTCCCCAACATGTTATTTAAGAACAGATTTATTTTATTCCACATGTTCACTGTTTTATCACACTCGTATAACAAATGCACCAGAGGTCCCGCCTTTCTATTACATCTCCAACATAAATCCCTGTTTCTTAGTTGGGTCTTGCCAATTTGGAAGGAGTCCAGTAGGATTGATTTAATATCTTATAAACAAATGAGTTGTGATTGTGTTTCACGTGAGCAGCAGCACCATGACACACATAACTTCCTCCATTCATCTTCTGGGATCTCCTGAGCCTGGTCCCTATCCCAACATACTTCAGACCATCCAGTTCTGGCACTTGTGTACTTCTAATAAGTTCATAAAATTTGGATGCACCTTTATTTTTATCTCCAATCTTATATGAAATGTCCTGAATTTCAGTTATACTGTGCTGAATATGTTCTTTATTTGAGAGAGTGCAATGTCTGATTTGTAGAATTCTCCAATATTCTGAGTCAGTTGTTCCTCTATCCTAACCCACAGAGGGATCTTTGCAGGGGGTAGATGAATTTTAAATAGCTGGATTAATGATTTTTTTCAACATTTTACCAACACAGGAAATCAAAAACTGATAAATCACAAAATGCAGAGACACAGGGAGTCTGCCATTGGTGTATTTATTACTGAAAACATTCAACACCATCATGACCGCTTTAACACACAGTCAGCATGGATCACCATTAAATGTGGAGTCCCTCAGGGGTCACGACCGGGCCCCAAATCATTTTTACTTTACATAAACAATATCGGCGAGGGATCAAAACTGTTGAACTGTAGCATATATGCTGATGGTGTTTACCTCATCGTCCGATTGTACCCGTCACCTTATCCCGTTAGGGGTGGAGCTTATCCCAGCTGACTCTGGGTGTGATGCAGAGATACACCCTGGACCTAACAGGCATGTTTTTGCTTTGAGAAGGAAACCAGAGTACCTGGATGAACCCACACATGCACAAGGAGAACATAAACTCCACACAGAGAGGATCTGACTGAAGTGGAGTTAAACCAGGAACCTTCCTGCTTCAGCAGGGACTAGAGAAAGTACAGGGTCCAGAAGGTCCAGCTGGTCCAGCTAGCCCAGTCAAACACAGGAAACAGGAAACAGGAAACAGGGCTTAGACTGACAGGTGCATGGGTGGAGGTCCTACATCAGTGTTTAATGAGAAAGTGACCAGAGTTTAATTCAAATGGACTGATAATACACGGCCCTCTGTTCTCTCAGAGCTCAGCACAGAATATGACCATGACCTGGGCAGGAGGCGGGGTCAGCGTGGGCAGGGCTTCAGTCATCAGGTAACTCATCCAATACCTTCAGCTGAAGAAAAAAAGAAAGAGAAAGAGAGAGAGAGAGGATAAGAGACAGATATAAATACAACAGTAAAGCTGAGGAATAACAAAAACAAAGTAAACCTTTCAGAATCATATCTGGCAGGTGATTGGACAATTGTTCCATCAATCAACATTTATCACAGGGCCAATCAGATAATGTCGTAGGCGGGCTCTATACTGGCTTAAAGAACGTGAGGCATCTTGTAAACAAGCTGTGGTCAGAACATGTGCTGTGAGGAGCTCAAACACTCTCACTGTAGAGGAGTTCATCATTTAATAAAGCAGTCTGCTCCAGAGGCTGTTAGCATCTATGCTAACCCCTGTACAAGCAGTCACTTCCTGCTGCTAAGGACTCTGATTGGGCCGTCATTACAGATTAAGGAGGATCCAGCTGCTCTGCACAGTGAGGTCTGTGGGCCTTTAACTGAGGAACGACTCCTCTGAACGAGCCTCTGGCTCCTGAGAGGCAGAGTTCCTGATCCAGTTTGGTCAGGAAGTGAGAGCTCACCTGAGAGCTCACCTGAGAGCAGAAGGAGGAGATCATGATGCTGCCATAGTCCCCCCCCCCCCACCCCCCCACCCCCACCTTACAAAACAGAGCAGTCTGAACTCACCTGCTGAGCTTCAGGTGTGAAAGGAAGAAGCAGGAAGTTCTGCAGCCTGACCTCACCAGGAGAACAGGGTCAGGATCATTCTCTGACTCTGACTCTGACTCTGTCTCAGTCTCTGTCCCGGTCTCTATCTCAGTCCCGGTCTCAGTCTCAGTCTCAGTCTCTGTCCCGGTCTCTGTCTCAGTCTCTGTCCCGGTCTCAGTCTCAGTCTCTGTCCCGGTCTCAGTCTCAGTCTCTGTCCCTGTCTCAGTCTCTGTCCCGGTCTCTGTCTCAGTCTCTGTCCCGGTCTCTATCTCAGTCCCGGTCTCAGTCTCAGTCTCAGTCTCTGTCCCGGTCTCTGTCTCAGTCTCTGTCCCGGTCTCTGTCTCAGTCTCTGTCCCGGTCTCAGTCTCAGTCTCTGTCCCTGTCTCAGTCTCTGTCCCGGTCTCTGTCTCAGTCTCTGTCCCGGTCTCCGTCTCAGTCCCGGTCTCAGTCTCAGTCCCGGTCTCAGTCTCAGTCTCTGTTCCGGTCTCTGTCCTGGCTTCAGTAGTTAAAGAGTCTGAATATTGGAGAGTCGGAGGAGCAGCAGACATGAATGTTAGGACCATCCCAGAGAGTCCAGAGGCTCAGAAACCACCTGCTTCAGGTCCTGGGTGGACTTCCTGCTGTTCAAGTCTTCTGCTGGTGTCAATCCTCCAGGACACTGAAGAGCTCTTCACGGTCCCCTTTGAGGACCGTGAGATGTTGGCTTCATTTCCCTCAGGACGTGGCACCTGCCCACACTGCCCGAGTACCAACACCTGGTCTAATGACCCCACTATCACTGAGACCTAAACCCCACAGAGAATCTCAGGATCTCGTCAAGAGGAGGACCTCAGACACCAGACCCACCTGAGGGTCCTGACCACCTCAGCTCAGCCACAGGCCGAGGGCCTCCACGCCGCTCTGATGCAGAGAGCCTCACCTCACCACGTCAAGAACTGCAGGGTCTTTTCCAGGTGTGAACAGGTTTCAGACCTCACCCTGAAGTCCCCCTGCTGGACCCTCAGGTACCCCCCCCCGCCATGAGACTCCATCAGCGCTGTATTTTCTTTAGGTTTTGATTTTCTCATCCAGCTCACAAAAATCAAAACCTAAAAAAACCACAGAGCTGCAGCTTCAGGAGAGGAGCCCTCTGAGAACATCAGATAACAAAGATCATCACACAAGTCAGAAAAAACCAACAAACACCCTCTGAACAAGCCAGGCGCTTTTATACTGAAAGGAACTTCCTGTTTACAAGCTAACCTGAGGGTCCACAGGGCACACAGTGATGTCCTCTATGTTCTCCTCACTGGTCCTGCCAGAGCGTCTTTAACACTGCAGGGTGTTGGTCCTCAGCTCGGAGACGCAGACACTGTCCTGCAGAGACAAACATGTTTCCATGGTAACTGTTTATGTTTATTGATATTAAAGTAAACAAAGTCTCAGGCTGCAGGTGCTTCAGGGCTCTGCACCAGAACACCAACATGACTTCATGAGATGTTAGTGAGGCTGTAGACCATCTTTCATCAGTCTGTAGACCTTCATTCAGCAGTCTGTCGACCATATTTCATCAGTCTGTAGACCTTCATCCATCAGTCTGTAGACTATCATTCATCAGTCTGTAGACCATCACTCATCAGTCTGTCGTAGACCCCTGCTCAGATTTAGATGCAGAATCATCACAGCAGCTCCACAGTCTGGGAGGGGGGCTGAAAACAACAAAAAAAACCTGACCCTAAACTTTCACGGGGTAGCCCAGACTTTACACCATGACCAACGATGACTAACCCTGACCCTGACGCCGTCACAGGAGAAGAAGAGAATTAAATGTTTCTGAAATGTGAGATTAATGAAGTCGAAGACATCACAGAGACATGAGCCGTTTCCAGGCAGAAACAACAGACTGCAGAGTCAATCAGAGTTTGATTGGACAGACCTAGTACCTGCTGAAAGACCCCGTCAGACCCTAAAGATGATGTGAGGCCACAGCCCCACCCGCTGTACCACCATGCAGCCCACCTTCAGGACCACTGTACTCCAAACTTTAACCTTGGTGGTGGTTCCTGCTAGTCCTGCTCCTCAGCCAGTCTCTAACACGACATCCATCAGCTCACTGAGGACGTCAGCCAATCAGATCACTCTCTCCCAGTGAACCCCCCCAATACAGTGCGGGTCACCTGTGCAGCTGTACCAGGTGTGGTTAGGGCATAGACTGACACAGCAACTGTTTTCCAGCATTTATTTGGTCTGCCGAAGACAAATAAAAAAAATAGTTTGCCCTCTGCTCCTCTGTCTGCTCCTCAGCTCCCTCAGCAACGCGGAGTAGCACTGTCAGAGCTAAGCTGTCTATTAGCAATATGTATAAATGCAACAAAATTACAAAAAAGTATGTAATTAATATAACATATGAATTGCTTTTTTAATTGTTTACCAAATCATAACAGATACTGCTGAAAACCATACATTTAGCATGAATCATCTTACCAAATCACTAAAAAAACTATTTAACACAAAATATTCATGAAACAGTGACACCTGGTGGACAAAGCAAAGAAGACACACATGGAAGGGAAACTAAACAGATGCACCCGAAAATACAACATAAATAAATAAATTAAAAAAACATACCTGCAGAAGACATAAAACACATAGTGTGCCCTCTGCTCCTCTGTCTGCACCTCAGCTCCTAAACAACAGATTTTTAACAATGATTAAGGTGGAAAATCTCCTGCTCTACATGAGGACATGACTTCTGGCAGGATGCAGTATTGCGAATTGCGCCTAAAAAGTTACATGAAAACATCGTCTAACCTCCTAATAAAACTGTTCAAAATAGCACAAAACGGCAGGATAACGTTATATTAACAACAGTTAGCACCACATACCAAGAGTTACGGCTTATATAGCTAATTTTATAATACAAGCAAACAGCAAAATAATATCGGAGCATTTTCACACACATCTTATCCTCAGCAATGCGGAGTAGCACTGTGAGGGGTAGAGCGGAGGAGCTACGGAAGCCCAGGAGGTACAAGAGGCATGATGGCAGTTTCCTCAGGAGAATTAAAATAACCCCAAATAAAAAGAACTAATGGAGATAAAATCACAAATACCCAATACATATTCAAATAAAATTATTACAAACTGTCAAAAAAATAGAAAATAAAGTGCATTTTTAACTCCAGTACACAGCCCTAAACACCTGTGCTGCTGAGTGCCAGACTCTCCATCAGAGCAGCTTCACCTTCAGTCTGAGCAGCAGCCGTCACTCGATCTCCAGATCCAGATCCCTGCAGCCCTCGTCAAACTCAAATCCTGACACTCAATCGTGTTTCAGCTTCTGACATCAACTCTGAGGACAACACCGCCCTCCCGACAGGTGATGGCCAGTGTGCTCATGTCTCACATGTGCTGAAGTCCTCTGGCGCCCCCTGGACTTCGGCCATGGTTGTCAGTGTGACTGAGATGACCTCATCCTTCTCTGAGGGGTCTGTTCACGCCACTGTTGCCTAGCAACAGTATCACTGCATCCCAGCAATGATGAGGCTGCAGCTCAAATGGAGGGAGCGATTTAGACTCAGAGACGAACATGAGACCAGACTGATCCACACAGACAGACTGATCCACAGGGACAGACTGATCACACAGGGACAGACTGATCACACAGACAGACTGACTGATCCACACGGACAGACTGATCACACAGACAGACTGACTGATCCACACGGACAGACTGATCCATGGACAGACTGATCACAGACAGACTGATCCACAGACAGACTGATCCACACGGACAGACTGAATAATCCACACAGACAGACTGACTGATCCACACGGACAGATTGATCACACAGACAGACTGACTGATCCACACGGACAGACTGATCACACAGACAGACTGACTGATCCACGGACAGACTGATCCACGGACAGACTAATCCACAGGGACAGACTGATCCACACGGACAGATTGATCACACAGACAGACTGACTGATCGACAGGGACAGACTGATCACACAGACAGACTGACTGATCCAACGGACAGACAGACTGACTGATCCACACGGACAGACTGATCACACAGACAGACTGACTGATCCACACGGACAGACTGATCCATGGACAGACTGATCACAGACAGACTGATCCACAGACAGACTGATCCACACGGACAGACTGAATAATCCACACAGACAGACTGACTGATCCACACGGACAGATTGATCACACAGACAGACTGACTGATCCACACGGACAGACTGATCACACAGACAGACTGACTGATCCACACGGACAGACTGATCCACGGACAGACTGATCCACGGACAGACTAATCCACAGGGACAGACTGATCCACACGGACAGATTGATCACACAGACAGACTGACTGATCGACAGGGACAGACTGATCACACAGACAGACTGACTGATCCAAACGGACAGACTGATCACACAGACAGACTGACTGATCCACATGGACAGACTGATCCACAGGGACAGACTGATCACACAGACAGACTGACTGATCCAAACGGACAGACTGATCACACAGACAGACTGACTGATCCACACGGACAGACTGATCCACAGGGACAGACTGATCACACAGACAGACTGACTGATCAACATGGACAGATTGATCACAAAGACAGACTGACTGATGCACACGGACAGACTGATCACACAGACAGACTGACTGATTCACAGGGACAGACTGATCACACAGACAGACTGATTCACAGGGACAGACTGATCCACGGACAGACTGATCCACACGGACAGACTGATCCACGGACAGACTGATCCACATGGACAGGCTGACAGACTTCAGTCTGACCATGGGTCCACAACACACACCTGTCAGGTGTCAGAGCCTGTGACAGGTACATCTCTGAAAAATGAGATTTTCTGAATTCTAAGTGGTTCCCACACCTGTCTCTCAGTCCAGACCTACTGGTGGTCTTGTAGAGTCTTGTAGACTCTTGTGGACTCTTGTGGACTTGGCTGGTGCTGTTTGGAGCCGGACTGGAGCAGGTCGGCCCAAACAGCACCTGCTGAATGAATCCTTTAACAGGAGCTCTCTGGTTAGATTTTAATTCTTGTTTTTGTCTGAAGAGGTTCATGAAAACTCTTGAATAGCTCTGGAGACACATCAACTGAGATTCTTCAAGACAGCGCTTTATTCTCATAGCTCTCATTACAAAAAACTCCACAGTTTCTCTGATTTCTCTAACAGCTAAACCAGTCGGTCAGTTTTTCACCAAGACCAACAACATCAAACACCTTGTAGTTCCTACAGCACAGATATATCAGTGTGACCTTGAAAAACAGTCATGATGACCTGCTGTTGTGGACCTGCTCCACTCCATGAGCTCCATCCTGATCAACATCAACAGAAACATCATTTAACATAAATTCAGACTTTTAGACCAGTCAAACCATTTTAATGACAGTTCAGCCAGATGCTGTTATATTAATCAACATCATTCCTCTCCAGATTATATTCATTATAGATGTTAATGTTAATATTAGATTGATCTCTCTATCTATGGTTGTGTCTCTGCCTGGATGGATGGATGTGTATATACAAATATATTTATTATATATATTTATATCTATGTATATATGTGTATCTATATGAAGAGTTTGTCTTCAGTCTGCTCTGTTGTAAAGGGTCTTGAGGTAACACTGTTGTGAACTGAAGCTACACAAATAAAGATTGAGTGTCTCCAGCACTATGTAGGCATCAGATTCTGCACATGTTGCCACTTGGAGATGTCCTTCAGAAACATAACATTTCTTTTCATTGTTTTGCCCCTAGAATAGTCTCCCCGTCCATATCAGAGCCTCTCAGACCAGAGAGATTTTTAAATCTTCCTTAAAGACCCACTTCTTCTCCCTGGCGTTTTCATAAATGAGCTCATACAAATCACAGGCATTTTAGCTTTTAGCCTTAGCTTGTATACTCTTACTGTTTTATTTCAATGTGTTGTTTTTATTGTTATCTATCCATTTACTTATTTATACATATTTTGTGTACAGCACTTTGATCGACAGCTTGAAGGTGCTCTATAAATAAAGTTTGACTTGACTTGACCTCGTGGGCGTCATGTGTGACAGGCTCATTTTCATATCTCTATCATTTTATAGGCCCCATATTTTGCTCCTTTTCTGCAGTTTAACATGGATCCTTGATGTCTTCATGAAACTTTAGTAACATGCTTTGGTCCATAAAGCCTATGAATAAAGCACAGCTGTTTTATTTCCACGCTCACATAACCGCTCTATTCACAACAGCTGGTTTGGAGGGCGGTCGCCTTCATATGCTAATGAGCCAGAGCAGAGCCGCGGCCAACACAGTACATACAGGGATGTAACGATAGACCTGCAGCATATCTAGCGAAGCAGAGTGCACTGCCGCTCCAGCCACGCACCGCTTTCAGTCCTGAACACACACCAACCACAAATTCCTGCCGTTTAACAGATAACAGCGATCCAGTTTCCCCAAACATCACAGGCTAACGCACAACATGCTAACCTCGGCCTAGTCACTGCAGTGGGACTGATTATATTCAGCCAACTGGTAAACTCCTCTTGACTAATGTAAGAATGCTCATACACTGAAGTTTATCCTTCTGACTTTCAACAAGTGACGTGAACATTGACGAACATGTGAAGTTACCTCTGCTTTTTGCATTAGCTCTTAGCAATGAGCAAAATAAATACTACACAGCATTAAAATACTCACATTTCCATCATCAGGTTTGGCGACAGATTGTTGGTACTGAGCCTGGATTCAGGAAAAGTCTAGTTCCCAGTCCTGTGTTGAACTGACTGAAGTTGAAGAAGCAGTCGGACGTGAAGTGACTGACACACACATACAGGTTTTAGCCGACTGTAGCTGCTCATTCCCTTCAAAAATAAAATTAATCCACTGGGCCCTTTGGTCCTCTGAGGCTGGTAGCCTATATGTGAAGATATATGTGGCTGTTTACAGCCAACAACTGAGCAGAGACAGCTCCTGAGCTTAGACATGCTGAACACAGATCTCTGACTAAGAATGAAAACAACATGGCTGCTCTTCACAGAGGAATCTCTGCAGCAGGGGGGAGGGGGGACACTCAGGTAGACCAATCAGGTTAGGTATGCAAATCAAAAATATACTGTTACATAATAGCATATCCACAGACTCAACAGCTCACTGAATATGATGAGTTTACATTCATGCAGCCCCTAAATACAGGTTTTGTTGTGTACTATCACACTGTGGGCTGGGAGGAAGGACAAATACACAAAAATGTCTTCAAAAGCCTTAAAAAAGTGTTTTTGCATAATATGTCCCCTTTAGAGCTTTGACCTAGGACCCTCTCAGTGAACCTGAGCACCACAGGTGTTAGAAGACTCAACTGCTTCTGCAGAGGTGCACCCTGGAGGTCACCCCCCCTCCCATGGGTGTAGACCATCAGTCCTTCGATCACGATGACATCATCAGTCAGAGCCAATCAGCATCAAGAGCCTGAAGCACAGAGGGTGAGGATGATCATCATCATCAAGGAAACATCATCTCGCTGAGGTCTTAAACTTCTGATCAGCAGATGAACAGTCTGTTTCACTTTGTTATTTTTAATACACTTCTCTCTCAAACTTTTCTGTTTCTTCTTTTTTCAGTTTGAAGCTCCACTAAGAACCTATACATCTATAGCTATATATATCTATATATGTGTGTATATATATATAAATATATATATATATATATGTGTGTGTATATATATATATATATATATATATATATATATATATATATATATATATATACAGTAAGTAGAGGAAGCAGGTGTAAGGCATCCTATTATATATTAAATAAATGTGTGTTAGCTGGTTGAATTATCTTAGTGCCCAAGTATGATATTATTTGGGCCTAGTAATAAAATACGATAAATTAGATCCTCAATATGGATATGAAATCAGCATCCTCACAGAGGTAAAGGCAAAGATACAGCAAAAACAGATAAGCAAGAATAAAAACTAACATAGAAATAAACTAAAAAAATACTAAAAAAGCAAGATATGACCCAGAGAAAAAAATTAAACTGCAAGGACAATATAAGCAAAACAAAATTAAAAGTTCAAAAATGTTGACACCATAGCATGTGGGTAAAAATCAGTATCATCTGATCTGTTGTAACTGGTTTAGTGCTCACTGCAGAGACGGTTCCCATTCTAACTGAAGGACCCGTTTATCCATTTAGGTTTTTACTGTATGTATGAGATACCAGCTGTAGAGATGTCTGCCATCGCTCTGGTATAATTGGCAAAAGTCCTGTGATGCTCAAAGCTCCAAAATACACTCAACAAAAATACAAACGCACAACTCAAGAGGTTAAGTTAAAAAGACCTTTCGCTTAACACGCCCAAAAATATTATTTATTAGTGAACAGATTGTTTTGCTTTGCTCAAATCAAGTGCCCTAGTTTCTAGGGCTGTAATAAACCAAAGAATTTGTTGGTCGACTGAAACACTGAAATCGTCGACCAAAAATCGACTAATCGGGGGGGGCACATTTTCATTCTGTCCATTCATTCACTGTTTCATGCATTTATGCTTTTGTTGAGTCCACATGTGAAACATTCAGAATCAGTGTCTCAGTCACAAACTCAGGACCTGGTTGCTCAAAATAATCTGCAGACCTTGTTGTGAGCAGTTTCATGTAGGAGCTACTTTTACCAATAGAAAAATATCTATTTTGATTTTAGGATCCCATTTATGCTAAAGATGTTGTGTATGTTACTGATGCTTTTCAATAACGTCGAAGTGATTCAATGTAAAAAATAACAGTGTGCAAAATGTATCTCTAATCCAATTACTCGATTAAACACCAAAATAATCTTAAAGCACTCGACTGCAAAAAGAATTGATAGATGCAGCCCTAATATATATAAACATAATCATATATCCACATAATCATACATCAACATAATTGTAATTGTACATAAACATTGTCATACATAAACATAACATTAATCATAATTAAAAAATGAACTAGCTAAAATGACATGTATCACCTGTAATGAATAAGGATCAGAGCGCGGCAAGCTGAGGTCATAAAGTGGTGAAAATGCTCCATTAGACCCCGTGAGCAGTTTCTCAGCGTAGGGCTGGGCAACAATTAATGCCCCCAGTCATCAACCTACAGGATGGTAGACGTTAAACAGGCACTGTGCAGCATGTCATGGACTGCGTACGTGGTTCTTACATATTTCACGAGTGGAGAACAAATCTGTGAAATCTTCTCATTTATGTGTCAGAGAACATCCCTATCTTACACTGTATGAAGTTCATCAGGGATGCACAATGTTAATGATCCGACACCGGGGTCTGCAGACACTGCCCTAACAAGCTGAATATCAGCACAGACCGTTTCTCCTCTCTGGTTGGACCGGACCGGACCGGACTCGTCCAGCTCTCTTCCTCCTCTCCCACAGCGCCAGGTGTGCACCTCACCTTAGCGCTGATCCATGAGGGCACAACAGGAAGTGGTATAAGTCTCTCACTGAGGTCAAAGGGCGATTTAAACATGACACAGCGTGTTGGTTTTTTTTAGAGACTGTGACAAGCAAAGCAACGATTCCTGCGACCAATCAACAGACAGCAGCTGTTTTAGCTCCACCCTCTGGGATCAGCTCAAGGGAGGGAGCCCAAACAGTGGGACAGCACAGGTGGCTGTTGGGGCATCTTTAGCCACGTTTCCACCAGAGGGTTCAATTTGGTTTGTCTCGGTACGGCTCGCTTCTTGTGGCGTTTCCATAGCCTAAAACCGGGACAGGACCCCTTATAAGCGAACCGTACCGTCCTACTTTTTGGGACCCTTCTGTTGGGGTGCCAAGCATCCCGATCCGACCCCAGAAGTGGAGCTAGAAACACTGCAGCCCGTTGATTGGTTGAAGGAGACATCACTTCCCGTGCGACAGTGGTAATAAAGAACAACACAGCCCCGCCATGTTTAAATCTCCACTCGTCTTCATGAAGATAAGGCTTGTTTGTCAAGGCTTGTTTGTTTGGAAAATGGCATCAAGATCGAGCGTCCCATGGTCTACTGTGGAGGTGCAGACCTTCCTCAGTATTCTCAGTGAAGGGAATCGTTGCTCTTTGTTTACTGTGTCGCGTTTTCTTCTTCGTTGTATTTAATAGCTGGGTACACTGTGTCACGCTGCTATGACGTCATGCTATCGACATCCGGCTTAGACGCCGCCTACCAAGTAGGGTACAGCTGGCTGTGGAAATGCAACCAAGATCAGGCTTTACCGATCCGGCCTGAGCCAAACCGTGCCGATCCATACTGGACCACTTGGTGGAAACAGGGCTTTTCTCCTCAGGGACAGCGGAAACACCTGTGGCAAGGTACCACACTGACCCAAGCCGAGCCGAGCCGAGCCGAGAGAGCTGCTGGATGGAAACGCAGGTTTTCTAAAGAGTGAAGCTGTTTCCTCTGTTAGACTGTTTTTGCAGGCTTTTGTTTATCAGTGTGCAAAATCACTGGGAAAGTTATCCGGTGATACTGACGACATTTTCAGGGAGAAGTCCTCAGGTTTTGGTGGCCGTCCCAACCCAGATTTAGGGAGTCTTCAACAGATTCTTTACCGATGTGAGATGGGCAGTTTTGGACATTTCATTCATAAGTGGACTGATAAAAACCTTGGCAGAGGTTTGTGGTCCCAGAGTATCTCAAACCTTTATAATCAACAATAATATCAACGAAATCTCAGTTTGGATTTCTGCAGTTTTTAAACCAAAGAGCTGGAGTAAAGATTAAAGAAAAACGTATCTATAGGTGCAGAAATTACAAAGTCAAGCTAATCTGTTATCTGTAAAAGAGAACGAGGACAAAATCCATCCCCTTCATTACAACAAATCATAGGTCACATAATCTCTAATCATTATTTTATAAATTGTTCAGACCTGATCAATATAAGGATATATGAATGACCCTGTCTTACCCAGCGTGTAACAGGGTCACCTGTATTTTCTATTGTGTTTGTTATAATTACATAAAATTACCTGACAATCCCCTTGGAAGAGCCACTTGTACATTACAGAAAATTTAATAAATAATTCAGATTTTTTTGTTGTCGTCCTAATTAGAATTTATTTGGATTTAACAATTCTATAGTTTTATCTTAAAAGTTTATTTGAACCCGATAACTACTGCAGCTTTCCTATTGGATGAAACATGTAACGTGAGGCATGTGAGTTTATTTTTGGGCAATTAGTGCAGCTGCAGAATTTGGAGAGCACAATAGTTTTTGACCGTGTTTGCACCGAGTATAATTTTTTGTTTTTCATTGTCTTATTACACAGTTTAGTAATGCAAAAAAACCCTCAAGTAAACAAACGTCAACTACACGCTCTGGTTCATCATCTCAGAGGGTCTTCAGTCATTAGACGGAGCCGCACTAACACCCCTGCTCTGGTTCAGTCCATAAAGACTCATTACCCATGATGCAATGGAGTTGTAGTTTACAGCCCCTCCTTTCCATTTCTTCTTCTGTGGTTAACTGGAGGTGGGCCTTCATCCTGATGTCCACTTTTATTTAAGGTCCATCCTCGTCTTAAACGTTAGATTTGACGCTCTGTTTTGTTCTGTGGGTTATTATTGATGTGTTTTGCTCGCCTCTTGTCCGTGAACATGTTTAAAGTCGAGTTAGGGGTTCCGTCTGATAGTTTGCTCTGTCTGTAAACAGAAGGTTGCAGGTTCGAGCCCAGCTTTGGCTGTCACATGTTGATGTGTCCTTGGGCAAGACACCTAACCCCAAGTTGCTCCCAGCTGTGTTAGAAATACTGAAGGTAACAGAGAAACTCCAACCATCAGTGAGTGCCTGTGTGGATGTGACCTGCAGCGTGAAGCTGCTGTGAGTCAAAGAGAAAAAACTTTAAGCTCAAGTCCATTAACAACTTAAAAACATCAGGTGTGAACGTTACCTGCAGGCACACAGGTCGGGTTTCTTCCAGTTCTTAACTCTGAACAGGATCTGGAGCAGGCTGCAAATGTTCATGGAGGTTTTGTTCACTGCCCTCTGCTTCCAGGTATGATTTAGTTTATCTGTTTCATAAGTTAATTCCATTTTATGTCAGGATGCCCTTTTCTATGGACCCTATGAGAGAGGATCTGGAGCAGGTTAAGGTTATTGTGTACCAGGTTAAATAAACTGAAGCCAGAGAGAGAGCTCCAGGGTCACATCATCATCATTCTCCCTCATCACAGTAAAACACAAAAATCACACCAGTTATAAAATCTCTCTAGAAACTTCAACACACCCTGAAAGCTCGGCTCGTTGCCCTGTCCTAGATGAGAAGCGTTCTGAACCCCATTCAACAATCATTCAGTTTAAGGTTTTCCTGATTATTTGATATCCATTTCAGTCATAACCATGCAGACATTAATCCAAGTTTAAGTTAATATTCTTCTGGATCTTTCGGCTTGACGATAATTGAAGATTTAAAGTTATTTCTGGTGATATTTTGGAGTTTTATCGCAGAAGCCCCCGTCCGAGCTGAGGGCCCGCCCAGTCACGTCGGGCTGTACAGTTAGCTGGAATATGACTGAACATCGTTATGGAGGAAAAGATCCCTGAACATCACACACAGCTGCGGTCTGTGTCGGCCGAATCCACGGACACGGGGCGGACATCCGTGACAGATCCTGAACCACGACCTACACCCACGGACCCGAGAGGAAACCACGACTCTTCCAGAAACACTCCGGATTTACACGACGATAGACGAGGGCGTGATGTTAGCTTAACCTGCTAACGTCCCGGACAGACCGTGACTTCATGCTGCAGTGCAGACAGACACACAGACACACACACAGACAGACAGGTAGTCCCTGTGCCCTTACCGCCTGCAGGGGAGCCGCTCCGTCCCGGCCCGCTTTGTCCCGGGTCATCGTGTCCCGGGCTGTTCCTCCGTCCGTCCCCTCGGTCTCCCGGTGTCTCCGTCCCGACATTTGACGGTGTCTCCGCGGAGCCTCCGTGTCTCCGCTCGGCGGTAAGATGTCGGCGGATGGAGCAGACAGTCAGCTGATGGCGATCCGGCCTGGCTGCGTCCCATTCAGAGTCTGTACCCTCCTCCACAGAGCCTTCTAGCGGCTCAGGCCTCTGTTTGGACTCACACTGATCCTCATGTCATCACTTCTGTCCCCCGGTGTCGGTTTGTTCCCCTTCCCGATGATAAACCGGCGGCTGCTCCCCTGCTCTGCCCGACCTCCCTGATCGAGGAGGCGGCTGTGAGGAATGGGACGCGGCATCCTCCGTCCTCGTCCTGTCTCAGGAGCGAGGAAGCAGCGAAGAGGAGTCCAGACTCTTTTGGTGATCAGATTTTTAAACCAGCCCATGAATTTATTTCTGTCATGATGTCTCATTAAAAAATATATATATATATCAACCACCACATCCACCTGAAGCAATTATTGAAGGTCCACTATTATGTAAGATGCACTTTTCAATGTTTTTCGACCAAAGTATGTGTCCATGTCCTGTCTACAAGCCCCCAATATTAGATCAATCAATCAATCAATCAATCTTTATTTGTATAGCGCCAATTCATAACAAGTGTTGTCTCAAGACACTTTACAATAGAGCACAAAGCTCTTCATATTATGGATACACATATATGCATAGATACATATATACATATATAAAATACACATATACATATTACAAATATATACATCCAACACCCAGCATGAATCCATATAGCCAATCATGAATCCCTCCATCATGGCGGCAAGAAAAAACCTTCTGTTAAGCAGCAGGAAATCTTGAATGTGGACCCCAGTCTCATGATGAACAGCAAATCCACACGAAGGGAGGGAGGTAAGTGGAGACAAGTGGACTAAAGTAAGAACTAAAGCTAGTGACAGATCAATGGACCAATCATAGACCTGTCGTCGTCAAATTTGTTTCTGCTGGAAACAAATTTATTAGAGGTTAGCCTCTTGAGCTGCTACAACTTGTTTTCAGGAGGGTCCTCATGTCTGTGTGGTTGTGGTGATAATTTTATAGAAGTATAATCAATAAAAGTCTTACTGAAAATAAGAATTTATGGTAGTGATGAACTCATGGGTGCCCAGACCACAAGTGCATCCCTACCATATTTGTCTCCGTTAAGTATAAATGTATTAATGGTAGACCTCTTGAGATGTGACACCTCATTTTCAAGAGGGATCTCATGTCCATGTGGAGCTACAGATAGTTACTATAGATGTATTAACCATGGATAGAAAGATCACGTTAATATCTACATTAACAGCTATAATGATTATGATGAATTAGATCAACCCCTCCTCTCCCTTTATCTTTAGCCACAGTAAACATTAGAGCACAGAGCTGAAAGATGTTCTTGTTGTCAGAGTTGACCCTTGTTGACCCGTGGGAGGAAAGCACCATGTAACCCTGAAGTGTCAAATAGAGATCTTTCTCTTTCCAGGAGTCAGTTTTTAAACTGGACTCGTTCAGGACGGCCCTCACAGGATGAACCCTGAACATGAATCACATCATTACTCTGTCAGCAGGACTCATTTAGAGCTCACACACCTGCTGACACTCAGCACACCGTGCACACACACACACACACCGCGTCAGGTCAGAAATCACCGCAGGTGAACAGGTAGGTTAAGGTGACATTTACCCCTTTACTCTTTTAACACCACCCCATCACCTGAAGTAAGTGTCTGAACACTTTGGTCAAAAAACGATAGAATATAAGATCATTAAATATTAAATAACATGTTATTTAATATTTTATAATAAAATATTTACAGTATAACATATAATAAAATATAATATAAGATTGGATAAGATATGACCATTTAATATAATATAATAAAACACAATAAAACTTAATATTAAAACATGCATTTTTTTATCTAACAGCTTATCCCTTTGGGGGTCATGGGGGGTTTGAGTCTATCCTCTTAAAAGTAATTGTTCTGACCCCTCTAAGCCCCCGCAGACTTTTGGAACAAGAATTGCAAATATCCAGACTGTTAGAAATAAACATGATGAACAGATTTAAGAAGTCAAACCTTATTTTAAATCAGGATGTGTTTTATTGATTAAAAATGTGCAGACAGACGGCAGAGGAAGAATAAAGAGTTGACGTATGGTCACTGAGTGTCCAAACAGAGAGACGCTCATTAGGACAACCTCCATTTTAGAGAGACGTTCAGCAGCCAACATGATGAACTTCAGGACTTAGAGACACAGATCAGCTCGCACACCATTTAGTTTGTTACACCTGAACAGAGGCAGCATTTGTCTGGACAGTTAAAAATCAGAATCCAGAGCTCAGAAGGAAAATCTCTACAAATATCTTTCCCCAATATCACCCAGCAGGTCCCCCCCCCTCCGACTCTGTCCACTGTCTCTGTCTGTCCAATAAAGACATTTAGAGGACAGAAAAGTCCATATTTCTGAGGACGGAGCTTCAGTCAAAGAAAATCTGTGACGGACAAAGACTGCAGGTCAGACCAGAAACAAGAAGAAACCACAACCAAGCACAGATGTTCCAGTTCAGCAGAACACTCCATCATTTAGTTCAGATCCAAATAAAGGACATTCAAGTCTGAGCTTTGATTTGATCAGTCAGGGTCCAAACGGATTTAAACCCTCAAAACTCCACAGCAGCTCCTCCCAAAGGTCTCAACATAAAGATCCACCATCCCCGTCTCAGTGGACTGTCCCTCTGGAAGACCAGGAGCCGAGGTGGACCCTGAGTAAAGAAGCTTCAGCAGCAGGTTTTAGTTCAGTTTGAAGGTCACAGAGACCTCCTGAGGACAGATCTTCAGGGGATGATGGTCTCTAGCATCAATGTATGGAAACAGTCTCTCAGTGAAGGTGTGTTTGAAGGTGTGGATGTGTGTGTTAGTATCAGGATCAGAGAAGGACAGCCGTCCTCTGTCCCAGTCCAGACTCACCCTGATCTTCTCTGGACGCTTCTTCAGTGAGAGGAAAGAGGACGGATGTGGTGGTGACTCTGCTCTGTATTTATTTGCATCTAACCATACTGTCCACAATCCAGACAGTGTGTCTCCCTTCTTCTGGACAGACTCTGCTGAAACACCCAGTTCCCAGTATTTACTGTCTCCAACCTGGACGTCCCAGCTGTGAGCTCCAGAGCTGAAGCCCTCAGAGCCCAGAACAGACCAGTGATAATCAATCCTCTCTGGATTATCAGGAGCTGCTGCTGTCCTCCATGTCCCATGGAGGTCAGATCATCAGACAGGATGAGGACTGAGTGAGCAGTGTTTGGGTCGAGGATGACCGGACTGTAGGAGACCAGGTCCTTCATCTTGGTCCAGATGTTGAAGCCCAGGTTGCCCAGATGTTTGGCCTGGTCTATCAGGGCTCCTGAGGGCAGCTGTGGATCCTCCAGCAGGGGGCGCTGCTGCACTCTCTCCACTGCAGCCTTGTAGTTCTTCAGGAATGAGATGTCTCCAGCCTTCAGCTGGTCCTCAGTGTCTCTGAGTGTTTGTGAAAGAGCTTCTGTCTCTCTGCTCAGAGCCTCCATCTGCTCCTTCATCCTCCGGCTCTTCTGCTCCTCTTCCTCCCTCAGAGCTCTCAGCTGGGCCTCCTCTTCCTCCTGCAGAAACTGGTGGAGCTTCTTGAACTGCTCCTTGATCTGAGCCTCTGTGTCGGGCCTGGACCTCCACGTGTCTCAGAGTTTGATCAAACTTCACTCTGACTTCTTCATGAAGCTTCATCTTCTCCTTTAAGGGCTGCAGGAGGTCCTGAAGGTTCTTCTTGTGCTGTGGAGCAGCTTCATTGATGGGTTTGAATCTGTGCCCGGCATGCTCCTCTGAATCTCTGCAGATGTGGCACACCGGCTCAGCCTGAAGGTGATCATCTTTAGAGCAAAGCCTCAGAGAAACATCTCAGTTCAGGAAAATCCAGACTCTCCCTGGACCATAAAGGTCTCTGGACTTTGTCCTGCTCTCTGCTGCTGATGTCCCTGAGCTGCTGCGCTGAGGTCTGACCTACAAGATCCAGGATCCAGATCCAGAAGGTCTTTAAAGGATCATGTGTATATACAAATATAATTATATGTATTTGTATATATGTATACATGTGTATCTATAAATGAAGAGTTGGTCTTCAGCCTGCTCTGCTGTAAAGTGTCTTCAGAAAACACTGTTATGACCTGGAGCTATACAGATAAGGATTGATTGATTTAACACAGAGACAGTTATCAGCATGTCTGCCAATCACTCAGCAAACCACGTCAGAATACTGAAGACACTCATGCAAATGTTTGTCATGTGGGTCCATGTAAACCACAGTTCAGTGGTCTGGATCAGGGGTACAGGTACTGAGTGATAACAGGAAGGGAGCATGACAGGACATGGCTACCAGAGGTGAGACCAGCCCGTTAATCTGCATATCCAGAACAACGGACAGACGTGTAAATGGTGTCAACACGAGTTAATCCAGGGCGTGGACGGAGGAAATACTGATACCTGGTTCTTTTTAGAAAGGCTGCAGAAGAGGCTTCCTACCGTTCCATCCTTAGGACCACCCTTTATGGTATTCATGACTCAGGTGGATTAAAATATTTAACCACTTAAATTTAACCAATGTCACAGTTTGGGCCACTGATGGAGCAAACATTAGGACAGACACACTCCTTCTGTCAGGACGTCTGAGTGCTGGTGGTTTTCTAAAGACCTCAAAGTCAAAAGTCTGTCTTAAAATCTAAAGATGGCCGGAAGAGTGTATCAGAAAAACAACAGACCAGTCCCCAGCATCCTTGCTGCAGTTCATGGTCTTAAAACCACATTAAACTCCTTCAGGTGCTGCTGACCCCTCACTTTCACCTGTTAGACTTCATAATTCTGTAAAGCTAAACATTTCACCTCCAAACTGCTGTAGGTATTCAGGTTTAGACAAACACTATGTTTTCTTTTTCTTGAAATAACATTTGAACACAACATTAAATTTATTTGTCTAGTTGTCTTTTTTCAGAGCTGACTTTGAATGCATCATATACCATCATCGTAAACATCCGAGGCATTGCTGGCTCAGTCTGGTGGTTCACTCTACCAACAATCAGAGGGTTGAAGGTTTGAGCCCAGCCCTGCTGTCACATGACAGTGTGTCCTCGAGCAAGACCCTAAACCTGAAGATTCTGGCCCTGCTGAGTCAGAGGTGTTCGCTGATCCTGATGAAAACTGACACAGAAACCCTGAACCATCAGAGAGGCCAGCAGAGAACTCCATAAGCTCAAGAGCATGGACCAGGTCTGTGTTCTGTAGATCAGTGATCTTCTCTTTAATGTGGCTGAAGGGTCTTATGGAGCAGAAGGTCATGAAACCTTTGACTAAACTCTCAGCTCAGAGAAATGCTCTGTCCCTCTCTAAAGAAAATGCCCCTTAAAAAGCTCTGGTTTTACTTCCTGTTTTTGTGATGTCACAGGCAGACACCATGGCTGTAGCCCCTCCTCCCCGCCCATCATCTGGGTCCAGCTCATTATCATAGCCTCCTGTAGCCCCGCCCCCACAGATCAGGACAAAGAGCTGCTGATCCTCTACAGAGACGATGTTTTTAATTTTTTAATTCAACTTCAATCAAATCCTTGATTAACAGACACTACAGTGTGATGTAGATGATCAAACCCCCTGGGGACGTGGACCTGAAACCGTTTCTCACCCTCGTCCTGCTGTCTTCAGCGAGGACTATAAGACGGATCACAGATTTAACCCACTGCTCTGCCAGCGAAGTCTGGATGTGATTTTTGTGTCTGTTGAAGCAGACGAGGAGGATTTTTCCTGCTGCAGAGGTCAGTTTGTATGTAACTGGAGTTCTTTATCAAAGTCCACGGTGAGTACTCAAAACCGAGAACTCACACGAGGGTTTGAAACCGTGGTCACACTGAGTGGTGGGTTTTGAGCCCCTTCAGTTTCAGGCTTGTGCCGGTCTCTACAGGGAGGGAGGACTTTAAAACAGAGAACACCACTCAGAAGCATTTAACACGGTCACACGCTGAACTGTAACACCAGTTGGACCTGCAGTCGGTGGAATAAGCTGAAAATGAATCAATCAGAGCAGAAGAAGATGATGGGGGGTAGATAGGGTTAATGAATGCAGTCATGGATGACCTTCAGGGTGCTTCTCAACGACCTACAGAGAAACACCTCATCAGTCCTCTTGAACCACGACCCCCACCAACCCGCCACAGACACAACAGGAAGTGGGCGGAGCCCGGGAGGTGGCAGGTGGCGAGGAGGAGGATGACACCAGCTGATGGTACCATCCAGAGTGACGCTCCTGCAGATGCCGCCCCTGACACCGGCGTGAAGCTCGCCAGCCGACCCGAAAAGAAACAGGAGCACGCCATCCGAGGAAGGCCGCACGCTGTGTTAGCGTGGAGAAAGATCAGATGGTACGAAGAGCGTTCAGTCTCACAGCGAATTTTTACTGTCACTGACACGAGTTTAAGATTAGGTGAAGATTGTTGCCGTGGTTTTGGATCAAACTTTATTGTTCGTGATGACGGTGAACAAACTATAAAACCTCCCTGAATAAGTCCAAACATCACTATAAAAAGGTAACCTGACAGGGTGTGACATCATCAGAATGGTCACATGACGTCCACAAAGAAATCACTGGGGTTTCCCATGGCCAAGCAGAAGGACTGGCGAGTGGTGGCAAGGTCACGGTGGCGACTTCGAGCCGGCGATGGGGCCAGCGTGAGGTCTTTGGAGTCCTTGTTACCATGGAGACCCGAGCAGGGGGTGGGAGGCTCCCGGGTGCTATGGTTGCTTGGCGACCCTTCAGTCAGCTGAGGGTCAGATGAAGCACCAACTTCCTGTGTGGTGGGCTCTGATTGGCTGCCTCGTCCTCGCTCCTTCTGACCGTCACTGCAGTCTGACGCGCTGCTTCCTGTCAGCACACCAAAGCGTTCGTGAGTATTAAAAATATCTTCATTTGATTTGGATATAATCAAAATATGATCAGAATTATTAAATCAAATATCATCAACGTTTAATCATTTAATCACTCTGACCCGAACAAAGTCTGAACTTTGACCTAACAAGTCCTTATCTGACCCTCTCTGATCATTATGGGATGTTCTCTGTGTGTGAAACCTGATCCCCATCAGCACCTCGCTCTCCTTCACTGTGCTGACTCCCTCCTCCTCCTCCTCCTCCTCCTGCTTCTTCTCCCCCCCAGGGTGACAGCTGGGTGAGGCAGGGGGGCGAGCTGTAGGGGTGAGGGACGGGGTACTGGTATGGGAACACCGGGGGCTGCTGGGCGCCTGTGGGCGGGGCCAGCAGGTCGCAGTCTGATCCTCTTCCTCTATCATCGTCCAGCAGGGACAGCACCCCGAGACCTGATGAGGACCACAGCTTTAATCAACCAATCAGTCACTCAATCCATCAATCCTTATCTGTGTAGCTCCAGCTCATAACAGTGTGATCTCAAGACACTTTACAACAGAGCAGGCTGAAGACAAACTCTTCGTTTATAGATACACATAAATGTATAGATACAAATACACATAATAAATATATGTATATCTATATACACAAACATCCATCCATAGATGGATCCATCCAGGCAGAGACAAAGGGACTAAAATCACATTTGTCTCTGCTGAATATAGAATCAATCGATCTTTATTTGTATATCACCATATTTGTCTTTGTTGAATATAAATGTATTAAAGGTAAGTCCCTTGAGATGTGGCATCAGGGTCCTCATGTCTATATGGCTGTAAAGATAGTTACTATGGCTGTGTAATCAAAACAACCATGGACAGAGAGATCAGTCTAATATTAACATTAATATCTAATGAAAATAATCTGGAGAGGAATGAATGTTGATTAATGTAGCAGCATCTTTAACAAACAAGCAGAGACTGCCCCCAGACCTGATGGAGACCACAGCTTCAGGGACCAAACAGAGACAGCACATCAAAACTTTTTTGGGTAACAATTTAATTTAGGACATTTGTTTTGTAGTTCAGCCTCTGACCTGTGGGTGGCAGCAAACATTCAGTCATTTGACTCCTCATCTCTGTTAGACTGGAAGTGTTTTATTCACATGCATTGGCTTAACAGTAAATTTTGATATACTGCACGCCCCAAGCAGGCAAACTTCTGCACATGGTCTCAGGGTGCTTTCTCTCCACGGCCCCACCACTGGGGCTCAGGATTTGGGGGACCGTGGTTTAGGATCAGAATGATGCCCTGCAGCAATCAAATCAATTTGACCTGTTTGGTAAACAAAGGGGTGTACTGGACCACCTAATTGGCCTCTTTCTCTACACCTCGTGTGCATGGTCTACGTTCCCTGTGGATGTTTCAATTATTCAGAGACGCCAAAAACGACCGTCCTCCGACCTCTACTGACAGCTTAGAGTGTGGACAGAGCCTCAGTGTTCAGAAACAACCGCTCATGGCTCACGTCCTCACCAGTCTGTGCCAAAGACCAGCTCACTAAGGGGACTTACACTAGGAGCCCAAGACCTGTACATCTGTAACCTTAGTAGTGGGCGTGGTCTCTGTAGTGGGCGTGGCCTGGCAGCAGGCATGTTCAGGGACTCACCTGCACACAGGTCGGTGAAGACGTAGTAGCACTGCTCAGAGAAGGTCACCTTGTTGACCGTGTGGCGGATGTAGCCCGCCTTCAGCAGGTTTCCTGCATACTTCCGAGCTTCCCGGCGGTCCGTGAAACCTTCCACATTTCGATGGAGCCAGTCGACCACGTCAGAGCCTGGAGACAAGGGAGAGGAAGAGATCGAGTCACAGGTCCACATGAGAGACGCCATCCAGTCCAAACTTGAAGCAGATGGACTACAGCAGAAGACCACACCAAGTGCCGCCTCTGTCGGCAAAGAACATTTTGTTGAGTTAATCTGGTACCAAGTTCACCCAGGTCGATCATTTTACTGGATCTGGAAACAAAGATCGGGTCAGTGAACGCATTTCTTCAGCATGTATTCACACAATGGTCTAAGAAACATCAACCAAACAGACAAACAGTTTATGCTCTCGTACCCTGACTCAAACTCACTTTGTCAAAGGTCAAAAGTTCAGAACTTTCAAGGTGCCTGGAGAGAAAAAGTCTTGAAGAGATCGAAAGAGCTCCAGCATAAAGGTGCGTTCACACTGAACACGACTTGGGCGACCACTCTCCATGCTAAGTCAATGTACAGCCGCGATCAGGCACAACCAGATCTCACATGATACGATGGACGTGATCTGGGCGACTGGGTCGCATCTTGGGAGATACACGGGTTAGGGGTCCCTGCAGACGGGTACTCTTAAGCCCCGTTTCCACCAAGTGGTCCGGTATGGATCAGAAAGGTTTGGCTCAGGCCGGATCGGTAAAGCCTGATCCTGGTTGTGTTTCCACAGCCAGCCGTACCCTACTTGTTAGGCAGCGTCTAAGCCGGATGCCGATAGCATGACATCATAGCAGTGCGACACAGTGTACCCGGCTATTAAATACAACGAAGAAGAAAACGCGACACAGTAAACAAAGAGCAACGATTCTCTTCACTGAGAATACTGAGGAAGGTCTGCACCTCCACAGTAGACCATAGGACGCTCGATCTTGATGCCATTTTCCAAACAAACAAGCCTTGAGAGTTATCTTCATGAAGACGAGTGGAGATTTAAACATGGCGGGGCTGTGTTGTTCTTTATTACCACTGTCGCAAAGGAAGTGACGTCTCCTTCAACCAATCAACGGGCTGCAGTGTTTCTAGCTCCACTTCTGGGGTCGGATCGGTATGCTTGGCACCCCAACAGAAGGGTCCTAAAAAATAGGACGGTACAGTTTGCTTATAAGGGGTCCTGTCCTGGTTTTAGGCTATGGAAACGCCACAAAAAGCGAGCTGTACCGAGACGAACCAAATTGAACCCTCTGGTGGAAACAAGGCTTTTGGGTCGCTTTGGATGCACGACGAGGTTGCCTCGCTCGGTCGCCAAAATTGAAAAATTTGACCTTTCAGGTGATGTCGCGTGTGGCTGTGCCGCGACAGCCAATCAGCGCTGTGTGGGTGTGTGATGACACCCGTGACAGACTGTTTTTATTTCGGCTCACAGAGTGACAGTCCATGTCCCTGTGGGAACATGAGTCAGTGAAGATATTAGTTCCGCCTTGTTCAACAGAAGTGATTCTCTGCAGTCCTGTCCTTCCTCGTCTGCATCAGCTGCAGTGTTCTGTGGTTGGTAGGGGAGTGAAAAAGATACAGTTGGTATAATGTCAGCTAATACATACACATGTATGATACATATGATATGATCGCAGTGAAACTCAAGTGGGCGTGACGTCACTGAAGGACACAACGGTGACAAAATGAGCTGTAGACAGGCGACAAGACCTGGGTGGGCGACGCGATCTCTAAGGGTGCGTTCACACCAACACGACTTGGGTGTTAACGCACCTTTAGACCGAAGCGTTTGGGCTTGAGGCCATCAGAAACACATTACTGACATATGTATGGATGTTTTTATGTTTGTTATCATCTGATCTTTGAACAAGATCTGTTCTGTCCAAACCTTTGTGTTTCCTCCTAATGCCTGATGGTATTTTATGTCGTTTCTTGATGATCCTTTGGTCAACAGGCTTTTGAAATGGTCTGAAATTTTAAAAAAATTCAAAAAAGTTAAACAGCTTCAAGATTGGACCAGTCATGTGCAGCCACATCTGGGTCAGCGAATAGAAAAGCTGCAGAGGTGTGTTAATTGGGTCATTATGTGGTTTTGAACCAATGAGGTGCTGGTCCCACCCCCTGTGGGAGCGGCTCACCAATGAAAGCGTTGGGGATGGTGATCTTCAGCCACATCCTGTCTCTGACCTCGAGGCCGGACTCCCGGTTGGCCATCGCCCTGACGATGGCGGTCATGTCACTGTGGATGGTCAGCGGGTGTTCGTCCTGCACACCTGAAAACAACAATAGGGAGTGGGCGGAGTCAGAGGGTTGATTGACAGAAGGGAGGGAAGCCGAAGTGGCTGATGGGAGACTTACTGTAATGTGGGAGGAGACTCCCCGTCATGGCGGCCGTGTGTGAGACCCAGGCAGCGGGATCAATGGGACGGACCGGCTCACCTTCAGTGGGCGAGGCATAAAGACAGTTATAGCCAATCACTGCATCATTGAATTTGATAAAATAGGAATTAGAATCAGCTGATGTTTGTTGTTGACTCACTCCTCGGCAACGTGAAGCACCCTCGAGGGCTCGGGTCCCAACACTTAGCAACAGTCAGCGTCACCGAGCTGCAGAGGGACACAGAGGTCTGGACATGTCAGATGAGCTGTCCTTTGCTGATTGGTGGACAATTGAAGACATAGACATGGAGGTCTGATCCTCATGACAAACATCTACAACAGTCTGGTGCCCCCAACTCTACATCAGGGTCTCCTTCTTCAGACCAAAACAGACGAGTTATAAAAAAACCAGAGAGCGAGAGCATGACGACATGAAGTACTCAGACCAAAACCAGAGATAAACCAGGCTGTAAACATGTTTATTATTCTGTAAACATGCTTATTTCTGCTGTAAACATGTTTATTATTCTGTAAACATGCTTATTTCTGCTGTAAACATGTTTATTATTCTGTAAACATGTTTATTATTCTGTAAACATGCTTATTTCTGCTGTAAACATGTTTGTTTGTCTGCAGTTTCAGACACAGCAGCTAGTGGACATGAGAAGATCTGCAGTTGTGTTTTGCTGCTCTGGTCTGAGCAGCTGTTGGCCCTGTGCTCCATACTGCCCCCTATGATAATCAGTGGCACTGCAGTTTGTCTCTGAGAGCTTCGAGAAAACATCCAGGATGTGGACACATTGGAGTAACATATCAGAGTAACAGAGTAACAGTGTAAGGGTAACAGTATCAGACCAACAGTATCAGACGAACAGTATTGTAATAAAAGTAACAGAGTAAAAGTAACCCCCAAATTCCACATAACCCGAAAGCGCCGTGACGAGCAGCCCTGTGGGGAGGGAGGCTGATCCCTGGAGAGCCACAAGCTCTCGTGCGAATAGCAATGTCACACATTAATAAAACATGTTACAGACGGAGAAAAGAAGTAAACAACACCTCACTTCGCTTCTCTAAGGTCCCTTTGCTGGTCCCAAACACACAGCTTCGTGATTTATTTCACTTCTATCTGCCTAAATCCTTGTAGAAAGGATGTTTGGTGTCATATATACAATGTTATATATTTCTGTACCTCAATGATCCACTTTTCATCGTCCATGGTGTCGTGTTGCCTCAGGGACCCTCTGATCGACTGTTGACCTGATGCCTCCAGTTGTGTGCATTGTGTTTTATTTTGAAAGTTCCGGATACTCCACATGTTGACTTCCTGTCTGGTGCTTTCTCAACGACAGTGAATTTACAAGGTTTTGAAGGGTTAGGGTTAGGGTTAGGGTTAGGGTGGCGTGGGCAGTGGAATTTGTCTGATAGACTAGAGTGGGTTCTAAGTGCTCCGCAGTACGATTCAAGAGCGGCGCTTTAGCATTACGTGGAATTTGGGGGTAACAGAGTAAAAGTAACAGAGTAACAGTACTGTTGTACTCACCCTGGTTTATGAACGATCTCTCTCAGCACCCGAACAGCATCGTCATTACTCATGTTCTCAAAGTTTATATCGTTCACCTGAACAAAGGAAATACTGCCGTCAGTCAGCAATACTACAACTATACTAAATACTCCATGGATGGTGGAGCTTAACTGTTGTCAGTTATATGAGTTAAAAATGATTATTTTGACATATTTACTTCATAGAACTTTTTCTCAAATATTAGTAATATGTAGAAAATGTATAACTGTTCTGAAGTATTACTGTAGTACCTGTTGTCACATGAGTAGAGTTCCTGGAGCATTATTCATGTATAGTGCCATGTAAGAAAAATGGCCCATTATCGAACCAAAAAAATACTCATTTATGTACAGGTACTTGAGTAAAATGCCTCTTGCATAATTTGATACGGGCTCTCAGAAAATGTATTATTAATGTTATTTTGCAGAGGCCAGTTGGACTAAACCTCTGGGCCCCCAGTGATGAGTCGTCGAACTTTATTCAAGAGGAGAACAAAAGCCGGGACAGCGGCAAAAAAACAAGGGGACAGAGGGGGAGCTCTAGGATTTACTTCAAGAATGAGCCGGAGGAAGTTAATCTGTGATCGGATAAAGGACATGGGTTTATTTCACTGACTCAGATCTGGAGGTCATTTCAATGAGCAGCCCTGACCTGCAGAAGCATGTGTTCTAGTACTGTAGTAGTACTGTAGTATAACTGTAGTACCTGTCGTAGCATGTGCATTACTGTAGTATTAATGTAGTAAAACTATAGTATAACTGTAGTAGCCGTAGTAGCATGTTTTACAGTACTGTAGTAGCATTTTTTATAGTACTGTAGTATTAATGCAGTAGTACTGCAGTACCTGCAGTAGCATGTCTCCAGGCTCGATTCGTCCATCTGCAGCCACTGCTCCGCCCTTCATGATGGAGCCGATATAGATCCCTCCGTCTCCTCTGTCGTTACTCTGACCTACGATACTGATGCCCAGGAAGTTATACCGCTCTGGGGGGGGGGGGGAATGAATGACCCGATATTTACTGTGTCTCTGCTGACTGGGAACATGTTCTTAAGCAACCTCCATAATTCTTTGTTGTATAAAACTAACACATCTGAGAGATGGATGGATGATCAATGGATCAATGGAAGGATGATGGATGGCTGGATGGATGGATGACTGTGCAGCTGGATGGCTTATTGGATAGATGGATTAAAGGACTGGGAGCTGGACTGATGAACAGCTGGCTGAACAGATTTATGGCTGTAACAGAGGGATGGATAAATGATTGGAGGTTTGAATATGGATGGATGAACGGACGGATGGATGGATGGATGCAGTGATGGATGGATGAATGTTGCATAGATGGAAAGATGGAAAGAAGGAGAGATATATGAACTGAGGGATCGATAAACTGTAGGATGGCTGGATGGATGCACTGATGAATGGAAGGATGCACTGATGAATGGATGGATGCCCTGGCTGGATGGATGGAGTATTCACACTGGCCTCCTGTGTGTGCTGATACTCACCCATGTTCAGAGTGACAGTGATGACGTTCAGCGACATGGTGGAGTCAGTGACACTGCTGAAAGACACCGACTGACAGACAGACAGACGGACAGACATAGATATGAAGACATGGACAAACATACAGACATACAGATGGATGGACAGACAGACAGATAGACAGACAGACATACAGACAAACAGACATACATACAGACAGACATAAGAACAGACAGACAGACAGACGGACATAAGAACAGACAGACGGAGAGACGGACATAAGAACAGACAGACAGACGGACATAAGAACAGACAGACGGAGAGACGGACATAAGAACAGACAGACAGACAGACGGAGAGACAGACATAAGAACAGACCGACAGACAGACAGACAGACAGACGGACATAAGAACAGACAGACGGAGAGACGGACATAAGAACAGACAGACAGACAGACGGAGAGACAGACATAAGAACAGACAGACAGACGGACAGACGGACATAAGAACAGACAGACATAAGAACAGACAGACAGACGGACATAAGAACAGACAGACGGAGAGATGGACATAAGAACAGACAGACAGACAGACGGAGAGACAGACATAAGAACAGACAGACAGACAGACAGACAGATGGACGGACATAAGAACAGACAGACAGACAGACGGAGAGACGGACATAAGAACAGACAGACAGACAGACGGAGAGACAGACATAAGAACAGACAGACGGACATACAGACAGACAGACAGACAGACGGAGAGACAGACATAAGAACAGACAGACAGACAGACAGACAGACGGAGAGACAGACATAAGAACAGACAGACAGACAGACAGACAGACAGACATAAGAACAGACGGACAGACAGACAGACATAAGAACAGACAGACAGACAGACATAAGAACAGACAGACAGACAGACATAAGAACAGACAGACAGACAGACAGACATAAGAACAGACAGACAGACAGACATAAGAACAGACAGACAGACAGATGGAGAGACAGACATAAGAACAGACAGACAGACAGACATAAGAACAGACAGACAGACAGACATAAGAACAGACGGACAGACAGACATTAGAACAGACAGACAGACAGACAGACATAAGAACAGACAGACAGACAGACATAAGAACAGACAGACGGACAGACAGACATTAGAACAGACAGACAGAGACATGAAGCTGATCAGTGACAGAAGATCAGACGAGTGAGCAGATCACAGCATATTTCGTGTGGACTATTTGTACCCGCTCCATCCGCTGGGTTTTGGGTTTCCGATGGCGGCGCCGTTGTCGCCTGACGAGTCGTGGCGAGGAGCTGCTGTGGCCCGTTGATTGGCTGAACCTGTGGTGACATCACAGAGGGTGGAGTTAAAGTCTGCCATGCTACAACAGATTAACATCCCTGTGGTTATGAACCTGTAAAAACTAAAAGATCCTTAAAGAACCTTTGGAGGTTCTTCAATCTGCAACTGTGGAGGAACCTCTTTAGGTGCTTTGAGGAACCTTTGAAAATCAAAATTGATGACAGATACGCCATACAATGCCGCCCGATCTGTTTAGCTCAGTTTCAGTGACAAAATACGGAAGTATTGGAGAACTGAAAGTGGGCGGGGCTGAATAAGGTGAATTAAAGACACGCAGCGCCTGTATGTGACGTCACAGCGCACTGCAAAAAAGGACAGAAGCGACCACATGTGTCCATGGCGGCAGAGTGGTCTACTTTGTCGAGGGGGCAGAGGCAGCTTCTGATCCAAGAGCGTCTTTGTTGACAAACAGCTCGGCCAGAGGAACCCCCTTTCAAAGGTTCCTAAAGAGGTTCCTCCACAGCAGCAAACTGAGGAACCTCCAAAAGTTCTTCAAGGATGTACAGTGAACATTACACACACGTAAACATATGACTGTGCACACGTGGAAATATAATCATGATAAATAAATCAATAAATAAATAAAAACAGGTTCATCAGATCATTGAGTATTTACACAAAAGCCTGAGAAGTCAAGTTAAAACATATTCATGTTCATAAAAATGCAAAAAAATAAGAATAGTAACAAAACAGGACAGGATGTCCAAATACAGCTCAAATACAGAATAATGGTAAAAGGAAATAGAAATATTCTTTGAACCTCAATAAATAAATAAAAGATATAAAGTAAAAAGATATTAAAGAAGAGAAACAGATGAAGGGTATTATACTCTGGCTGATATATCCAAATCATCATCGCTAATAATGATATCAATACAGGTATACACATTTCTTAGGATTATTAAGTCTGGCCTGAGTGAACACCCAGGGAAAGGAATGGACGTATAAGTAATATTTATGTATATATATATATATATATATATATATATGTATGTGTGTGTATATATATATATATATATATATATATATATGTGTGTGTGTGTGTGTGTATATATATATATATATATATGTATGTGTATATATATATATATATATGTATGTGTGTATATATATATATATATATATACACACATATATACATATATACATATATATACATATACGTATGTGTGTGTGTATATATATGTATATATATATGTATATATATATATATATATATGTATATATATATATATATATATATAGTGCCCAGCATAAATGAGTACACCCCCAATTAAAAGTACTGTATTAATCAATATCTAAATGAACAAAAGAACAATTTCAAGGTTTGACAAAGCTGAGTTTAACATAACATTTTTTTTTTTTTACCATAACATGAAAATAAGGGTAATATGATAACTAAAGTGTTGCTTTGCTCCACCCCTTTGATTGGGGTGTATTCATTTTGCATCCTGATCTTAAATTGAGAAAAATACTTCTTTGTGTGCAACTAAAAAAATCTTGTTTGCCATCAATGGCCCACATTTGGGGGAGTATTCTGTGGGAAAGCATGCCATAGAAAATGTTGATTTTGAAAAGAAACTAGGTTTTCTGACAAATCTGAAGGAGTGCACTCATTTATGCTGAACACACACACACATCTATATATATGTATGTGTGTGTGTGTGTGTGTGTGTGTGTGTGTGTGTGTGTGTGTGTGTGTACACACACATATAGAATGATATGTGTATATAGATAGTTGGATAGATAGATACGTACATGCATAGATGAAAATAGATATAAAGATAGATAGTATATAGATATAAAATATGCAGAAAACTTGAAAACAAAAAATTTCTGTTGAGTTTGGTGAGTGTGCAGGAGTTTGTCTGATTTATAACTTCAATCAATAAATGATTGAACTTTAGTCCCTGCAGAGTTTAATTGAAACTGTTTGATGCTGAAGATTAAAATTCATAAACAGTTTTTGTACATCCAATACATGATAAACAAAAACATTCAAAAATCAAATTCTCCCTCACCAACACACATACCTGTAAAAATCAGAAGCACACCGAAATTATCAAAGAGAACAAATCAAATCTGTAAAAGAGGTCAACGTCCAAAAACTGAGAGGAGGTGTCAAAAGTAAAGAAGAGTGAAATAAAAACACTCCAGAGGGGATTATAGGAGATCCAGATCCTGGAGCAGGTCCTGGATCCTCAGCAGCAGCAGAGCGTTTGTCTCCGTGACACGGGAACACATTATCTCTGCTCTTAGGTCAGCGGGGACTCTTTTATCTGTAACACAATACATGCTGCACCACTGATCACATGACATGACCCGCAGCAGCCAATCAGAGTACGAGGAGGACGTCGGAGCATGAAGAGGTTTACTAGAGCAGAAGAAGATGACCTGAGGGCAGGTGAGTATATGTCATCAAACCGGCCAATCAGAGAGGGAGCTGATGGGTCACATGACTGTGGTTAAAATCTGTGATGTTTCAGACTCGACTGGTTAAGCTGCAGAAACATGCAGGACCGAGAGGAAGATGGACTGACCGACTGATAGACACATCGATAGACTGACTGATTGACAGATTGCTGACCTCCACCGAGGAGGTCATGTTTTTGCCGGCAGTTGTCCGTCTGTCTGTCTGTGGGTAAGCTCACTGAGGGAGTTCTGGACGGATTTTGTGACGTCTTCAGTGTTTTTGTGGCAGCTCGAGGGGACGTGGTCTGAGTCCTGATCCATTAGTTTCTCAGGTGTGTGGACGCTGAGACGGGACAGTCCTGATCCTCAGTGACCACAGGTCGTCCTCAGAGCCTCCTCTTCATGGAGGACGTCACACAGGAGGGACAAATGTCTCCTGATGTGGTCCTGGCTGATATGTGGATGTCCTGTGTGGGACCTGCTGCCCTGTGTCTCAGTGGGACGAGGGCGTGAAGGGTTAAGATCAGTCTGTCCCCAAATGCGATTGGGGACAGACTCGGCTGGTGTCTCTGCTGACATGGTGGACACTTCAGTGCCTCTGAGACACCCCCCCCCCCACGTCCGTCGTCCTGCTTGGACCTGTTTGTGCCTGCTGCTTCTGCGAGGTTTGGCTCGTCCACACGGGACAGTGACATCACACATTCAGACACGCCCCTCTGCGGGGGTGCATCCCAAACCGGTAACAGACGCTGTGCTGCTGTCAGAGGGTGAAGACAGAAATGCCCCAGTCCTCACAGGTGTGGTTAGTCTCAGTGTGTTATGAAAACTGAATCATCCCCCCCCACGCTGCACACCTGCCCAGTCCGTCTGTCTGTCTGTCTGTCTGTCCATCATCTGTGTTTAAATAAGTTCAGGAGGTCAGTTAAAAACGCTCCCCCTCACAGCGCTCAGGTCGTCAGTCCTGACCCTGCCCCCCCCACCACACACAGTCTGTGTGACCTCTGACCTTCCCCCAGAGTCCTCCTCTGATGAGCAGAAGCTCGTCGTCTCTAATTGGCTGCTCGGCTGGGTTGACGAACTGTCACCTCCTGGCTCCACCTCATTCCGGTCGGCTGGTTGGTGGGCGTGGCCATTCAGACGTCTTCCTGCAGAGAGAGCAGCCAATCAGAGGTCAGAGAGAGACAGAGCACCTGTCCACTAGGGCTGATCGATATGGACAAAATTTCATATCTTGACATTCATGCCAGATATCTCGATATAGATACGATATGATATGACTACGGGTTTGGTGAAAAACAAACATTTTTCAGAAAAAAAAACCATCGTATTCAAGGGCAATCGTAAAAATGAAATTTGCTGTGACTTCCAGAGCTGTACACGGAGGGTGAGCGTGGGGGAAATCTATATCATTTATATGATTGCTTTTTCGATATTAATATCTTGAATGTTCATATCTAGATATAGATACGATAACCATATATAGTTCAGCCCGACTGTCCACCCTCAATAAAGGTTTCAGAGGAATGTCATAAACATGAGCTCACCTGCTCCACTCTGCTTTAACCTGTGCAGCGCCCCCTGCTGGTCATCCTGACTGCTCACAACGGCAGCACTGTAGAGGACAGACAGACAGATGGACAGAGTGAATGAACATAATCGATCCTTAGATGAGTTTACAGTTTAAGATGCAGTGCCTATGATCTGCCTGCAGGGGGCTCTGACCAGGTGAGGTCAGGCTGACATGAGGACAGTGTCTTCCTCTTTATTTACATTAACATGACAGAACAGAGCCGTTTTATATCAAACCTACTCTGATAACACTGACTGTATGACACAGCAGCTAACTAAAGTGATTCAAGTGTTAACGAGCTGCAGGACGTCAGAGTGAAAAACCTTTAAATGAATTTAAAGCACAAGCACAGGTGAGCAGTTCAGAGGCGGATGTTTGTAGAGGTTAAAGTTCAAACACTGATGATCTGAAGGATTAACTGTACCAGCCCTGGTCTGATGAAGCCTGTCACTAAAACACCGTCTGACGTCTTTGACTGATTTTATCAGAATGATCTCAGCACTCACTGGAACGACGGCGGCCTGGAGTCTCCGATCCCTCCCGTCCTCTCCACAGGGGGCGGGGCTGGGCTGGTGGGCGTGGCCAAAGACTGAAGGTCCGACCCCTTAAAGTCGGGCTGACAGGAGTCTGCAGAGACCAGCTGAGAGACAGGGTTCATGTTTAGACGGTAAATCATCAATAACTCCATCAAAGGCCTTTAAACGTGATCTGGTCATGTCCGGAACATTCTGCTCTGAAATACTTCCGTAATATAACAGTGTGTTTGTGATGTTCGTCCTGGGACGGCCGCTCAAAGCTAGAGCTTCATCCTAAAGATTAACCTACAGTTTAATCATTCATAAAGTCATTCATCACAACAGGAAAAACATCGACAGGATTATGGTTAATCTGATCATTATTATTATTAAATTACTCAGATTAAACATCGTTTATCAGACTGAGAGAAGAACAGCAGAGGGCGTCTCACCCAGCAGACCACTCGTCCGTTCACGAACGGCAGCCTGGCATCATCGTCGATGATCTCCTCTTTGACCACCCTGTAACACACAGGAGGAGAAACATCAGGAGGAGGAGCAACATCAGGAGGAGGAGAGACATCAGCAGGAGGAGAAACATCAGGAGGAGAAACATCAGCAGGAGAAACATCAAGAGGAGAAACATCATCAGGAGGAGAAACATCAGCAGGAGGAGAAACATCAGCAGGAGAAACATCAAGAGGAGAAACATCAGGAGGAGAAACATCAGCAGGAGGAGAAACATCAGGAGGAGGAGAAACATCAGCAGGAGGAGAAACATCAGGAGGAGAAACATCAGCAGGGGAAACATCAAGAGGAGAAACATCAGCAGGAGAAACATCACGAGGAGAAACATCAGGAGGAGAAACATCAGCAGGAGGAGAAACATATGCAGGAGAAACATCAGCAGGAGGAGAAACATATGCAGGAGAAACATCAGCAGGAGAAACATCAGGAGGAGAAACATCAGCAGGAGGAGAAACATCAGGAGGAGGAGAAACATCAGCAGGAGAAACATCAGCAGGAGGAGAAACATCAGCAGGAGAAACATCAGGAGGAGAAACATCAGCAGGAGGAGAAACATCAGGAGGAGGAGAAACATCAGCAGGAGAAACATCAGCAGGAGAAACATCAGCAGGAGAAACATCAGCAGGAGGAGAAACATCAGCAGGAGAAACATCAGCAGGAGAAACATCAGGAGGAGAAACATCAGGAGGAGGAGAAACATCAGCAGGAGAAACATCAGGAGGAGGAGAAACATCAGCAGGAGGAGAAACATCAGCAGGAGAAACATCAGGAGGAGAAACATCAGCAGGAGAAACATCAGGAGGAGGAGAAACATCAGGAGGAGAAACATCAGCAGGAGGAGAAACATCAAGAGGAGAAACATAAGGAGGAGGAGAAACATCAGGAAGAGAAACATCAGCAGGAGGAGAAACATCAGGAGGAGGAGAAACATCAGCAGGAGAAACATCAGCAGGAGAAACATCAGCAGGAGAAACATCAGCAGGAGGAGAAACATCAGCAGGAGAAACATCACGAGGAGAAACATCAGGAGGAGAAACATCAGCAGGAGAAACATCAGCAGGAGGAGAAACATCAGCAGGAGAAACATCACGAGGAGAAACATCAGGAGGAGAAACATCAGCAGGAGGAGAAACATCAGGAGGAGGAGAAACATCAGCAGGAGAAACATCAGGAGGAGAAACATCAGCAGGAGAAACATCAGCAGGAGAAACATCAGCAGGAGAAACATCAGCAGGAGGAGAAACATCAGCAGGAGAAACATCACGAGGAGAAACATCAGCAGGAGAAACATCAGCAGGAGAAACATCAGCAGGAGGAGAAACATCAGCAGGAGAAACATCACGAGGAGAAACATCAGGAGGAGAAACATCAGCAGGAGGAGAAACATCAGGAGGAGGAGAAACATCAGCAGGAGAAACATCAGCAGGAGGAGAAACATCAGCAGGAGGAGAAACATCAGCAGGAGAAACATCAGCAGGAGGAGAAACATCAGCAGGAGAAACATCAGCAGGAGAAACATCAGCAGGAGAAACATCAGCAGGAGGAGAAACATCAGCAGGAGAAACATCACGAGGAGAAACATCAGGAGGAGAAACATCAGCAGGAGGAGAAACATCAGGAGGAGAAACATCAGCAGGAGAAACATCAGGAGGAGAAACATCAGCAGGAGGAGAAACATCAGCAGGAGAAACATCAGGAGGAGAAACATCAGCAGGAGGAGAAACATCAGCAGGAGGAGAAACATCAGCAGGAGAAACATCAGCAGGAGAAACATCAGGAGGAGGAGAAACATCAGCAGGAGGAGAAACATCAGCAGGAGGAGAAACATCAGGAGGAGAAACATCAGCAGGAGAAACATCAGGAGGAGAAACATCAGGAGGAGAAACATCAGCAGGAGAAACATCACAAGGAGAAACATCAGGAGGAGAAACATCAGCAGGAGGAGAAACATCAGGAGGAGAAACATCAGCAGGAGGAGAAACATCAGGAGGAGAAACACAAGGAGGAGGAGAAACATCAGGAGGAGAAACATCAGCAGGAGGAGAAACATCAGGAGGAGAAACATCAGGAGGGGAAACATCAGGAGGAGGAGAAACATCAGGAGGAGAAACATCAGCAGGAGGAGAAACATCAGGAGGAGAAACATCAGGAGGAGAAACATCAGCAGGAGAAACATCACGAGGAGAAACATCAGGAGGAGAAACATCAGCAGGAGGAGAAACCCTGTCAGCACAGTCTCACAGTCAAACTGATACAAAGACGTCTCCGGGACGTCCCAGCAGGACTGACACTAAATCAGACAGATGGATGGATGATGGATGGATGGATAGACAGATAGCTGGATGGATGATGGGTGATGGATGGATGTCTTCTCGGCCTCTCTAGATGGCAGCTCTGTCTTTGTTTCTGTCTCCAGTTGGTTTGGCGTCTGTCATCCTGGAGGTTGGAGGTCACTGTAGGTCCCTCTGGGCTGCACAGTTTGACCTCTGACCTCTGCAGGGGCAGGTCCTGATGTCACATGCGTGTGTGTGTGTGTGTGTGTGAGGAGTGCCCCTCAGCAGCTGATCTCCTGTAATCTGGATTAACCCTCTGAGGACTGATTCACACATGAGGCTGCAGACCATCGTCTCACTGACCCTCCTGCTGCTCCAGGCTCCGCCCCCTCTCCCATAGAAACACACCATAAATAAAACTGACCTGTGATTGGCTGAGGAGACGGCCTGCACATGCTTCACCTACAGGGTGCCTACAGTCATGTCTATCACCCAGTTTATAGCAGCATAAGTGGATGGACGTATCAGGCCTATATGCATAAATGTACTGAGTTGTGGCCATGTGATTGGCAGACTGACACTGATGTTCAGTCAGAGGTGTACCTGATGGGGTCAGTGTGTTGAATGGTTGTCAGATATGAACAAATAAAAATATTATTTTAGCCACTGCATCAAAAATCTCAGGTCTATGATGACTGACAGGCCCGCCCAGAGGATTCTGGGTAATTCCCTCTAACAGGTGATCAGCTCCTGAACGATAACCATCCAGCATTACAACGGAAATCATGACGTAGCGTCTGTTACGTTGACGCTGATGACGTCACTCACCCGAAGTCGTCGTCCACGCTCTTGAAGAAGAATTTGACGTTCGGTTTGTTGATGACCTGTTTGAAGTCCGCCAGGGTGACGCGCTGCGCGGGCACGTTGATCCGGATCAGGTAGGGGGTCTCCTGGTCCTCCAGGTGGTAGATGACCCGGGTCTCCTCCGCCATGCTGGTGCTGATGCTGATGCCGACCCCCCACGGAGCTCCGCGGAGCCCCGCACCGAGCCCTCACGGAGAACCAAGCCCGGGAGCAGCGCACCGTCACGGACACGGAGCCGGGATCAGGCGGGGCCGGAGCGGGAGCACCTATCGGCCCATAGGAGGGTCTTGGTGATCCAGGTGTGTCGGTCCAGGTCCAGCTGCTCACTGATGCTCTGTCTCCTCCGGAAATGACGTCATTAGAAAAACCACAGCAGTTTAGCCCTTCAAAATAAAAGAGGACGACGGTCTGAACGGAGGCTCGAAGAGATCAGACAGATAAACCACTGCAGACTGGACCAAACAAACAAACACACAAACAAACAAACACACACACACACAAACACACACACACACACACCCCAACAAACAAACACACACACATAAAAACACACACACACACAAACAAACAGGGGACCAATCACGTGTCCTCTCCTCCTGACTGAACTGACTCCTAAAGAGTCTTTTTTATATTTACATTCATCCGGTTTGAAGTTTGATTTAGTTTGGAATCAGTTTGCTGCTTTAGCCTATTAAAAATATTTGTGTCTTTCAATGATTAAAACCACTTTAATGATTAAAAAAGGTCTTACTAACAGCAGGTAGATGTTCATAATATTAGAATTTTATGATTTTATTTAACCAGATAAATCCCATTGAGATCAGGATCTCATTTACGAGGGCGACCTGGCCAAGAGGTCAGCAGCATACGTCAAATACCAATACAAAATTAAAAAAAGGTTTAGGCAATAAATTACAACCAATAAACATATCAAAAACAAGGACTTGACAATGGATAGTATAAATGCCTGCATCACGTCCTGATGGTTCTTCCTCTTCAGCTCGTCATAAAAACAGAAAGATGAAATAAAGAACTGAAGGTTTATCCACAGACATGCTCATTAAGCTGATGGCTGACAGGTGTGTGTGTGTGTGGTGTGAATGGTTGTCCGTCTCTCTGTGTAGCCTTGTGATTGGCTGGCAACCAGTCCATGTGTACCCCACCTCTCACCCCGTGTCAGGTGGGACAGGTTCCAGGCCCTCGACCCTGAAAGGATGAAGCGGTGCAGATGATGGAGGGGCAGGTCCTCCTCTTAGCTCATAGACCTGAAGGCCTCACTGACCTGCTGCGTCCCACACGTCCTCCAGCTCAGTTTTCTGGATGTTGCTCCTTCTAACACCGCCTTCTTCTGGTGTTTGTCCACCACAGCTACGTCCAGCTGGTCCAACAGTCTGCATCTGGAGGTCCCACAGGATCTTGGCTTGGTCATTCTCCACCGCCCTGGCAGGTGTCTCTCATTTTGATTTCCAGACCACGGACTCTTGGTTCTGCTGGTTTATGAGCTGGACTGTTTCAGGGACCGTTGGACAGCCCGAGTCAGGGTTCTGCTCTCGTGTGGTAGACCTTGGCTTCAGCCCTCTGTGACAGTTTCTGGACCTTCTTTTTCTTTTAATTATCTGTTTATTAGAGAAATTTTGCATACAAAAATATATATGTTTATGCACACAACTTTTTCAGTAATATTCAGCAGTATTTTACAGCATTTCTTTCTCTTTTCTTATTTTTTGAACAAACATACAGAACACATGAACCAAGGCGGCTTACACAGTGTTCAAACAGAGAAATCAAATAAGTTTAAAATTAGTTGTAGTTACTAAATTCACTCCATTTTGCCCAAATTTGGTCGAACTTAACTTTTTGAATTCTCAGGCAGCAGGTCAATTTTTCCATTTTGTTTATCTCAAGAATTATTCCAAACCACTCCTCCAATGTGGGTGGTGATGGATTCAACCATTTTCTGGTGATTGCTTTTTTACTAGCTGCAAGAAGAGCCTGTATTCATTTTACATCTTTCCCTCGATTCATTAGTTGAGTTCGACCAAAGTAAAGAGTCTCAAAGTTCATAGGTAGATGGGTTTTAAACACAGTACTCAATGTTTTATGTACCTCCCTCCAGTATGATGTTAGCTTGGGGCAATCCCAGAACACATGAAGGTGGTTTGTCTCCCTCGAGCCACACTGTCTCCAGCAGGATGCATTGATATTTTTATATTTTTCCTGGAGTGCAGTCTTAAAATATCTTATAACATGTTTCCAGCAGTGTTCCCTCCAGATCAATGAATTGGTTGAAGGCCACTGGTAGCTCCTAATTTCTCCCCACGCTTCCTATGATAAATTTAAGTCCGCCTCCTCTTCCCACTTTTCTTTAATATAAAAAGTGTTTTCACCCTTTGCATAAAAGAAGGCATTGTATAATGTAGATATGGATTTGTGCGGAATTGACTCACCGACTGTTTTCAAAATTTTGTAGAACTCAGACTCTGCTGTTGTTAAATTAGAGAATTTACAAAACCCAAAACCAGTGAAGTTGGCACGTTGTGGAAATCGTAAATAAAAACAGAATACAATGATTTGCAAATCCCTTTCAACCTATATTCAATTGAATACACAGCAAAGACAAGATATTTAACGTTCGAACTGGTAAACTGTGTTATTTTTTGCAAATATTAGCTCATTTTGAATTTGATGCCTGCAACATGTTTCAAAAAAGCTGGCACAAGTGGCAAAAAAGACTGAGAAAGTTGAGGAATGCTCATCAAACACTTATTTGGAACATCCCACAGGTGAACAGGCTAATTGAGAACAGGTGGGTGCCATGATTGGGTATAAAAGCAGCTTCCCTGAAATGGTCAGTCATTCACAAACAAGGATGGGGCGAGGGTCACCACTTTGTGAACAAATGCGTGAGCAAATTGTCCAACAGTTTAAGAACAACATTTCTCAACGAGCTATTGCAAGGAATTTAGGGATTTCATCATCGACGGTCCGTAATATCATCAAAAGGTTCAGAGAATCTGGAGAAATTACTGCACGTAAGCGGCAAGGCCGAAAACCAACATTGAATGCCTGTGACCTTCGATCCCTCAGGCGGTACTGCATCAAAAACCGGCATCACTGTGTAAAGGATATCACCACATGGGCTCAGGAACACTTCAGAAAACCACTGTCAGTAACTACAGTTCGTCGCTACATCTGTAAGTGCAAGTTAAAACTCTACTATGCAAAGTGAAAGCCATTTATCAACAACACCCAGAAATGCCGCCGGCTTCGCTGGGCCCGAGCTCATCTAAGATGGACTGATGCAAAGTGGAAAAGTGTTCTGTGGTCTGACGAGTCCACATTTCAAATTGTTTTTGGAAAGTGTGGTCGTGGTGTCCTCCGGACCAAAGAGGAAAAGAACCAGCCGGACTGTTATAGGCGCAAAGTTCAAAAGCCAGCACCTGTGATGGTATGGGGGTGTATTAGTGCCCAAGGCATGGGTAACTTACACATCTGTGAAGGCACCATTAATGTTGAAAGGTACATACAGGTTTTGGAGCAACATATGTTGCCATCCAAGCAACGTCTTTTTCATGGACGCCCCTGCTTATTTCAGCAAGACAATGCCAAGCCACATTCTGCACGTGTTACAACAGCGTGGCTTCGTAGTAAAAGAGTGCGGGTACTAGACTGGTCTGCCTGTAGTCCAGACCTGTCCCCCATTGAAAATGTGTGGCGCATTATGAAGCGTAAAATACAACAACGGAGACCCCGGACTGTTGAACAACTCAAGCTGTACATAAAGCAAGAATGGGAAAGAATTCCACCCAAAAAGCTTCAAAAATTGGTCTCCTCAGTTCCCAAACGTTTACTGAGTGTTGTTAAAAGGAAAGGCGATGTAACACAGTGGTAAAAATGCCCCGTGCCAACTTTTTTGCAATGTGTTGCTGCCATTAAATTCTAAGTTGATGATTATTTGCAAAAGAAAATAAAGTTTCTCAGTTGGAACATTAAATATCTTGTCTTTGCAGTGTATTCAATTGAATATAAGTTGAAAAGGATTTGCAAATCATTGTATTCTGTTTTTATTTACGATTTACACAACGTGACAACTTCACTGGTTTTGGGTTTTGTACAATTCTGGCTGAAATAATTTCTCACTTGTAGATATCTGAAAAAATCAGTTCTCTCCAGGCCGTGTTTGTTCTGTAGGTGTTGAAAACTGTGTAGTGTGTGTTTCTCAGAGAATGATAAATATGTTGTGAGTCCTTTCTTTATCCAAGATTCAAATTTTTTGTCATTTCTATTCGGGGGGAAGTCTGAGTCATTTGCGACCCATCTAAAAGGTTTTAACATATCATGAACTTCACTGTATTTAACTATTTCCTGCCATGTCTTTAATGTCAGATTTATCCATGGATTTTTACATTCAAGTTGTTTTGACAGACCTCTGTCAGCTTTTACAGCCTCCAGAGGAAAACTGACATTTTGATTAAATTCTAATTCTTTCCATTTAGCTTTGTACTTTGAGTTACATCAGTGTAGTAGAGGAATTAGCTGTGAAGCTATAAAGTATTTCCTTAAACATGGGAGTACCATACCTCCTTTTTCTTTCCCCAGCTGTAAATTATTATATCTAATTTGCAGCCATTTCCCCTGCCAAATAAACCAGGAAATCCATTTATCCCATTCTTTAAAACAGTTGTCATCCACTTCCACTGGAAGAGTTCTGAAGATATATAGTAGGCGGGGGAGAATATTCATTTTAATTGTGTTTATTCTTGAGATGAGGTTAAGAAAAGGGATCAGATTCCATCTATGAAGATCTGCTCTGGTTCTCGATGATAATGGTTCATAATTGGCACTAAATAATTAGGTGAAATCTTTTGTTAAGATTATTGGATATTTCAAGGATTCTGCATCCCACTTTAGTTTATATCTTCTTCTCAGCTCCTAAGGGACTATAAATTGTGGGTAATAACTTGTGTTTTCGATATGTTGAGCTTATAACCTGATAGTTTCCCATAATCATTAAGTAAGGTCATTAACCCCACAAATGATTTTTCAGGTTCCTCCAAAAAAACAAGGACATCATCGGCAGACAGCGCCACCTTCTGTTCTAAACCTGCTACCGTATACCTTTAATAAGATTACTTTGTCTTATCAACTGGCCCAAGGGCTCAGTGAACAAGACAAAAAGGAGAGGAGACAACAGACAACCTTGTCGTGTCCCTCTCTCCAGAACAAATGAGTTGGAGAGATCTCCATTGATCTTAATGTGGGCAGTGGGTTTGTTGTATAATGACTGTATAGATCTAATAAAATTAGTTTGAAGGCCAAATTTCCCCATTATTTTGTATAAGAATCCCCACGCCACCGAATCAAAAGCCTTCTCGGCATCTAACCCCACTATCATAGATCAGACGGGATTCATTCAGACAATATAAGACGAACATTACATGTATTAAATCAGACATCAACGGATCAAATTAAGTCTAAGTGAATGATGTCAGGCAGTATGTTTTCTATTCTGTGGGCTAAGATTGAAGTGAATAGTTTATAATCTACACTGAGGACACTAATAGGGCAGTAACTGCCACAGTTTTATCTTTATCCTCTTTGGGAATAACCGATATGATCGCCTCCTTCTATGATGGAGGAGTTTCTCCTTTTTGCAGGATCCAGTTAAACATCTTCAGCAGTAGTGGAGATAGTTGAGATTTTACAGATTTGTACAGCTCTGCAGTGAAACCGTGGTGATTTGCCCATTTTGAGTTTAGAGATTGCAGTATCTATCTCTTTTGTGGATATTGGTTTTGTTAAATCTTCATTCTGTGCATTAGTTAAATGAGGTAGGTCTAAAGAGTTCAGGGGGAGTCGGTCTTTGTGTCATCTGGGACTTGATGTTGTGAGTACAAGGTCCTGTAAAATGTCTCGGAAATTCCTTGTATTTTCTCCCCTGCATGCTCGACCATCCCTGTACTGGGGTCTTTTATTTTGTTAATTGTTCTATCTGCCTGTTGTTTGCACAATTTATATGCTAGGATCTGTGCTGATCTGGCTCCTACTTCATAATTTTTTTGTTTCAAAAATATATACCTTTTTTGAGTTTCCAGAGTGTATAGATCATCAATTTCTTTCTGTATTTTTTTATTTCTAGCTTTAAGAAGGTATCGTTAGTATTATGGCTATCATTCAATTGAAGTTTTTTAAATTTTCTCTGCAGATGAGTCAATCTTTGACTTTTGAGTTTCTTCAAATGAGCAATTATAGAAATAATTTCCCCTCTTAATATTGCCTTAAGTGCGTCCCATAGGATTGTTGGTGACACCTCTCCTGTATCATTGAGGTCTAGATAGTCCTTAATGTCTTTTAGTTTCTTTATTATAAGTGGATCATTCAGTATGTTAGAGTTGAATTTCCATAATGTTTCCTTTCTGCTTCTCTCTAGAGAAATGGTTATAGAAGTTGAACTTCGATCTGATAGGTTGATCGTGGCTATGCTATTATCTTTAACTTTAAATTTATCTTTGCTGAACATGAAAAAGTAATCCAATCTCAAATAACGGAGTGTGGGAATGAGTAGTACATAAAATCTCTATTGGTTGGATGAAATTCCCACCACACATCTATTACACCTAGCTCACACATAAGTGATTTCATTTTCTTAATTAAGAGATTATTCTGTGTAGCTTTTCCCGATGTGTCTTGTGTTGGATTTAATCTCCCCACAAATAACTATGCCCTGGGAACTTGTCATATCGAAAACACTTCTATAAAGTCCCCATTCGCTGCCCGGGGGAGCATGAACATTAGTTAATGTTATGTCCACCCCTTCAATCTTCCACCTTCATCAACAATCTCAGATATGTGTTCATAGTTAATGGAATTTGAAATCAAGGTAGCAACTCCCCTCCTGCGGCCTGATGTACATGAAGAAGAAAATACATATTTGAAACCAAATCTTTTTAACTTTGCATGTTCCAGTTGACTCATGTGTGTTTCTTGGAGGACTATTTGTGCTTTCTCTTTTTTCATTTTTGATAGAACCTTGCACCTCTTAACTGGATTTAGAACCCCATTGACACTGGAAGAAATTATCTTTACCAAGAAACCTGGCATTTTGCTGTATCTAAACTTTGTAAGCCATTCTTCCCTTTCAAATAAGTATGAAGCCGATCCTTACCAAACAAAGAACAAAAACACAGAACAGGAAAGTTCAAGTTTTAATTTGGAGTCAAACATTCATGAAGAGGCGTTCACTGACAGCTGGGAACTCTGGGACTCCTTTAAGTCTACATTTCCCTCCTTGAATCGTTCATGTATCATAAACACGGTGATAAAATATTGCTGTGAATCATTTTTCATCATTAAAGTGAAATCAGGACTCTGATGCTCGTCCCTCGTGGTGGAGTGTCCTCCATCTGAGGACACGTGAACAGTCTGATTATTGCTGCAGATTAAAAACAAAGAATCAGCTTAAAAACGCACCAACAGCTTTGAATTCCCAGCCGCAGCCAACGCAGCGTTAAGGCCACTCGGTGAAGTCCGCTGGTTTCTGTTTCCCGCTGAGTCAGCAGGCGGGATCAGGAGGTAGAGATCAGCTTCTTCTTCAGCTACGTTTGAGTTAGTTTGTTAAAAAGACGGACACTAGGTGAGACAGTGAATGCATCATTCCCACTGATACATTAAGGTGAAGGTGTGAGGGGCCACATGACAGCAGTTAAACATTTCTGCTCAGTTCTGTCCCTGCGCTCTGATTGGATAGTAGGGCTGGACACTGTGTGTGTGACCTTCAGGACCTCTCATTTGATAAATGAGAAGTCCTGAAGGTCAGTGAATGCATCGTTCACAGAGAGCTCTGACACTGTCAGACTCTTCACAGCCTCTGGGACTACGTTATGATCCAACACACGAGCATGTGTCCTTCCACCAGCTGCTCTCCTGATCAGCTGATCAGGTCAGAGGGCAGCAGAAGGTCAGTTAGAGGTCATTAGAGGTTGCTGATGTAAAAGCTCTGATTTCTGTCTCTGTGGACCTGTTAGTTTGTCTGTCCCCTGAAGTTCTTCCTCTCTGACCACAGCATGTCACAGTGGCTCATTTCACTTCAGTTTCGGTTACGTCAGAGTTTTTGTTTCATCTGGCGACCCTTGACCTCATCAGCTGGTGAGGGGAGAGCAGCGCGTGGTTGGCGGAAGGATACGCCTCACCACAAAATAGTCCCAAACACTTCTGTCATTACTGCTCATGACAACAATAATAATAACAAAGAAATGAAAAGTTTCTCTGTGTTTGAAAACTTTAGGAAATATTCCAGGGAATTTAAGGGTCAGGGGTCACCCTCTACACAACATGTAAATATTATATAACCTATAAAATCATATAACTTATAAAATTATACATAATATTAACACTCATTCAGACAAAGAACTTCAGACTGAGTCTGACTGAGGACTTCTCTGAGCAGAAATGTGACTCTGTCCACATCACACTTTCAAAATAAAACCAGATGAGATCACACCTTCAAAATAAAACAGGTGAGAGCAAACTTTCAAAGGAAAACATGTAAAGATGTGTTTAAAGTCAGACAGATTGACGTTTTTGTTTTCCGGAGTGATCCATTATTAAATTATTTACCAATAAAATCCTCTGTCCCTGATGACCAATCAGAAGAGTCGTCTCAGCAGTTTGATCAGCTGACTGCAGCTTCAGCAGGCGTCCTCAGAAAAACGATGAGCCGTGCTTTTACTTTGAAAATCTCTGCAGTGAGCTTCCTTAACAGTGTTTGAACTTTAATAGTCTTCAGTTAAAAATCCTTTACCTGACTCCGTCGACCAATCACAGCCTGTGTCACCTGGCTCTGTCGACCAATCGCTGTGTCTCATGCAGAGACGTTCACGTCCCGTAGAGAGATGGCGGCGGCTGTCCCTGCAGCTGTGGAGGCGGTTGTCGTGGCAGCAGCGGGTTGTGGGGAGAGGGAGGGAGAGGGGGGGAGGACGGACAGGGCCGGGACGTTCTGATTGGTCGGGGCGGTGGCGTTCTGGAAAACGATCTGCTGCAGCGTCCTCCTGAGGTTGGGGTGCATGCGGCGCTGGGTCTGGTTGAAGATTTCCACGGCAACACACTTCATCACCCCGGCGACCAGGTCGTCGTACAGCGGCACGGTGTACATCCTGGACGTCTGTGGAGAGGGACAAAGGTCAACAAAGGTCAACTTCATCTTAGAGTCACTGACAGGATGACCAAGGTCAGAGGTCAAAGATCAAGGTCATGAGTCTCACATCACTCTTTGTTTGTGGATCCATTTCTAAAAACTTCCTACTCTGAGGAAAACGTCTGATCAAGGACAAATGGATTAGGAGGTCAAAGGTCCAAAAATAAAGGTCACAGACGTTTTGGTGGCTTCAGAGGTCGAGGTCAAACAGCTCCATGACATATGATTATATTATACAGATATTATTAAATATGACTTTATTATATAAATGTATATCATATATACTCAGATTTAGATGATATGTGATTACATTATATAAATATAGTTATATGTGATTATCTCGTAAGTATCCACATCAGCTGCAGCGTGGTGCGTTCAGGGTCTCACATGTTTGTAGAGGAAGGCTCGGACTCGGGGCAGGTCAGGGTAAAAACTGTTCCTCACGACCATCTGAAGCCAGCGGATCTGGACCTCAGCGTTCAGGGCGTCGAAGAGGGACGAGTAACAGGAGGACAGGGACACCATCACACCTGGAAGACAGAGGTCAGGGGTCAGACGGATGTCCTCAAGCACCTGGAGTTCAACAACCTGATCAGTTATTTCAACGATCAACACGAGACAGATCCAAAGAAATGTGTTATAACCAAACAGTATCTTTAGATCTACAGTAAATATTAAATAATTAATTACAGAGATATTTACTCGGTGTACTGTTAAAATTAAAAAAACACTTTCAGAGCACATTTCTAACAACCTACAACAAAGATCACAAGTCCCACTGCCAAGTGTCACAAAGATGAACAATTTAAATCCAGGAAGACTCAAAAAATGCACTTCATCAGTGTTAATGTACAAACTCTAAGAGTTAATAAATACACTTCATCAGTGTTAATGTACAAACTCTAACAGTCAAAAAATTAAACTTCATCAGTGTTAATGTACAAACTCTCTAAGAGTTAATAATAACACTTCATCAGTGTTAATGCACAAACTCTAAGAGTTAATAATTAAACTTCATCAGTGTTAATGTACAAACTCTCTAAGAGTTAATAATTACACTTCATCAGTGTTAATGTACAAACTCTCTAAGAGTTAATAATTACACTTCATCAGTGTGAATGCACAAACTCTCTAAGAGTCAACAATTAAACTTCATCAGTGTTAATGCACAAACTCTCTAAGAGTCAACAATTAAACTTCATCAGTGTTAATGCACAAACTCTCTAAGAGTTAATAATTAAACTTCATCAGTGTTAATGTACAAACTCTCTAAGAGTTAATAATTACACTTCATCAGTGTTAATGTACAAACTCTCTAAGAGTTAATAATTACACTTCATCAGTGTTAATGTACAAACTCTCTAAGAGTTAATAATAACACTTCATCAGTGTTAATGCACAAACTCTAAGAGTTAATAATTAAACTTCATCAGTGTTAATGTACAAACTCTCTAAGAGTTAATAATTACACTTCATCAGTGTTAATGTACAAACTCTCTAAGAGTTAATAATTACACTTCATCAGTGTTAATGCACAAACTCTCTAAGAGTCAACAATTAAACTTCATCAGTGTTAATGTACAAACTCTCTAAGAGTTAATAATTACACTTCATCAGTGTAAATGTACAAACTCTCTAAGAGTTAATAATTACACTTCATCAGTGTTAATGTACAAACTCTCTAAGAGTTAATAATTACACTTCATCAGTGTTAATGTACAAACTCTCTAAGAGTTAATAATTGAACTTCATCAGTGTTAATGTACAAACTCTCTAGGAGTTAATAATAACACTTCATCAGTGTTAATGCACAAACTCTCTAAGAGTTAATAATTACACTTCATCAGTGTTAATGCACAAACTCTAAGAGTTAATAATTACACTTCATCAGTGTTAATGCACAAACTCTTAGAGTTAATAATTACACTTCATCAGTGTTAATGTACAAACTCTAAGAGTTAATAATTACACTTCATCAGTGTTAATGTACAAACTCTCTAAGAGTTAATAATAACACTTCATCAGTGTTAATGCACAAACTCTAAGAGTTAATAATTACACTTCATCAGTGTTAATGTACAAACTCTCTAAGAGTTAACAATTAAACTTCATCAGTGTTAATGTACAAACTCTCTAAGAGTTAATAATAACACTTCATCAATGTTAATGCACAAACTCTCTAAGAGTTAATAATAACACTTCATCAGTGTTAATGTACAAACTCTCTAAGAGTTAATAATAACACTTCATCAGTGTTAATGTACAAACTCTCTAAGAGTTAATAATTACACTTCATCAGTGTTAATGCACAAACTCTTAGAGTTAATAATTACACTCCATCAGTGTTAATGCACAAACTCTCTAAGAGTTAATAATTACACTTCATCAGTGTTAATGTACAAACTCTCTAAGAGTTAATAATTAAACTTCATCAGTGTTAATGTACAAACTCTCTAAGAGTTAATAATTACACTTCATCAGTGTTAATGCACAAACTCTCTAAGAGTTAATAATTACACTTCATCAGTGTTAATGTACAAACTCTCTAAAAGTTATTAATTAAACTTCATCAGTGTTAATGCACAAACTCTCTAAGAGTTAATAATTGAACTTCATCAGTGTTAATGTACAAACTCTCTAAGAGTTAATAATTACACTTCATCAGTGTTAATGCACAAACTCTCTAAGAGTTAATAATTAAACTTCATCAGTGTTAATGCACAAACTCTTAGAGTTAATAATTACACTTCATCAGTGTTAATGCACAAACTCTCTAAGAGTTAATAATTACACTTCATCAGTGTTAATGCACAAACCCTAAGAGTTAATAATTACACTTCATCAGTGTTAATGTACAAACTCTCTAAAAGTTAATAATTAAACTTCATCAGTGTTAATGCACAAACTCTAAGAGTTAATAATTACACTTCATCAGTGTTAATGTACAAACTCTCTAAGAGTTAATAATTACACTTCATCAGTGTTAATGCACAAACTCTAAGAGTTTATAATTAAACTTCATCAGTGTTAATGTACATACTCTAAGAGTTAATAATTACACTTCATCAGTGTTAATGCACAGACTCTAAGAGTTAATAATTACACTTCATCAGTGTTAATGCACAAACTCTAAGAGTTAATAATTACACTTCATCAGTGTACAATTTTCTTGCTTCTCTTCACTCACTCTAAAAAGTGTTAAATCATGAAGTGTTGATTTTAACTCTGGTAGTTTTAATTTGATGATGCAGAGTTTGCCGAGTCAGCTCATGTCAGAATTCATTGGTGTAATGAACACTTTGGTGTCCTGTGCAGTTTAGAGCCAAGTGTGTACCGTGGGGCAGGGGGGCGTGGTCTAACATGCGGTCCAGGAACAGGACGATCTGGAAGGTGCTCCATGACGACAGGTCGAAGGCATTCAGGGTCTCGGGGTCGGGGGGGTCGCCGCCACTCCACAGCTCGCACAGGTCCTGGACGGGCCGCGTAAGGGCGCCCCCTGCTGACAGATCAGGCTCATAGAGGGGAGGACCACAGCCACTCAGCCAGCGCTCAAACTCCAGCCCTGAAATCAGGAAGTTTAACACGGCTGTTAACGAGTTACCTCAACGAGCTCTGCAGGTAATAGGTCATTAATGCTTTATCATGATGTCACTTCCTGTTTCCTCTCAAAGCCTATGAGGTCATTCAGGGTTTGAAATAATGTCCGTGCTGGAATCAAGCTTCAGGGGGCTTTCAGAGGCCACTCCATTAAGTGCACCTGTTCCACTGCTTATCATTCTAAATGGATAATCACTCAATGCCACGGCAGCAACTCAATGCATTTGGGAACGCAGATAAGGTTTAGCTGACCTGCTGAAGCTCAAACTGAGCCTCAAAAAGGAGAAGGTGATTTAAGGGGCCAGTACCTGGTTTTTGACGTGTGGTTGTATGAAATTCATGGCATTAGCCTGAACATTAGCCACAGTGACAGAGGTCAGCTCTGGATCTGTGCAGAAAGAGTCGGCACAGAGGCTACAGACAGTTCAGCTTAAATCGAGGAGTTTCAAGGTATTACACGCTGTACTGAACACCTTTCAAACATCTTACTTTTCCACGACCAAGCTGCTTTTACAAACTACATTCAGTTCATGGCAGGACCTCATAGCACAGAATCCTGATCCAAGCCCCTGTGTCAGAATCAGAATCAGAATAAGGACATTAAAGGGGACATATTATGCAAAAAACACTATTTTAAGGCTTTTGAACACATTTTTGTGTATTTGTCCTTCCTCCCAGCCCACAAAATGTGATAGTACACAACAAAACCTGTATTTAGGGGCTGCATGAATGTAAACTCATCATATTCAGTGAGCTGTTGAGTCTGTGGATATACTGTTACGTAACAGTATATTTTTGATTTGCATACCCAACCTGATTGGTCTACCTGAGTATCCCCCTCCCACCTGCTGGAGAGATTCCTCTGTGAAGAGCAGCCATGTTGTTTTCATTCTTACTGAGAGATCTGTGTTCAGCATGTCTGAGCTCAGAAGCTGTCTCTGCTCAGTTGTTGGCTGTAAACAGCCACATATATCTTCACATATAGACTACCAGCCTCAGAGGACCAAAGGGCCCAGTGGATTAATTTTATTTTTGAAGGGAATGAGCAGCTACAGTCGGCTAAAACCTGTATGTGTGTGTCAGTCACTTCACGTACGACTGCTTCTTCAACTTCAGTCAGTTCAACACAGGACTGGGAACTAGACTTTTCCTGAATCCAGGATCAATACCAACAATCTGTCACCAAACCTGATGATGGAAATGTGAGTATTTTAATGCTGTGTAGTATTTATTTTGCTCATTGCTAAGAGCTAATGCTAACAGCAGGGTGAAGTGAACTAGAGGCAACTGCACAACATGTTCATCAATGTTCACGTCACTTGTTGAAAGTCTCAAGGATGAACTTCAGTGTATGAGCATTCTGACATTAGTCAAAAGAAGTTTAACAGTTGGCTGAATATAACCAGTCCTTAACCCACCCAATTACCCCTGAGTTTCTGCTAACGTTAGCCCAGAAGGTAGGCTAGGTCAGCATGTTGTGTGTTAGCCTGTGATGTTTGGGGAAATCAGCTCGCTGTTATCTGATAACCGGCATGAATTAATGGTTCGTATGTATTCAGGACTGTGAGCGGCGTGTGGCTGGAGCGCCCGCTTCGCTCGAGTTACGCTGCAGCTCTATCATGAACTCCAGTATGTCCGCAGCTCTGTTCTGGCTCATTAGCATATGAAGGCGACCGCTCTCAAAACCAGCCGTTTTGAACAGAGGGGTTATGTGAGCGTGGAAAGAAAGAGGCTGAGCTTTATTCATAGGCTTTTTGGACCAAAGCATGTCACTAATGTTTCATGAAGACATCAAGGATCCATGTTAAACTGCAGAAAAGGAGCAAAATATGGGGCCTTTAAAACAGATAAGAGCATAAAAAAATGAAGAAAGCAGAATCTTTAAGCTATATCAACTTCCTTATGAAGGAAAAAATAAATTAAATAAGAAAAAGTGAGACTATGAACAAGGCCAAAGAACTTAGAATATTAAGATGAACAATATTTCCAACATGACAGTAATATGACAGCACTGTGTGGCAGTCGACCAAAAGGCAAAGTTTGGCAGTCAGGATATTACATTGGATATTATGTTTGCTTTTTAACTTATTAACAAATATCAGTGGAAAAAAAGTGAAAAACTGTGAAAAAAAAGGTGAAAATGTGTATATTAAAAAACAAAACAAAATATAAATTGGATCCACATTTTACTGAGAGTCGTGCAACCTAATGATTCCCCCCCGGCCCCAAGCTTGTGCTCCTCCTCACCCTCTCTGTGGGCGACGGCGGCGTCCTTCAGCTCGGGAAAATAACCCAGGAAGTAGTCGATGAGATCCTGAGCCAGCACGCTCTTGAACTTAAACTCTGAGATGTAGTCCTGCAAACACACAGACAACACCAGGAGGTTAGATATTTAAGGCATGGCTGCTGCAGATCACCAATGATCACACCTGTAATCACCTGTAATAACTCCACCCTACACCAAGTGCTCAATCTCTTCATCCACACACCACCTTTACAAACCTCCACATCCCCCGTTACACCGTGCCCTCATGAGCGTTCATACTTCAGTCTGGACCTCAGAGCAGTGAGTGTGTTTGACTCAGAGGCTCAGCAGTGAGACAGCAAAGATAAAAAAAAGGATCTTTATTGTCTCCCTTCGGAGAAATCTGTCTTGGATAGAGGGGTCTGCTACACAAAGATGATTTTCTTAATGCTGAAAATGGAAGTAAAATATTTTACCTACAGATATACACTATGTTACCAAAAGTATTCACTCGCCTGCCTTCACACTTATGACCTTGAGTGACCTCCATTCTTGCTCCAGTGGGTTTACTCTGATGTTGACCCCTTTGCAGCTCTAACAGCTTCATCTCTTCTGTGAAGGCTTTCCTCAGGTTTAGGAGTGCTGATGGGAAATTCTGACCATTCTTGTTGGACGAGAAGGCCTGGCTCACAGTCTCCTCTCTAATTCATCCCATAGGTGATCTATGGGGTTGAGGTCAGGACTCTGTGCAGGCCAGTCCAGTTCTTCCACACCAAACTCCCTCATCCAGGTCTTCATGGACCTGCTCTGTACACTGGTGCTCAGTCATGTTGGGCCGTCCCCAAACTGTTCCCACAAAGTTGGAGCATGAAGTTGTCCAAATGTCTTGTTGTGCTGAAACATTAAGAGTTCCTTTGACTGGAACTAAGGGGTCTAGCACACTTCCTGATTTAGTCATCTAAATTGTTTTAATTTTAGTCTAGTTTTAGTCGATGAAATCTACTGTAAATTTAGTCGACTAAAATATGAAGTGTAAAGGGTAAGGCTTTTTTATGGTTCCTTGAATTTCTGAAGTCATGTTTTACTCTTGGATAAAATCAAACATCTAATAACCCTTTATTGAATGCTAGTAAAGTCTGAATGTATAAATGAACAGAAACAAATTGAACTTTTGTGTGAAATGCAGTCACCTTTATTTAGGCTACCTGGCAGAGCATCTCAGTTACAATACCAGAACTGACAACAAACAGTGAACCTGCTCTACATGAATATATCAATTCATAAAGAGAGGAGCTCTGATTGGATCGCTCCACAACTTATCCCACCACCACCAAGCTAAGACAGCTGTGATTGGATGTCCCTCTTAACTCATCCAACCTTTCCACACAACCAAAGTAGCTGTGATTGGATATATTCCTAACTTGTCCCTACTTTCTACATGACCAAATTAGGTCTGATTGGATTAAGTCTCAGTCAAACATTTTAGTCTAGTTTTTATTTGTTGATGGAAATGTCAGTTAATTTAGTTTGAGTTTTTGTCCATGTGCACTTGTTTTTATTAGTTACTGTGTGGGTTTGTGTGCATGTTCTGACCCTGAGGAAGCGGTCGAAGCGCCTGACATCCCCACAGAGCTGCGACAGGTAGGAGACAAAGCAGAAACCTTTCTCGTAGGTGAACAGGTTCATCAGCGTGCTGGGGTTCACACCTGGACAGGTGAGACAGAGGCAGAGGGGATAAAACAGGTGGATGAGGGGTTAATCTGCAAAGTCCACATTCAGACAGATCATTTATTTATTTATTGTTTATTTGATGTGGACATCACAGTTACACTGGACAAACCAGAGGCATTGTTTGAGTGTTTTAGCACAGGTGCTAATTCGCAACACTTGTCCACAGGAGGCTTTTGAGATGATAAAATAATAAAAGTAATAAGAGAAGAGAGTGAAGACAAAGTACAGTGTACAATAACATCCCAAAAATAAAAAGATGCAGTTTTTCCAGAATAAATATATATATAAGCTGTAAAACTAAGGCAACATGGTAAAGCAATCAGCCAGTTAAAATGATTCATGTGAGCACTGTTGTTTTGATTTTAGACATTGTTTGAGTCCTTTGTTAAAGCATTACTGTTGGTCTCCAGTTTTAGATTAATGGGCAGAGAGGTCCAAAGTTTTGCCTCTTTTACAGAAAGAGCAGACTGACGCAGTGAAGTCTTGTATCTCAGGACAAGACAATCACCACCGCTGGAGGATCGAGTGGCCGCTCTGAGAGCTCTGAAAACAGCAGTGACACATGATTGTTTCGACATTTAAAAAACAGCTTGAGAGTACTAAAATTCATAAAATGTTCAAAAGTGAAAAGATTGTGTTTTCTTACAATGTGGCAGTGATGCCATCTCATTGGTTTCCTGTCCATGATTTTTATTGCCTGATTCAAACTCAAACTTTATTGACCTCAGAGGACAGGCTGACTCAGAGCAGTCAAGGTCCTGACAGACAGGACGTCCTCTTTGGAGAAACATCAGGATCAGCAGGTAAACAGCTGATCAGGACATGCTCTCTGACATCCCAAATAAACGGATCATCAGGGAGGGACAGGTGGACAGACTGACCATGAGAGGGACAGACTGACCATGAGGGACAGACAGACCATGAGAGGGACAGACAGACCATGAGGGACAGACAGACCATGAGGGACAGACAGACCATGAGAGAGACAGACTGACCATGAGGGACAGAAAGACCATGAGAGGGACAGACTGACCATGAGAGGGATAGACTGACCATGAGGGACAGACAGACCATGAGAGGGATAGACTGACCATGAGGGACAGACAGACCATGGGTGTGTGGGTGTGGTCTCTGGTTAGTTGGGAGTGGGGGTGGTCTCTGGTTAGTTAGGAGTGGGTGTGGTCTCTGGTTAGTTAGGAGTGGGTGTGGTCTCTGGATAGTTAGGAGTGGGTGTGGTCTCTGGTTGGTTAGGAGTGGGTGTGGTCTCTGGTTAGTTAAGAGTGAGAGTGGTCTCTGGATAATTAGGAGTGGGTGTGGTGGTCTCTGGATAGTTAGGAGTGGGTGTGGTCTCTGGTTAGTTAGGAGTGGGTGTGGTCTCTGGTTAGTTAGGAGTGGGTGTGGTCTCTGGATAGTTAGGAGTGGGTGTGGTCTCTGGTTGGTTAGGAGTGGGTGTGGTCTCTGGTTAGTTAGGAGTGGGTGTGGTCTCTGGTTAGTTAGGAGTGGGTGTGGTCTCTGGATTTTTAGGAGTGGGTGTGGTCTCTGGTTGGTAAGGAGTGGGTGTGGTCTCTGGTTAGTTAGGAGTGGGTGTGGTCTCTGGTTAGTTAGGAGTGGGTGTGGTCTCTGGTTACCTGGCTCAAACTTGACCTGCAGTTTGCTCACAGGGTTGTTGTCTCCCAGAAGACGCAGCTGTCTGTGGAGGGCGTCCAATCGGACAGCAGTTTCCAGGCAGGTGAATGGCTCACCTGCAGATGAGGAGGGGGAGGGGTTAATGCTTGTGTTTCATCACCTGTAGAGTCCATGTTTGTTCGTGGCTGTGATGTCACACAGGTTATCATTGTAAATACTTCAGCGTTCCTGACAGTGATACTAAGAACTAATTAAATACAGTTAATTACAAACGAAACGTGACTCCTGCTGACCTACAGCTTTAAAACAGAATATCACTGACAGTGTTAACGACCCTCAGGACCACCTCTGCTTTAACCGTTCTCTGACCGCCTGGTATCGAGTGAAGCACACAGCATCATTATGCTGATTAAGAGGATTAAATACTATGATCCACAGCAGCCTAAAAATACATCCAAACACATAACTGCCCTGATGCAGCGCTCTCTCACCGTAGGCCTCCGTGGTGATGCGGCGTTGGGCGAAGGTGGCGAGCCCTTCGCTCAGCCACATCTCCTCCCAAGTGGCGTTGGTGACGGCGTTTCCAAACCAGCCATGGGCAATCTCGTGGATGACATCGATGAGCAGGAACTCACTGCTCTCCAAGATGGAGGCGATGATGAAGGTGAGGCAGGGGTTCTCCATGGCAACAATGGGAAAGGAGGGGGGGAGGAACACGATGTCACACCTGGGGTTGATCAACGTCTTAATTAATACGTCAGACTGATGACATCATCATCATTAATACGTCAGATTGATGACATCATCTTAATTAACATGTCAGATTGATGACATCATTACGACATAAATGTAAGCATGATGACATCACAGTGCTGAATGATCTGGTTTGGAGATGCTGTGATCAGTTGGATGATGGATGGATTAAAGGATGGAAAAATGAATGGACAGATGGATGATTTAATTGAAGTATGAATCAACTTGATGACATCACTCAAACTCACCTGCCCCACAGGTAAGGTCCAAACAGCTCCTCAGCTACACCCAGCCAGCGCTCCACACTGCCCCCTAGCTTCTTCACTGCACAGGACAACAGACATGGCTCCGCCCACACTCGACTCCTGATTATTTGATCAATAAAAATAACACAATTATTCAGCACACTGAGAGACGAGGTCCACAAATTCTAAACATCAGACGTGATGTTTAGCGTGTTTTGATGAAAAAGGAAAAATCCACAACTTAGGTTCACAAACATTACAAATGGTGAACATGATACTTAAGTAAATTATGAACTAAACACCATTTATGAGGGACAAAAGAACTCAGGTCAAAAATAATCTATAATTGGATGTTATTGAAATGGATCAAAATGGATTTATTAATTAAATGGAGGCTGTACCTGATCCCGACTCCTCTCAGTTGATGCCAAAAGCAATTTGATAGGATTGAGTGGTCTTATTTATTCTCAGTTATGGACACTTTGGACTTGGGGCTGGTATTTGAAGATGGTTAGAGATACTATAAACTCATGCTACAGCAGAAATGATGACCAATACAGGAAATTACCCTAATTCTGAAGTCAAGTTAGGGCAGTTAGACCTGCGCAGAGCTCTGTTTGCTGATGATACATTCGTATTTCTTACAAACCTGTCAAACTCTGTTCTGGCCCTGTCAGATATTATTTAGACTTCAGCAATTCAAAATCCTCTTCACTGGAAATGGAAAAGAAAGCCAATGTCCAATGGATTAAACCTCTGATTTAACATATGGATAAATTTACCTTTTTAGGTGTGCACATGGTTTCTGAGGTGGAAAAAACTGATCTATAAACAAGGTGCCAAATTAGCACAAACAATGACGGTGGCGAGCATGAAAGAATAGAAACAAACAGAAGAACAAGAACAATGTCAGTCCAGAAACCAAACAGTGAGTGATAAACAGAAGTTTACCAGTAAAACAGTTTTTTACAGAGTCAGATTCAGACAAACCACTCAGACTGACCGCGGGCCCACGTCCACGTGCTGCAGCTCCCCCGCCACCAATGCCACGAGGTAGGACGGCACCGGGAACTCCATGGAGAACTGAAACACCCGATCCTGTTTGGAGTACGAGCTTCGAGATGCACTCATCAGAACGGTCACCCCGTCCGGAACCTGAGGGACAAAGAGGAAGATCAACAGAGGAAGAAGAACCAGAGGGAGGGAGAGCTTTGTCTTTCTTCTCATGATAAAAAGTGCTTTATAAACAAAGTTTGATTGACTGAACCGTGTCCTTCATCTGCCTACTCCACCGGGCTCAGACGTTCAGGTGTTCCTCACCCAGCACCTCTGGACCTGCCTAAAGCTCCCTCCAGCCTGACATACAGAGGCAGGAGGCATCCTGACCAGATCCCTGAACCACCTCAGATGTGAAGGAGCAGGTCCTCGACTCTGACACTCTTGGATTTAACCTGGCCTATGAGTTTAAGAAGGTGGGCAGGTCATGTGATCCAGCAGCCAATCAGCACCTCGCAGCCGTGTACACTGGGACACGCTGAACATACCATGGTCTACAACAGATGTTCTTCCATGGCTGTGGTTCTCCTGCTCCCTCGGCTGAGCTCTGTCCAGTCTGGAGAGTCTGAGGGGGGTTCAGATCTCACAACCTGCTCCTGGAGCTCCTCAGCAGTGAGGACGAGGTGAAACGTCCTAAAGGGTCTAAACCAGTCCTGCTACCACTTGGATCAAGCTTTGTTAACCATGACCTGGATGAATGAGACTTTAGACTGCTCTCTAGCAGAACATCATGGGTAATGGGGTCTAAGTCAGTGGGTCAAGAGTCAAGAGGGTTTAAGGGGGGGCTGCAATATCCTTAATCGACCAGAGAGAAACTGAAAATGATTTCAACTCTGATATCAACAATCACTCTGAATTCTTTAAGATAAAAATTATAAAGTACTACTATAAAGTAGTATAAAGAGTCATTAATTAACTTGGAAATTATCAAAAAAAAGTTTTAACAATTTGCTTGAAAAATCTTAAAGAAATGTTTTAGAATAACACTTTGAGGTTGAAAAGTCCTGAATTTACGAGAAAACTGAAGTATTTTGAGTTCAAAAAGTGACAAATGTGGGTGAGCTGTGGAGTTTACAGGGCTGTGGATCACCGTCCAAAGTCTTAGAGTAAGACTTCAGTTCAGATCAGGACACCTCCTGGATGACACCCACTGGACGCCTTTGGCCCCATTTACACGACAACAGTGTCACCAGAAACTGAAAGGTTTTTCCTTTGCGTTTTCAGAAACGTCGTTGGCGATGTAAGTTTGTAGTGAAACAGCAGTGTTACAGCATGCGTCTGCGCATTAACACTTTATGGTGAAGACAAACTTTCAGTTATATTCGTTTGTTATTTTGATTTGATTTGAATTTATTTATTTGATAGGGACGATGCAGTTTAACATAGTTCCATCTTTAAGCATGAATCTGATGTGCTGCACAGAGAGTTTATAGCAAATGCTAATTTCCAACTCTTGTCCCTAGTTGGGCCTTTGCATAAACAAATCATTGAATTTACAATATTTAACAGCATAAAATAACACAAAGGTTTACAAAATAACAATAAAATACATGTTCACATAAAAACAAGTAACTCTACAAACAAGTTTAAAATAAGTAAAAAAACATGGCAGACTAAGAATGATTACAGCTCTGGTTTGCTTTTAGCCAGCACTTGACCTTTGTAGAGAAGGCTTTTAAATCTGTGGTTAATTTGATTTCTGTTGGTAATGAATTCCAGAGTTTGGAGCCTTTAAAAGAGAAAGCTGACAATCCAAATGTTGACTTACATTTTTGTATGCCACAGTTTCCATTCACCTTACTTCTTGTTACTTTGCTGCTGTTCTGTCTTTGAATAAATTTGGATAAGGGTTCAGGGGCAAGATTATTAATACATTTAAAAACTAATTTAAGGAAAGAAAACTGCATGAAGCTCTCAAAGCTCAATAAATTGTATTTTTCAAGATGTGGCAGTGATGACAACGAATGGGTTTTTTGTCCATAACTTTTAGGGCTTTATTATACAAGGATGAGAGACTTTTGATTGTTGAAGGTGAACCCTGAGCCCAAACATCATACAATATGAGAAATGAGAAAAGATCATAGAGTGCATAAATATCTGAGCTGCCTGAGTTGGTATGTACTGCCTTATTCATTTAAAACAATTTAGGTTGCTCTGTACTGATTTAGTGATTTTCTTCACATGTTTATCAAACCTGAGCTGTGGATCTAAAATGACTCCCAAGAATTTGAATTCATTGACTTCTTGTATTTCTTGAGCCTTTATCTTCACACAAAATCTTTCAAGTTGGCACTGTTTCCTTATGGAGAAGCACATTGACACGGTCTTATTTAGGTTTAAAACAAGATGATTGAGCTCCAGTCACTGTTGGACTCCATACATGGTCAGACAAGATCTCTGCCGCCTTGCTAGGTGACTTAGCAGGAACATAGATGACTGAATCATCAGCATAGAGCTGGATGCCATTGTCCGGACACATTTTGGGCATATCATTTATAAAAAGACTAAAAAGCAGAGGGCCAAGGATTGACCCTTGGGGGATTCCCATTGTGTTTTTTAAAAAGGATGATGTTTGTCCATCAACTTTTACACACTGTTCTCTATTTAGAAGATAGGACTTGAACCAATTAACTGTGTTTTTAGAGAAATTAAAAGATGAGAGCTTGGAAACAAGAATGTTGTGGTTGACAGTGCCAAACTCCTTTTTCAGGTCAAGAAACACTCCGAGGACTCAGTCCTTGGTGAATATAACAGATGCGTCTCTGCTGGTCAGATTGTTGACGCAGCAAATCCACGTTTTGTTGGAGGAGCGACAATAAACCGAGCACAGTTAGCAGCACACATGTTGCTCAGTAGTCGGCCATTAATGTTGTTGTTGTTTTTGTTGTTGTTGTTCCTAGCTGCCCGTGCAACCTTTATCTGAAAGAGTACTGCGCGTGCACCATGCGTCCCCATATCCCCTGGACTCTGGTTTCTGGTTTGTGGATTCAGGCTCCGGGGCACCGTTCTCATGGAAACAGAAGGAGCAAACACAACGAAAACTCTCTGTTTTTGGTCGTTTTCGCTGCTCTGAGGAGAACATGGCCACAGGAGGCCACAGTGCAGATCTTGGACTTTCAGGATAGATGGTTTGTCCCCTCTGGTCTGGAAACATCTCTGAGGGATGTCTGGGTGAAACAGGATCTCAGCATGTGTGAGGGAGTCAGGTCAGACACAGTGTAGAGGTCAGAGGTCAGTGGCGAGGACTCACCCTGATTGTGGCAGTGTACGTGCTCTTCACAGCCGGCGTGTCGAAGCACGGGAACAAGGAGCGGTTACAGACGGAGTGACCTTGAGTGAAGACCAGAGGTCGAGTCTGTCCACAGGTCAGCTCCGAGTCCAGCCACCAGATCTGCAGACAGGGTCAGCATCAACATCAATAAACCCGTCTGAAGCATGAGCCTTCATCAAAAACAGGACTAAACACCACAACAAAAACAGGAAATCATGCATTATTGCAGACTTTTTCATTTATTAACGTTGCATTTCTGCTATATTATTGTTTTTTTCTGTTGTTGCCCATTTTTAATTTGAAATTGTAATTTTTTTTTTATTTATTGTTCATTTTTGCTGCAGTTTTTGTTGTGTTCGGTTATTTCTTGTGTTTTTGTGTTCTGCAATTTCAGGTCATTGTTTGAATTTACTTTCTAAATTTTCTTTGTTACTTCTTTATTTCTTGTTTTGTTTTAATACGTCTTGTTTCACTTACTTGTAGTCATGCTTTCAGTACATTTTTGGAGTTATCTATCAATGAAATGGGGCTTCATTCAGGTGTGTTTTTGAATTTGTTGTTTTGTTCTTTCATTGCTAATTAATTTTTGTTGCTTGTTTATTGGTTGTTGTGTCTAAATTGTTGTATTCTATCCTGTCCCAGAGCGATGCTGAAAAGCTAGTCCATGCTTTTGTTACCTCTAGACTGGACTATTGTAATTCTCTTCTTTCAGGCTGTCCCAGTAAGACGCTTAAGACGCTTCAGCTGGTTCAAAATGCTGCAGCACGTGTGCTGACTAGAACTAGGAGAAGAGACCACATTACTCCTGTATTAGCTTCTCTGCATTGGCTTCAATAAAATCTAGAATAGAATAAAATCTATAAAGCTCTCAGTGGACAGGCGCCAGTTTACCTCAAAGAGCTTGTAGTGCCGTACAACCCCTCTAGAACATTACGCTCCCAAAATGCTGGCCTGCTCGTGGTGCCATCAGTCTCTAGAAGTAGTCTGGGCGGTAGAGCCTTCAGTTACAGTATTTCACAAAAGTGGGTGGAAAAGGATTTCAGTGACAACCTGTGAAGCTCTGGTGAACTCCATGTCCAAGAGGGTTAAGCCAGTGCTAAAAAATAATGGTGGACACACAAAATATTGACACTTTGGGCCCAATTTGGACACTTTCACATAGGGGTGTACTCACTTTTGTTGCCAGCAGATTAGACATTAATGGCTGTGTGTTGAGTTATTTTGGGGGGACAGTAAATTTACACTGTTACACAAGCTGGACACTCACTACTGTGCACTGTATCAAAGTGTCATTTCCTCACTGTTGTCCCATGAAAAGATATAATAAAATATTTGCAGAAATGTGAGGGATGCACTCATTTTTGTGAGATACCGTATCAGGCTCCTCTTCTCTGGAACCATTTACCGACCACGGTTCAGGAGGCAGACACCCTCTCTACCTTTAAGGTTAGACTTAAAACATTCCTCTTTGATAAAGCTTTCAGTTAGGGACCAGCTCATAGTCCATAGTTTAGACACATAGTTAAGATGCAATAGGCTTAGACTGCCGGGTGGATCTGGCACACTGGGCTCTATCCCTCTCTCTCTCACACTCTCTCTCCAGCTGTAAATATCTCTGTACATATAAAGACTAATTGATTAATTGGTTGTTGATTTTAATCATGTGTTTTTTGGTAAATGACAGGTTTTGTTTAATTGCTTTTCCAGAGCTACCACCATAATATTTGGACCAAAGCAGAAATTAATCACGTCACAACCAGATGATAATCTGTTAATAATCCAGTTGTTATCTAATTGAAAGTTCTTACAATAATCAGATTTGAAATAGATTAATATGATCATTCACATACAGAATATATATAGATTTCAATCGGATTATTAAAACATGATTACAATCATACTATAATCAGATTTCAGTCAAATTATTGAAACATGATAATAATCAGACTATAATCAGATTATTAAAACATGATAATAATCAGACTATAATCAGATTACAGTCAGATTATTAAAACATGTTCATAATCACATTATCAGGTGTAGTGCCGGCCTCACCGCTGGTCCATCTGTGGTGGTGTAGCGGACTGTGATCTGGATCAGTCGGCCCTGTTTCAGGCTCTCGGGGGGCAGGCTGATGTTCAGGGAGGAGCCGTAATCTGTGAACGGGTCTACCCGGTACGTCAGTGAGACCGGGTCGTCCTCCGTGGCCCCGGGGACCTTGCAGTCTATGGAGTGGATGAGGAGGGACGGGTGGGAGTCCAAGACCAGGGTGTGGACCCCAGGCTGGAGCGGGACCAGATCCAGGACCAGCCAGCCACTCATCTCCTTCACAGCAAAGTTGATCCGCAGGTCCAGGTGGAAGTGTCGCAGTTTGAAGCAGCGAAAGTTTGATGCAGAGGCCACATCCACCAGGGGGCAGCTCGGGGACCCGGGACCCGGGACCGCCAGGGGCCGGCCTGAGTCCCCGATGCAGCGAGGCCCTGTAACGGGTGGGGACTTCCGACAGCAGCACAGCGAGGCAGGGGACTGACGGAGGTCCGCCATCCTGAGCTGAACCTTGGACTACTGCTCAGTTAGACCTGGACAAACATGTAAGGACCGGGACTAACATTTGAAGACCAGGACTAAAGTCTGAAGACCAGGAAAAACATCTGAGGACCACAACTAAAGTCTGAAGGCCAGGACTAACATCTGAGGACCCAAATTTGCTTCTAAACCGGGTTAAAAACCAAGACTAACATCTGGAGACACCAAACCAAACCACATTCAGAAAGTGACTGATTTAAGGTCCAACTGAACCAAACAGCAGCTCCAAACAGATCACAGACAAACTCTGGATTTAAGACCCAGATCAGTCCATTTAAACCAGGATTAATCAAACCCAGGCTAAATCTAACCCCTAATAATCTTTAGAAGACCATACATAAAGGGAGTCTTCAAACTAAACAAGTGAACCAGTGATCCACAAACACTTTCATTACCTGTAAATATTGAGTTAACTTCAGTTTGGAGACATTTAACCCGGGTTATAACCCTCAAACACACTCAAAACAAACCAAGCTAAATCACATCATAAAGGGGTCTAAATTAAGGTCAAACTGGTCTGGGGTCTGCTGTCAGAGACTAAAGGACACTTGGATACCGAGCTAAATTTAACCCTCTGAATGTAACGCTTACAGTTCGGTTTAGCACTGTTTAGCACGGTTCAGACTGCTTTACAACTTAATACCAGCTCAATGACCAGAGCTACATGTGAGCCCAGTGTCAGCCGGGGCTAGCTGCTGGGTTAATTAGCACATTTAGCTTAACCCGGGTTACATCAGGCACTTTGATAGTCGGTCAGACACAGTTAACTGGTTTAACTAGATTAACTAACCTGGTTAGCACGGCAGGCTAATTAGCACGGAGGGTAATCGGCATTAGCAGCATTAGCAGCATTACTGAGCTCCGCGGTCAGTCTACGTGAAATCCATCAGGACGGAGCTCCGCAGCACCGAGCCCTGCGCTGAGCTCAGCCCGGCTGCCTGCGCTGGAGCCCGGCCAGAGAGAGGACAGAGTCCCGGGGCTCGGCGGAGGAGTCCGGGGGATGGAGGTGAAGGAAGAGGTGAAAAAGGAGCACCAGAGGGGCAGGAGGAGAGGAGAGGGGGCTCCGCTCCGCAGGAGCAAACAGGAAGTAACTACAGCTCGGGAAAGTTTGAGTCCGCCGGATGGGGCGCTGTGGAGCCGAGCACAACCAGGTCAGAGGTCAGCGGCTGCACACGTCATGATTTTGATTGAGGAGTTGAGATTTGGGGGTAGAGTTTCCTAATATGTTTACTGGTACATTGTTTGCTTATTAACTGAACACCTACAGTGAGCTCTGATGAATATTGTATGATGTCCTCCTCTCTCAGTCATGTTAACAGACCATCAGGAAGTGCATCAAACACAACTGTGAACTCTTCAGGACTGACTGGGGTTTTATATTTTAGCGACCGCCAGCTGGTTACCCCAGGAGATTCCTGCCATACGTCACAATGCAATGAACTATGGGTAATTCCCTCACGCTGAGTCTGCAGAGATGCCCAATCGCAGAAAGGGTGCATGAAGGGCTCGAAAAAGTCAGCGAGAGGTCCCTCACACACTTCATGGGTGCGTCCGAAAAGTCCTTCCTAAGTCCTTTCCTATCCACTTGACCTTAACCCCGATGGGAAACGTCACAGGGTCAAGGAAAGGAGGGAATAAGAGAAAAGGAAAGGAGAACTGCGGTTAAAGATGAATTGGACTGCGCTTTTATTTTGGTGTCATATTTACTCGACGACGGTTTCTTGTGACGTAGGTAAGCCATAACAAACTACAATGTTCAGAAAATGAACTACAAGAAGTGTCTTTGTCATCTGCTTCACCTCACAGCGTTGTTTTGTGTTGCCTTCACCTGTTTGCATTAACAATCCATGATCAGAGGATTTACCTGTGACAGGTGTTTTGTCCTTTGGTCATGCAGTGAGTGTTTTCTGCTCTCAGCTGTGGGGTTAGGTGAGAGCATCTGTAAATGTTGACATCTTTTACAGGAAACTTTACCTGAGGTCTGATAATACATGATTCAGAAGCATTATTCTCCCTGTTTCATTCACATATATCATTGTGAACATTGTTCAAATTTGTCATTATATTTGAAGAATTGTAAAATACCTCATTTGTCCTTTTACTGATTACTAAACGTTATTAGAGTCCCCATTGTCCTGTTTTATTATTGGCATGGTTTTCTTCATAAATTAAGATAGATGAAAAAGTGGTAATTAATATATAATATTAATATAGGAAACATGAACCACAGTTGTATGTTTAATATTCATCCACCTTGTAGGCAGTTATTGAGAAAAAGAAATTGCTTTAAAGTAAGTGCTTTACAAATTATAACATGTAATTGTTTATCTGTCCACCAATTTAAAAATAATTAAAAAGGAAATGAACTAACGTTTATATTTTTGATAGCACTGACTTTGAAGCATACCCTATCTCTTTCTCTATACCTGCCAAAAGCATCTACACAGTATTATACTCATATCTTCAAAGTCCCAAAAAACTCGTCCTTTCTCCTTCGTAATTTCCGGAAACCTTCGGCAGCAGTGTTGTGTCGTTCGCGAACGATCCGTTCAAAAGAATGAATCTTTTAAGTGAACGTACTGAACCGAATCACTTCCTCAAGTGATTCGTCCGTTTCTCAGTTCAGTTCACCTGCCAGCAGCGCCGGGCGGGCAGCCGCGAGCCGCTGCAGGGAGGGACCGCGCACGCCGACAGCACCGCGTTGCCGACGCCTGAATCACTCAGTGATTGCCACTCTTCTCCTGAATCAGTCGGTGAACGAATCACTCAGTGAACTTCACTCGCCTGAATTATTTTCCTCTGAGGGATTCACTTTCATAGCGACCGTTGTTTTAACGGATGTAGTTCCCAGGTAAACAAACTTAACGCGTGAGACTCATCTGTAGCAGGTACTAGGCAGCAGATCAGAGTGTGTTGTGTTCAAATGTACCTCGAAAAAAATGAACTTTTTTTAAAAATTCAGCTATATTGCCACCACAACAACTCACGTACAGTAGGACACAGTATGCAACAAGTAATGTATAAAACTCGTAGTTTGAGAAAATGCGTGGCTGTCTGATCAGTGTGAATCCTTCACTGAATGTACTGTGGTCTGACTGTTCAGTGAACGTATCACGTATCCCTCGCTGAACGTCGTACTGCAGGTGACACGAAACAAGAGTCAAGCCATATAAACATAAACACACAATTCCCCTTGTTTTAACAGATTTAGTTTCTAGAACACATTATGATTAGCAGAGTAAAGAATGGCAAAAACTGAATGAAGTACAAAATAAAACAACAACAAAACAACTTTTAAGCTTGTACTTCGCAGGCTCTTTGCTAGTTCTTATAGTTATTAAATTATTATTATTAGGGTCCTCGCCCATAGGGAAAGGACCTCTCTAGCTGGAGCTAGAGAGGTCCTTTTCGGTCAAGGACCCTATTGTTCCTGTAGCGTTTCTTTCTTTCTTTCTTTCTTATTTATTATTCCACACGTCTTTAAACCTTCATTTGACCCCCTAAACATGCTCAAAAACTCACCAAAATTGGCACACACCTCAGAAACGGCGAAAAACTTTATAAAATCAAAAAAATAACCCCCAACATGCCAAAATCAGCTCTCTAGCGCCACCTAGGCAAACTAAAAAAGCCCTCACGGCCAGCAGGAATGTCATAGAGAGATCAAACCAACGCCTAAACATTCGTCTCATCGAGACCCGCAAATCGTGCGCTGACACCCCTGACCTATCTCAAACAGGAAACCGGCAATTTGCCTTTCAAAATAAAATTTCAAGGGAAAAACATGCCAGACGCAAAAATTATCTCCTCTGAGGCCGTAAATGGTATCAGTTTGAAACCCGGACAGAGGACAGAGGAGGCATTGATGATCAAAAGTTGTTAAGGATTTTGTTGTTTCTCAAACGGTTTCCAAATGACAAGCCCTCAAAGTTGGTGAACCTCAAAGTAGCCCTCCCATTCAAATGAATGGGGAATGAAAATACAGCTCCGGACAACCAGTGGAAGTTAAGCCTCTACAGAAAAAACAAAAGTCCTACAGCTATGAAAATTACATGAATGGATTCCTGACAAAATTTACATATAACTTGTAGAGAGATTTGATCAAAATTGTGGCAGTGGTGAGGAAATGTTTCTGTAGATTTGGTTGTTCTGCTGCTCTGCTGATCTGCTGCAGTTTGAATGTAATGAGGCAGCAGATGATGTCATTCACTCACTGATTGGCAGCAGCTGGTCATGTGACTCACTGAAGGGGGGAAATAGAGTGTGTAACACACAGCCATTATAAAGACTGAGGAGGAGCAAGAAATACATCACTTCAACTGTAATATCTCTAAAACACCAACAGATACCAAACATGTAAAACTCAGATCTGTAAGTAAATGTCCTCCCAAAGGGAGGACCAACCTTGAGGAGCAAGAAAAAAACCTTTGTCAACCTTTGAGCAGGTCAAAGGGTCAAAAAGGGATGAAACCCTCAAAAAGGAGGTCAAACCGGCATGAGGGACCTGCGAGGAAGCGAGGACCCGTCCAATGCTGCTTGCAGCTTTAATTATAGTTGCATTTTCATGTGATTTTCAAGGCAGAATTTTCACTTGAACTGTCAGTCACATCCACAGAAAGTCATGAATGTCAGTGAACTGAACTGAAGCCTGAACCGTTCAGCCGTGTATCAGTTCAGGAGGTCGGAGTTGGCTCCTCCCACCAAGCACTGAATGATTCGGTGAACGAATCTTTTTAGTGAACTGATTCTAGTGATTCAGTTCATCCAAAAGAACTGCCATACCCATCACTATTCGGAAGGAGCTGTATTTATACACGTCACGTGCCGCAAGGCATTATGGGGCGTTCATTTCTCCTTTCCTTTTGTAAAGGAAGGTCCAGTGTTTCCTAAGCTAAAGGAGATAATAAAGGAAGCAACGACCTTCCTTTCCTTAACTTTTGGACAATTCGGACAGCACTTATCATGGACGACGCTGAAATGCTTCCGGGTCATTTCTTCAGTTAGGAAGGTTCCTTACGAAAAAAGGACTATTCGGACGCATCCCATGATTTGGCAGTGGGACAGCCCTAAGCCCTCACGGACTTTGTGGGAGCGCGCCTCAGAGTCAGTGAGTGTGTGAGTGTGGACACTGGGATTGGGCCAAACTGTCTGTCACAGGTACCGTCACACACCCCCACACCGCTGACTGTCAACTCGGGGGTGGTGAGGATCCCCGAGTTCCTAGTAGGAAATTCCGACCTCAGTGGGTGTTCCAGTCGAAATTTCCCACTCCCGACTTCTGCGTTCCAGGCAACCTGTAACTCGTGTTTTTCCCACCTGTAACTCGTGAAAGTGCACTGGAACGGCAGTCGAACTCGTAACTTCCCACACATGAACTCATACCAGATCGATGTACTCTGAGTTACGACTTGTGACGTCACATCACTGCCTAAACAATATGGCAGCCTCTAAGTAACGACAAATATTGTAAAATTTAAAGTATAAGCTTCTGTTACCTTCTGCACCGTTTCCCCTCCTCCGTTTCACTCAAATGATCAAGTTGCTGGCTTCTTTGGTGATTGAAATGATTAAGCATAACTCTTATAATGTCTGCCATGTTGTTTTGTTTACATACCAGAATTCCTTGAGCTCAAACTGAAGTTTTGATTTAATTTAGTTTACTAATTAGTTTAATTTATAATTAATTTAGTTTAATTTGCCTGGAACGCTTTCAGGTCGGAACTCGAAGATTTCAACTGGGAAATTTCCGAGTTACGGGTTGCCTGGAACGTATAACTGGAACGCACCAGTAGACGCCTCATTGGCTGACGCTGCCTATTGGAGCTGACGTATCAACCGGCCGCCATCTTGGATGGGTCTCCCATGCGGCCCAGTGTGTTTATTTCTACGGAGGAAGGTGTATTATGCCAACTATAATAATCATAACTCCCCGAATTTTTACCCGATTTTCACACAGTGTAGTTTGTTACAAACAACAGAGATGTAGTTATGATAGAGTCCGCTGTCACACATTAAAAATACCTGCTTTCATGCTGAAATACTTAGTATTATGCTCTTTTTAATGTGCAATAAGACAGTACAGTGAGACGGACAGACAACATGTGAACAACATTTGTGGTCGTGTGTGTGTGTGTGTGCTAAGAATACGATTGGTGATATTCACAGTTGCATTACTATCACAGAGATAGATATGATTTTAATGGTGGTTAAGGGAAATAGTAACAAGGCTTGCATGATCATAAAATGATAATAACAACAACAATAATAATAAAAAAAAGAGTTATTAGACAGTCAGAAGGAACAATATCAATAAAATAAGTAAAAACAAAACTTAAACTAGTTTATATATATATATATGTATATATGTAAGTAATTGACAATGCCAACTTAACACATTTTTTAATGATAATAATAATAATAACAATAATAATAATGATTATATTAATCGTAGTAAAATTAATAATAACAATGACAACATCAGCCACAACAATAGTGAAATTCATTGGTGTGGCTGTAGGGAGAGAAGACGTAAAGGGACCAGTGAATAAGAAGGTAAATAAATAAAATATGGATATAATGAAGTAAAGGAATGAAGAATAGACATATGAAAAGGAGAAAAAAATGTAAAATCATCATTGCTGTCATTGTAGTATGTGTTAGTTGTGGGTGGGGTTATTATGTATTATGCTGTTTGACAAAGGCAGAGTGTTTGGCATATTAATAAATGTATAAATGAATTAATTGTATATTTTAATAAAGAAACAGTTTGATTGTTCATTTGAATTTATCTCTCTCACACACACATAATCATGACCCTTCTGTTCACACCAATAACACAAGAATCGTTTCATATGTTTGCTTTTGTGTGCTGTGAGTGTATTCAGTGTAATTATTTCAGGCACATGCACATGTACGTGCGCGCACACACACACCAGACATCTGATATAAATCCTGTTGACATGCGTATTAAACTATAAATAAGTTTTTTACTCAGTTGTGTTTGAATAAAGCTAAAACACGTCATCTGCTTTCAACACTGCGCCGTTTACTGTAACCTCAGGCTGCACAAAGTGCGGACATGAATGCGTTCACTCCAGCTGTTTCTGGAGCTCCATGGAGTGAAGAGACCCATCCAATATGGCGGCGACGCTGGATTACGCGCCCTCACGGAATGAGGCGTCTACGTTCATTATATGAGCCAGACTGTACTCTGATATGACCCTTATTAAAAACTACAACAACAATAACAACAGCTATCATATTGATAATAAAAATAATCATAACAGCAACAACAGCAACAAAAACAACAACAACAATAATAATAATATAATAATAATTATGGCAAAAACAATAGTCATTAAAATAATAATAACAACCACAACAGCAACAACTACAACAGAAATAATAATAATCATAATAACACCTTTATTAAAAAAAAAGGATAACAAGGCCTTATCAAAAAACAACAACAACTAGAAAAGCACTCAGAGAGCACAGACCTCCGCCAAGGTGATCCGGATCAGTCCTAAAATTTAATCAGTTCTTCCATATCCCATTTCCAACAATTCCTGGAAATTTCCTCCAAATCCATTCAGAACTTTTCAAGTTATTTTGAACACAGACAAACAAACAAACAGACAGACAGACAGATAAACTCGGGCAAAAACATAACCTCCTTGGTGGAGGTAATAATAATAGTAACATAACAACAACATTAATCATAATAGTAATATAACAACATTTAATAATAATAAGGCTTTTATTAAGAAAATGAAAATGACAATGAAAATGAATTACTTTCACATTTATTGAAAACAATACAAATTACTTGACATTATTTACAACATTATTTAAACTAAGGTTTTTGTTTTTTTTTAACTCTGTTATGTTATGTTAGGTTATGTTTTCTGCCCCATTTGTTTGTTTGTTTGTCAGATTTCTCAAAAACTACTGGACAGATTTTGCTGAAATGTTCAGGAGATGTTGGCAATGGCCCAACTTAAAAATGATTAGAGATAACTGCCATTAGCGAACAAGCATTTTTGCTCAGTAACTGTCTAACTAATAATGATATCAACATGATTCTGAGTGCTAGGTGTGTGTTTTCAGGGTCATGAATCATATTATGATGGAAACTTTATCAAGAACTGTTGCTCATAGATGTAACAGACATATGTGAGCTAGCTTGGTGCTAGTACTTTCTACTATTTAATAAGCTTAGTCTCCTTTTATCATGTATACGTTGCTTTACCAACTCTCTCTGTATCCAGCTGCTGAAACACCATAAAATGTCCCAGTTCAAGATGGATAAATTACATCTATTTATCTATCTAAAATATTGTTATCATTATTATTATTATTGTAAATGTTAAAATAAATGTAATAATAATAAACATCATCATCATAAAAAACTCTGACCCCCAAAATCTGAGCAGTTTGACTCAAGGCCCAGGTTGTTTTTGTTTCTTTGGCAGCGCTGGTCTGTGACATGAAAATGCTGCAGACAGACAAACAAACAGGATTATTGTTGATGAGTGAAGACACTAAACCAAGTCCATCCAAACTCTCTCAGAGGGTCAAAATCATCAGGAAGCCTCAATTGTTTCATCTTAAAATAACTTTATTGACAAAACCCTCCATAACAAGGCAGGTATGAAATCATGCTATAAGGTTTTTAGAAAAAACACAACACGCTGTACAAGGCAGTCACGTGACAGGTCACATGACCAAATCCCTCACTCCCTGTGAGTGTATCTATATTATTATCAGTCATAGAAACAGGAAGTCCACGAGACTTACAAAATAAAAGAAACGGTCAGCTGATCATCTGTCTGAGCTGAAATTAAACTTAAAACAACAAAATAAATCAAACTCAGAGAAATGACACACTCAAAACATTTAACACCTTCAATTAAAGAGAAGAGGAAGAGCTGAGTTCGCTCCTGTAGATTACAGAATCTATCAATTTATTGCTTTATTTATTTACATTTTCATAGAGACTCAAACTGAGACTACATGTTTCCATAATCTTATATCATAACTCTGAGTATACTGGATTATTATGATGTGAACAGTCATCTGAAATGATACATAATCAGAATATATACTGTGATATTATAGCACTAAATAAGATGTTATGATGACATAATGGTGTAATTTAATCAATGACAATGATTATTTTAAGTGTTAAATTAAAATGCTCTTTAGGGATGCACAATATTATCAGTATGATGTCGGTCTCAGCAGTTAATCCCTTAAAAACTGAATATCAGCATCAGCAGATATGAACATTTCTGTCAATATTTAGTGCTGATACTTCTCTCATATATAATTTTATATTAAGTTTGCAGAGTTACTGAAAATACTTTGAATTTTAAAGCACACTCTCAAAATGGGGCTGATTTTTAATCATTTGGTACTTCAGGGTTTGGTGCTCTCAGAGGAGCAGGTGAAGCTGGGTTTTACTTTCACTGATTAATGTTTATTTATTCATATCCTTGCAAACTCATTTTTATATACCGCTGATGCTCTAAAAACGTTTCAGCCCTTCTTATGTACCAGGATCAATATCGGTAATGACTGAGATCTATTTTGAAATATCAGCGTATTGGTTATTTTAAATAATCAGAGCTGTGCATCCCTCCTGCTCCTCAGTCAAACATTATAATATATTTAAATTATAATATGAGGTATCTCTAAACCGTAAACAGCACTACAGCAGCATCAGCAGCTACGTCACATGTTAGTCCCAGCTCAGCTCACCTGGAGTCTCAGCACAGGTGATGCTATAACACACACGGTCTGATCCCACCCACCAAATCTACAACAGAAAACAGGAGCAGCTTCCACTGATTGGAAATGCTTCATCGGGGTCATAACCGGTATCTCTGTGCCCCCTCTGGCGTGTTTCCAAAGCCCCTCCCCCGCCGTGAGCTATGTTTCAAACACCTGAAGCTTTCTAAAGGTACAGTGAAGGTGGACCTTCGCGGGCCTCCATCTTCACCCCTGTACAGAAGACATGAAGACCAGAAACAGGCAGTAAAAGATAAAAAAACCAATCAAGACGAAACGACCAGCAGCCGAGCTGAAACAGAAGGAGGAGGGGACAGTGAGGATGAACAGGTGGGGGGAGCAGGGCCACAGACCGAGTGATCGGCCGAACTAGCACCACAGTGAATATCACCAACACCCCGTCAGGAGACGAGAGTGAGGGTTAAAAAGGCTTAAGCTGGCCAGTCTGGTAACGTGTTGTTGGCGTGAACAGGCTTCATGTATGATCGTCATGTTAGAAGACCGGCTGGAAAAAAACAAAGTAAGAAAAATATCTTTGACGTTAAAAGTAGAGAGGGTGTCGATGCTTTAAACTATTGGTCTAAAAAGGGAAGGCCATTTTCACTCTCCTGACCAATCACACGCTGCCACCTCACGATCAAGCACACCTGATGATCGAGTCCATTCAGGTGAGGAAGAGCATCTCAGACCAGTTAGTCAGATCCTTGTGGACCTGCTGTCTTCCAGTCTTCTTCATGTCCTTCCTCCTCTCCTACATCCTGTCCTTAACTCTTGTCTTCCTCGTCTTCATCCTCGCACAGAGATCTTGTTTTCCACAGCAGCAAGCATGGAGCACAACCGAGAGTTCTCATTGGCCAACAGCTTGGATGGCTCGTCAAACTCTGCCACCTGAACCAATCAAAGCAGAGGAAACTTCATCAGTGCTTTATTTAAGTAGATTTAATATACATATTAGATTAGACAGAACTTTATTAATCCCTTGGGAAGACTCCTTCAGGGAAATTAAGATTCCAGCAGCATAGCAATCACACAGTAAAAAGTAAAAAAGTAGAAACAATTTGAAAATATAAATAAAAATAAATATAAATAAATATAAATATAATTAAAAATATGGCTACAGGCTACTGCTCCTCCCCGTCCTCAGTCTTCCTGTTACTCCTCCTCCCCCACAGTGAGGAGTTGTACAGTCTGATGGCCTGAGGGACAAAAGAGTTTCTCCGTCTGTTGGTCGTCCAAAATGTCCAGCAGTTTTTGTAGAAAAAATGGAGTTACAGATCATCAGAGTGATTCAGGGTGCTGGTTTGGCCAAGTGGTAAGAAACCAGGCAACACCCACATACATGCCTGTGCCGGCCCGGGTTCGAATCCAACCTGTGGTCAGTTTGCAGAGAGTCGTCCCCTACTCTCTCTCACCCCCTTTCAAGAGCCTATCCACTGTCACTCTCTCTCCTATCAATAAAGGCACAAAATGCCCAAAAAATAATAATAATAAAAAAAGAAAAGTTCCTGGTCCAGCCTGACGGTTTTGTAGTTCTTAAAGAATGTTTCACGTCTTCATCGTTAGGCCCTCTCCATCCTGCTTCCTCCCCTGTTCGCGGGTTAAAGAGGAGTTCCTGGTCTAGTACACTTACAGATAAATGACATCCATTTGTGTGCAGATGATGTTCTGTTCCATATCTCAGAGTCTGGTGGGCCTGGATGAAGAGCTGAGCTCGATGACGGAGCAGTCTGGACCTGGACCCTGCTAAAGCCTGAACACACTGCTGACGACGGCTCAGGATCATGGATGAGAACCATCGACAGAAACGAACACCTATATGTGTTTGGATCATCTCAGACTGGACGACACCTGCTGATCTCTGATTGGCTGTTCGGATCTTACCTGGCCCCGGTTCAGCACCATGATGCGGTCAGAGGCGAGGACGGTGTGGAGGCGGTGAGCGATGGTCAGGGTGGTGCAGTCCTGGAACGATGTCCTGATGGTCTCCTGGATCAGAGCGTCTGTCTCGGCGTCCATGGCAGCCGTGGCCTCGTCGAGGATCAGGATCTGAGAGGGCACAACCGACCAATCAGACAACAGGACCAGGTGGTGACAGAGGGGTCAGGGGGCAGACTCTCACCTTGCACCGTCGCAGCAGAGCCCGGGCGACACAAAGCAGCTGTCTCTCTCCAACCGAGAAGTTCTCTCCGTTCTCCACCACATCAGAGTCCAGCTTCAGCGGCAGGCCTGACACCTGAGGGGCAGACAGGAAGTCAGGTGATCAGGGCCTGCTCCAGTCGTCATTCATTTATTTATTTATTGTTTATTTGACGTGGACACACAGTAAGATTCCTGCTGCGATATTTGAATATACACAGGTCCCAAATGCACTGCTGTAAGTGTTTATAACACAGTCCGAATATTCAACACCAGCCCATGGCAGGCTGTTAAGGATTAAAGCTGTACAAAGAAAAATGTAGAAAACAGAGAGATACCTAAAACACAGTTCATTAGAAAATACATCTGAATTAAAATATCCAGGACAGACAAAAATACAAGTTCAATAAAAAAGCTGAATGAGATGGTTCACCAGGAGAACATTTATACAAGCAAATGTTTTATATGTGGGAACAGAATTGTTGCTCCTTCAGCCATGATTCAATACCTTTGTTGAAACCTTTAAAGTTAGTTTGTATTTTCAGCTCAGTAAATAGACACATGCTGCAAAGGACGCCGCCATCTTTGTTTGCACCTTTTCTTCCAGCCCAACAGTCACTGTCCCTCCCTTCATTAAAATACTGATGCAGGTTTGATGGTCCATACTCACACACTCCTTCATGTGACTTCTGCCCAGGGCGTCCCAGATCTGCTCCTCGCTGTACTGGTTAAAGGGGTCCAGATTAGACCTGGAGACACCAACGCTCATGAACATCACAGGTCACAGATCGACCAATCAGAGGGTTGGAGTCTTACTAAAGGAGGAATTGGACTTTAAGGTGGACATATCATTACCCTTTTCCTTCTTTAACACAGGTCCTACCTGACCGTCCCACTGAACAGCACCGGGTCCTGGGGGATGATTGACAGCCTGCTGCGGAGGTCGGCCAGCCCGATGTCGCTGATGTCCACGCCGTCGATCAGGATGGAGCCTCCACAGCGCTCCACTAGCCTGAACAGAACCACGCCGAGCGACGACTTCCCTGCACAAAGAGGAGTTACAGGCCTTAAGGTGGTGGGCATTGACATGTGAGGACGACTGATGGACATCATGCTCCCTAAATCTGATAAAACCAAGTTTTCATTCATGAAAATGATCAATGTCCCTGCAAAATCACTTAAAAAATGACACTCAACTGCGGTTCCAGTCTCTAAAAGTAAGAGGTAAGGCCTTCAGGTATGGAGCCTGTCCCAGTGATGTTATCTAATCTGCAACTTGGACTATCCCAGGACATCCTAAGGAAGAGCCCTGCTGTATCTGGACGGCTCATGGTACGTTAATCCCTAAAATTAGTGTTGGCGGTAAACTTCGATTGCCTACTTTTGTTTCTATCCTTCTCAAAGTCCAGGAGTCACAGCCGTCCGTTATCAGGACTGCCTGTGGTACCTCTACTCTCTAATAGTAGTATAGAAGGTAGTGCCTTCAGTTATCAAGCTTGCTATTGGTACTATTTGTCTTTAAAAGAAGTATAGAAAATAGAGCCTTAATTCATCACCAGTGCTTTTTGTGCCTCAGTAAATGCACGTAATATGGGAGACTTTATTTAATTGGCCTGCTAGCAGTTGTTTCAGTCTTGGAAAGTAGAGCCTTCAGTTATGAGGCCTATCAGTAGGTATCTGTAAAAGTAGTACAGGAGGCAGCACCTTCATAATACCTTTAGTCTCTAAAAGTACAGAGGGCAGAGCCTTCAGTTTTCAGTTTAGCTTTGGGTGCCATGAGTCTTGTGTAGCATGTCAAGCGTACAGCGATCAGGTCTGCCCTCATTAATCAGGCCTGTCCGTGGCACCATCAGTCTCTAAAAGTAATATGGGACATACAGCCTTAAACTAGGCCTGCTTGTGGTATTTTTCAGATTTAAGGCCTGCTCATGGTAGCTTCAGTCTTTAAAGTGAAATCTGAGGTAGAGCCCTGGTGTTTTCAGGCTTCAGGTCTTCAGTCTCTAAAGGCAGTCTGGGAGGTAGACTACATTAATCAGGCCTTCACTTGGTAGCCTTAGGGTCAATCCCAATTTTACCCTGTAGCCCTTCCCCTTAACCTTACAGAGAATTGGAATACGCCTTCACTAGATGTGAACGTGCAAAACCAATGGCTAAGGGGTAAGACAAGGGCTAAGGGGTACAATCGGGATTGACCCTAAGTCCCTTCAGGGTCAGCAGTATGGAAGGTAGGACCTTAAGTTTTGGGCTTGATGACTGAGGACCCCTCCCTCCGCCCAGTCTATAGTTGGCTTACAGTTTTAATTTTCAAGGTCATTATGGGCTTGGATCAGCCCCTGGTGTCGCTCTTATAAGCTAGGACTAGTGGGAGACCTGGGACACTTCTCCTTAGATGATTCTGGTTTGTCTTTAACAGGGTTGTCCCCATTATAGACAAAAACATGCTGTGGACGAATGTCGGGTTTTATTAAATGATAAATCCATTAGTCTGGTCTTTAACTGATCCTAAAAAAAATATTTTTTGATTGGAACCTTGCTCTGTTGGGACCCAGAATCTGGTCTTACCTGATCCGGTCCTGCCCACAATGCCGACCTTCTCCTTGGGCCGGATGGTGCAGGAGATCTTGTTGAGGATCAGAGGGAGGTCCTCCTGGTACCTCATCTCCACCTCCCTGAGCACCAGCTCCCCCTGCTGGGGCCAGTCAGCAGGAGGGGCCCGGTCTTTGATCCGGGCAGGGGCCTCCTGGGACAGGGACTGAGGAGGAACCATATAGAGAAGTTAACTGTGGATCCCAATAAAACCACATGGTTCAGGTCTTAGTATCTGGCTGCTGAGAAGAGCAGGTCCTGGTGGATGTGGTTTCCATAGAACAAGAGACCCAAGTCTAGGACGGTCTCTGTACCTGGATGTAGTGGTGGATTCTCTCCACAGAGGTGAAGCGGGCCTCAGTTTCGGACGCCAAGCGCACGGTGAACTGGAACAGTCCTGTTAACTGAGAGGACAGGCGGAGTCAGGACCTCAGGCCTAAAACTCACCTGGTCCCACCTGCAGGTAGAATCCTCTGAATTACCTGCACAGCGTAGGAAATGGCGAGGCCTGCGTAGGCTGGAGGGATCTTCCCGTGCATCAGGACCATCATGAGGGCGGTGATGCTGATCAGGGTGACGCTGATGAGGTCCAGACGTACAGCCAGCCAGCGCATGGCACAGCTGAACAGGTAGAAGGGAGCTTGGTTCTGGTCCAGCAGAACCTGGTACCTGAAACAGAGGTAGGGTCAAAGTGGGGGATGCAGATGGCAGAGGCTGGACTCACTTCAGGTGACTGGGTTTCAAAGACATGTTTCCAGTCCTTACCTGGAGAGGAAGTCATGGCCTCGGTCATAGGCCTGCAGCGTGGACAGGCCCTGGATGCTGGACGTGATGTGGGACATGAAGGGGGACATGGTTACATTGTCCAGGCGCTTCAGCTCCCGGATGAAGACCCTGGAGACGCCATGCAGCGCTGCAAACAGAATCACCAGAGGACCCACGGCGACCAGGAACCACGGGAAAACCCAGCTGATGACGCCAAGGCAGAAGAAGACCAGGATCAGGTTCTGGATGAACATCTCAGCCTGGAAGGGCAGCCGGGTGTCAACTGGAGGAGACAAAAAGGGTCTGAGAGAGGTTTCCAGAAGGTTCTTTGGATCAGGCTCTGATCAGTGTCAGAGATGTCCTTCACCTTCATCCATGTCTTTGGAGAAGCGGTTCAGGATTCTGGCTGTGGGCGTCATGTCGAAGAAGGTCATGGGGCAGCGGAGGATCTTACGGAAAAGCTGATCGTGAAGTTTGGAAGAGGCACGCAAAGTTCCCTGAAGAACATCACCAACAGATCTATGAGATGGTCCTATACCCTAACAGACATTTTTAATCAACCTGTGCACCCTGAGCTCCCAGGTAAGGTATGACCTCACCTTAACGAAGGCCACGCCCCTGACGACTTTGAGCAGCAGCATGACGCCCATGGAAGAGGCGTAGACAGCAGCGTAGAACTGCATCATGGGATTGTCCTTCATGCTGACGCTCAGGGTGGAGCTGTTGCCCTGGGTTACTGTGGTGTTCTACAAGAGACAGGAAGGAGGTGAAGATAGAGCCGGGACATGGAGATGATGATGATGATGATGATGCTGATGATGATGAGGGGGAGGAGCCTCACCCCACTGCCCTGGTTGATCCAGTAGCTGAGCCACCATTGGCAGAAGGCGGAGCTTCCCACGTTAAGAATAAAGAGGGTCAGGATCAGAAGGCAGGAGGCGGAGCCACCGCACGCCGACATGTAGAGCTGGTAGACAGGCCAGGCCACGCCCCCCCACTGTTGCTCCTCCCCTTTAGAGACACATGATCACGAACAAGAGGAGGACACTTTTACTTACTTCATTTTGACACTGAAGTGGGACAGAAAAGAGGCGTTTGATGGCCACCATCTTTGATCTGTAATAAAAAGCTGTTCATGAAGCACAGAGTAAACCAAAGTGAAGGTCTGTGCATGTTCCTCTGGTTCTGATGAGAACATCAGTTGGGACAGAAGAGCAGAAGATGTCAGAGAAGAAGACAGAGAACAGAAACAGAGCTTAGTGAACACAGGCCAGGTGTGCTGGTGTGTTTTGTTACCGTTCTCCTTGATGGCCGGGGTGTTCTTCTTTTTCCCAGATCCTGGTTTACTGTCAGCCGGTTTCCTCTGGGAGGAAGTCTTCTTCCTGTTTGGGGCCTGAAACAGACACAAATTCATTCTCAAGGTTACCTGTCCCACAGAGGGGGCACCTGCAGCCTCAAGGCTTTGTGGGTGTTCCCACAGAGTCGGTCGCTCCCTTTTACAGCAGAGAAGGTGTTTGATTGGACACAAAGTTACAGCACACCCCCCCAGGTCTGGTTATCATCATAAAGCTTTTTTTGATCCTGTCTGAGGGTTTTCACACCAGCACGGTTCTGTCGTGGAACTGGTTTCGTTCTGGATTCTCAGAACCTTGGTTCTTTCTAGTGAACCAGTAAACACCACACACCGGTAAAATGCCGGGTCGCATCAATATTTTAAAAGCGTTTTGCTGCTTTAAGGTTTTTGTTTTCATCAGCAATCAAACAACAACTGTTGTTGGTGAGGAGACACAGAAGACCTATCAACACAGAAAAGGACATGCCCACCGATGATTTCACAGTTCGCTGCTGGAACCAACACTTTAGGTTCCAAACTGGTTTTCTTCAGTCTGAATTCACCGGTCGGCTCAAAATTACGTTCAGGAACCTGAACTCCAACAGAGCCGTGTCGATGTGAAAGCCCTTACAGAGACTTGAAGGAGATGTGTTAGGAAACTTCAATGTGGACTTCATGACCCCTTAAATACAGTAAAATACCAAATACTGTGGGTGTAGGACTTCTGTTTGTGTTGCTGTGGTATCAAACAGGTATGAAAATCTGATTTTTAATGATAAAACAATGTAATAAAATAAACTAATATGAACCATGGTCAGTAATCATGTGACCGCAGTGACTCTCACTGTCAATGATTCTGACTCACCTTTAAATCCTCTCTTTACAACATCAACATTAACCATACCCAAATAAACGCTCCTGTCTCATGAAAACACTTCAATACACCTGAGAAACTGGTTCAGCCCAAGGGGGCGGGGCTGACAGACTGACGGACAGTTACCTCGACGTACGGGGTGTCTCCCAGCTGGAAATGGTTAAACATGGCAGCGTAGTCCATATTCAGTTTCATCAGGTTGTCATGGTTACCCTGCTCCACTATACTCCCCTCCCTCATCAGGATGACATCATCACAGTCCGCCAGGTACTGCACACACAAACGCTTGGGTTATGGTGGCGGTGGCCTATGATGTCACAGATTCTCTGCACCAATGAGGAGGGGAGCCTCACCTGCAGCTGGTGGGTGACGAAGATGACCGTCTTGTGGCGAAGCTGCTTCCTGATGGCGTTGTGGAAGATGTGGTTGGCCACATGAGCGTCAAGGGCACTGAGCGGGTCGTCCAGGATGTAAACGTCACGATCGCTGTAGAGGGCTCGGGCAAAGCTGATTCGCTGTCGCTGCCCGCCGCTCAGGTTGGCGCCACGCTCGTCAATCTGATGGAGAGGAAACAAGAGCGAGCTTGAGTTAATCCTGAAGTTTAGTGTCGTCAATCAGAAACTGATGAATCACAGAACTCCTGAGCGAAGGTTAGAGCAGGAGAGCGGCGCCCTCCCCTGGATTAAAGGTGAACTGCAGCAAACAGAAGCTACACCAGCTCTCGTTACGGACCAGGAGGCAGCACCGACCTCCATATCTGAAGTCTCTGTGTTCTTCATCCGGGATTGAAGACTTGAAAATGAAATCAGTGAAAATGAACTCAAACAAAATCACATTGTCTGCATAAAGAACTGACACTAAGCATACAGACAGGAAGTGATGTCACCTCTGTCAGGTCGGCGTGTGGCAGCAGGTTGAGGTCTGTTCGCAGACAGCAGGCGCTCAGCACAGACTGATACCTGCAGAGACAGAGAGGGGTCAGAGTTCATCGAGCACCTGAGATAGATCCACGCTGGACCTTCTCCCTGCTCCTCACAGGTCCCTGAGCTAAGGGACGGTCAAAGGAGGACGAGATGGAGGACAGACGGAGCAGAGGACTTTGGTTTGGGGTCAGCATGTTCTCAGAGGTTGGCCACACCCCTCAGAGTCACAACATGGGGCTCAGGTCATTTATTTATTTATTTGTTTGTTTGTGGGGGGCAGGCTGACAGACAGACAGCAGCTCTCACATCCACCTGATTCTGAGAATTTAGGGTGAAAATAAGCCACAAAAACAGGTTTCATGCGATAAACAGATTATTTACAACAGCTCACTTTCCCTCCAACACGATTCTTTGTTTTGGCACACTTCTGTGACACGGAGCAGATATGACCGCTGTTTACTCTGGATCATTGGACACACAGGAGAAGCTTCTGTAGACGGAGGTCAACAGGTCTGAATTAGACTTTAGGAGCAGATCCACACTTTGTCAAACTATCAGAGACACAGAGGGGCTCCGTGAAGGTTTATCTTCAGGGGAGGAGTTCACATTATACTGGCTGCTGACTGGATAACGACACAGACGTTGTTTAGATGATCAGAGATGAAAACACACTGAGGTAGAATAACTCTCTCTATCGACATGACTGTGACTGGCCAGCAGAGTCATCTTTAAGCATTCATTTAAATGATCTTCACTTGGGCTGGAGTGATGTTTGTGTAACTGGTGAATTGTAAAGTTGGACCGTATTTAGATCAGTACGCTTCTGGTGGAAGGACACACATGGCTTTCATTATTTAATCACCCTACGCTGTTTCTGTGGCCTGTTTCCACCAAAAAGTCTTAAATGGTGTGGATTCTGAGCCTCTGTGCCGGCTCCTGTGGTACAGCCTGAGAGCACCAAGCGTGGCTAACGTTCAGGCTAATGCCATGTACCGCATTCAACCCCCCACCAAAGAGCCTGAACTGTCCCTTTAAAACAACGGAAGGACAGATGGACAAAGAACATGCATGACGGGACAGGAGAGACCCCTGAGGGAATGAAGGAGCCCCCACAGTAAAATAGAAACAACACTCTGATAACAAATAAAGTTAAATCTGAGTCTAAATATAAATATAAATATAAATATAAATGTAGAACATGAAATACAAACACAAAAAAATCAAATCAACAGATTCATCAGATTGAGCCAGTTCTTTACATCTAACCAGAAGACAAACTGATCGTCTGTCTCACTCTGTCTCTGTCTCACTCTCTGTCTCACCTGTCCTCATCGTATTTCTGTCCAAACAGGATGTTGTCCCTCAGCGTTGCATTCAGGATCCACGCCTGCTGAGCCACGTAGGCGAGCCGTCCTCTGACCGCCATCCTTCCCTCCAAAACAGTCATCTGACCACAAACACCGCCCAGCAGTGATCAGTCATCAATAACAAGTCATTAATGATCAATAATCAGTCATCAATAATTAGTCAATAATCAATAATCAGTCATCGGTAACTAGTCATTAATAATCAATAATTAGTCATCGATAATTAGTCATTTATAATCAATAATCAGTCATCAATAAAAAGTAGATAAGCAATAACCAATAATCACTCATCAATAATCACTCATCAATAATCACTCATTTATTATTAATAATCAGTTATCAAAAATTAGTCATTAATAATCAATAATTAGTCATCAATAATCCACAATCAGTCATTAATAATCAATAATCAATGGCACTTATTTCCCTGCCAAGATGTTGTGACATCACTGCTGCAGGTAAACTCACCTGTCCTAAGATCGCCGACATCAGAGAGGTTTTCCCGCTGCCGACGCTCCCGCAGACCCCGAGCAGCTGACCCTGAACACACAGACCAGCCGTCAGTGAGCAGTTCGAGCCCTCAACCAAAAAGTCACCACGTAGCCCTCAGATAGGCAGATACACATCTGCAGAACGGTGCAGCAGCGGTTAGTCCTGGTGCTTTACCTGTCTCAACCTCAGGTGTTCTTACCTGTCTCACTCTCAGGTTGATGCAGTGCAGTGTCCTCTGGAGGCGTGGGGAGACAGGGGCAGCAGTGAGGGGGGCGGGGCTATCCTCGTCCACTTGGTGACTGGAGGGGTCTCCTCGTCCTCTCAGCAGGGAGCCTGTACCCTCCTCTTCCTCTTCCTCCTCTGGCTCCTCCTCTTGGTCTTCGTCTTTGCGCCTGAGGGTCCAACAGGTATTTAGGCTCCGCCCACAAACCTTCATTTACCTTATCTTAGTCAGTATCAGTTGATGTACCTGTCTCTACGGTGCCGCCTGCTGGCCAAGCCAGCACACGGGCTGGGCTGAGCACTCTGACCGCCGACGTCCCACGCTAAACTGGCCCCGCTTATCTCCACGGCAACCCGAGGGTCACCAGGCAACACAGGTATGGCATCGACCTCAGGCAACAGGAAGAGACTCTGAGGAGACGAGGACAGAGTGGTCAAACTGGGCCAGGGGAGGAAGGAAAGGAGACTGTGAAGGAGGTGAAAGAAGAGGGAGGAAAGGAGATACAGTAGCATCTGACCTTGAACCTCTCGATGGCGACAGACGCCTCTGACAGAGACTTGACAGAGAAGGGAGTGACCTTAAGAGCAAAGGTCATGGCGTTGAACACGGTTACCACGGTGAAGGCCTGCAGAGACAAACAGGAAATGAGACGTCAACGACTGGTAGCATCATTCTGTTAGCGTTAACAAACGTGGCTAGCTTTGGCGTATAAAGCTATGATATAACAGTACCTGCACAGGTAGCACATACATGACGGTAAAGGCACAGAGCAGCAGATTTCAGAATAAAAGCACTGCTGGCTTATCCTCTGAGGAACAGTCTGATGTGACATTTCAAAATCAAAGCCCTCTTAAAAATAAAAATATGATGAATTTACTGCTAAATTAAAAATGAGCTTTTTCAGTGGTTTGGTTTTTGTTACCTGGGCTGCTGTCAGGTCGTATCCTAGCAACATGTGGGCGGAGAATGTTGCCACGCTGGCGATGACCACGACGATGGGAGCCACGCCCACCGTGATGCTCTGACAGTAACCCGTCAGCTCCAAGATCCTCCGCTCCTCATCACGAATCCCTGCAGGGGTCAAAACAAACAAGTCTTTGTTTACCTGTGTTACCATGGCGACTGCAGGCCCGGTGTATGCAGGTGCGTACGTACTGAGGACGTCCTGGGCGAAGGCTTTGACCCAGGCGTACATCTTTATGAACCTGATGGAGGTGAGGATCTCATTCATCTTCTGTACCCGCCGATCTGTGATGGCCACGCCCCTCCTCCTGAAGAATGCCGTCAGCCTGGAGCTGAACATCTGATCAGAAGATCCATCATCAACACCTGATCACCTGATTACCAGTTACCTGTACCTGCTCCGAGGACACGCCCACTGACCATGGTCGGGTAGAAGAGGATGAAGACGGCCGACCCCAGCAGAGACGTCGGTCCAAGAACGTAAAGGTTATAGGCCACACCCAGCACCGCCACCAGGGGGCCCCCCGCCAACAGGCTGCCCACCGCTGCCGCCTCGAACATCCGCTGACCATCACCGGAGCACATGTTCACCAGCTGAGGGGGCGGGGCCAAGGAAGGAGACAGGAAGCTCGTCAGAAAGAGGGACGAGAGGGGGAAATGGAGGGAAGGACAGAAGGATAGAGGAAGGACAGAAGGAAGAAGGTGGCAAAGAAGGAAGGAAGAGAAAGGACAGAGGAAAGGAGGAAAGAAAAAAAGAGAGGATAGAAGGATGGGAGGAAGGAGGCAAAGAGGGAAGAGAGGAAGGACAGAGAGGAAGAAAGGATACAAGGAGAAAAAGAAGACGGTAAGAAAGAAAGGAGGAGAAAGGATAGAGGAAAGGAGTTAAGAGAGGATAAAAGAATAAGAGGAAGAGAGCAAGGAAGTAAAGAAGGATTGTAGAGAAAGGACAGAGGAAAGGAGGACAGAGAGCATAAAAGGATAAGAGGAAGAGAGAAAGGAGGCAAAGAAGGAAGGAAGATTAAAGACAGAGGAAAGGAGGAAAAACAGAAAAAGAGGAGAAAAGGATTGGGAGGAAGTAGACAAAGAAAGACGGAAGAGAAAGGACAGAAGAAAAGAGGAGAGACAGCGAGAGAGGACAGAAGGACAGGGAAGGAGGCAAAGAAGGACAGAGGAGAAAGGACAGAGGGAAGGAGGAAAGAATGAAGGATAAAGAAGGAGAGGAACAAGAATAAAAAGAAAGAAAATAGAAGGACACAAGGAAGGAAGAAAGGAGAGGGGGTTGGGAAGGAAAGCACAGAATGAGGGAAAGAAGGAAAGGAGGATGAAGTCAAAAGAAGGCAGAAGAAAGGACAGAAGATAGGGGACAATGAAGGAAAGGGAAAGAAAGGGAGGAAATAGGGAAGGATGGAAGAAAATAAGGAAGGAACAAAAGAAGGGAGGAACCAGAGGAGGAGGTAAATTAAGGTACCTGTCCCATGGACTTGTCCCTGATGCTACGGAGCTTCAGGATCTTCTGGAAGGCCAAACTGAGGATGGCACCCCTAAGCCTGGACCCCGTCCTGTAGTTCATAGCCCAGGTCAGAGCCAGAGACCAGGACCTGATCACCTCTGTGGTCAGGAGGCCCAGGACCAGGAACAGCCCGTAGCCCAGTTCGGCCTGATCCTGCTCAGTGTAGTCCAAAAGACGCTTCACTACGAATGCCTGCAGGACCACAGAAAGCAGGATGTGCACCCGTGTCATGTTTCTACAGGTGAAACTGTTTCAATCAATCAGTTTTTATTTGTGAAGCACTAATTCATAACAAGTGTTATCTCGAGACACTTTACAACAGAGCAGGGTGAAGACAAACTCTTCATTTTATGGAAACACATATATGCATAGATACATACTGTGTATACGTATATACAGTATGTATCTATGTATATATGTGTGTGTGTGTGTGTATATATATATGTATATATATATATATATATATATATATATATATATATATATATATATATATATATATATATATATACACACACATATATATACATATATATATATATATGTATATATATAATACACGTATACATATATATACAAATACACACATCCAACACCCAACATGAATCCATATAGCCAATCATGAATCCCTCCATCATGGTGGCAAGAAAAAACCTTCTGTTAAGCAGCAGGAAATCTTGAATGTGGACCCCAGTCTCATGATGAACAGCAAATCCACACCATGCTGTGTTTGGTGTGTGGGCAAAGGGAGGGAGGTAAGTGGAGACAAGTGGACTAAAGTAAGAACTATTAAAATAATAATCCTGGACACTGAATTCAAATTCAATTAACATTGAATAATACAACAGCATCAAAATGAGAACTTATAAGTGATGTATTTTCAGATGATAATGGGGGAGAGGGTTTGCAGAGACAAAGGACTGAAAATAATCATTTATGGTAGTGACAGACTCATGGACGCCCAGACCACAAATGCGTCTCTACCGTATTTGTCTCTGTTGAGTATAAATTCATTAAAGGCCTGTCTGTCTGGTATTTTGAACTGGAATGGGGCTAACGAAAGGCCAGATACTGTTGGAGTCCATCTAAGGTGACGCCGGTCCCTGTCTGGTCCTGGACTGCTGTGCGCTGACGTGGTTTAGTGTTCAGAACAGCCTCAGTCAGACCAGCATGTTAACATGGATCTACCATGATGGCATCAGCCAGCCTGGTCTTTAAAAGTAGTCTGGGAGGTAGAGCCTTCAGTTATCAGGCTCCTCTTCTCTGGAACCATTTACCGACCACGGTTCGGGAGGCAGACACCCTCTCTACCTTTAAGGTTAGACTTAAAACATTCCTCTTTGATAAAGCTTTCAGTTAGGGACCAGCTCATAGTCCATAGTTTAGACACATAGTTAAGATACAATAGGCTTAGTCTGCCGGGGGGATCTGGCACACTGGGCTCTATCCCTCTCTCTCACACTCTCTCTCCATATCTGCCTCTGCCCCTTTCTGTTTGCTCCTGTACTCGTCTCTGGCTCTGGTCTTGTAGGTGGTCTGGGATCCTTGGTGTAGACTGCCTGCTGCTGTGGAGTCACGAAGCCTCAATAACTACAATTACAATTATGTGTCCTTTCCTTTAGCCCTGTTCCATTATCATTCCACTTCCTGGTATTGATTTCTGAATGGTCAGTCTGTTAAAATACACGGTAGCTCCTGCACACATCACATATACCTCTGTAACCATGACGACCAACATGGACGACCTGCTGCCGTGGACCCGCCTGACTGTGGCTGCTCCAGCCAACATCAACAGAAACGTCCTCTCAATAAAATTCATTTTTAAATCTAGAAGAGTCTGTCCACCTGCTCTACTGCAGAGCGTCTTCAGATAAAACCTGTTATGATTTGTTACAAAAAATAAAGACTGACTGACTGACTGATGGATTGATGGACCGACAGATAGATTTATTGATAGATAGATAGATAGATAGATAGATAGATTAAATGATGGATTAGTTGATTAACTGATTGATTGACAGATTGATTCAAAAGCCTGGTCTTGATCCCACTTACAAAGTAAACACAGACTTTATAAAACCATGTAAGCCCCCTGATTGGTCACACAGAGGGGCGGGCCCTCATTGTTCTGGTCTAACGGGTCAAAGGGGTCGTGACTCACCGGGCCGCTGAATCCGGCGAGCTGAGTGACGGCGAGACATAGGAAGGAGAGGAGGAGGCGAGTCCGACAGAACGACCAAACCACCGAACACAGAGACGCCTTGCTGCCTTTAGACCGCTGCTCGTCCTCCCAGAGGGACGCCAACCTGAAGGAGGAGGGGGGTCAAAGGTAGGACAGAGTCAGAAACAGTAGGACACCACAGCAGCTGGGACAGTCCTGAGGCCGCAGTACGAAACCATTCTTGACTTTTCATTAAGAATGTGAAATTCATTCATGAAACTGGAATAACTGACAGCTTCAGTCTGAAGAGGCCTGACACCAAAACCTGGTCTGAGTCCAGGTGAGTGCACCTGAGCGGTGCGACCTTACAGCCTGTGGCCTCTTTCCTGCTGGTGTTCCCCGGCTCTCTCGCCCCTCACCCTCAGTCCTTGCTCTCTCATTGAGGCTGAGGCCCTCCATCCTTTTCAGCCTCACCCTCATATCCATCCATCGTCCATCCCTCTGACCCTGTAGGGGTCATGGGGGCTGGAGCTGGAAACATCCTGAACTGGCCACCAGCCAATCACAGGGCCACAAAGAGAGACAAGCACTCATGCTCACGCTCACACCTAAGAGCAATTTAAAGTCACCGATCAACCCAATGAGCATGTTTTTGGTCTGTGGGAAGAAGCAGGAGTGCCCAGAGAGAACCCACGCAAGCACAGGGAGAACATGCAAACCCCACACAGAAAGGCCCTGACCCACACGGGGATCAGACCGATGACCTTGTTGCTGTGAGGCACATGCACTACCTGCTGTGCCCTCTCACATCCAAAAGAAGTCAATACTTTTTAGTAATTTATTATTTATTTATTATTATTATCATTATTAAAATGACCTGATCTGACCTCAAACATCCCATAATTTAAGTTTTCAAAAATGGCTGCAGATCAACTGCTGCAGGCTAATCTGTTCACAATAAACTGTTGTTACTGTTATACTAATGACGTTTCCTCGTTAGCTCCACCCACCTCAGGCTGTTGGCATGGCAACCCTCCTGCTCTGACACGGGCCATATGTCATCCAATAGGAGCCGTCCTTTCCGGCGTGCGTGTACGGCCAGAGGAGTCAGCCAATGAAACGTCATGAAGGAGAAGAGACCTGCTCTGTCCACCGGATGATCCCACCTGAAGAGACGGACACATGAGGACACGCTGCTGAGGACACTCTGCTGAGGACACTCTGCTAAAGACACCATGCTGAGGACATGCAGAGACCCTGTTCAGGATCTGCTGGGCCGTCAGCATCAATAATATCAGGGCTGAAACTTGAGGACATGAGGTTGACGGAGTGGACGGAGCAGGACGAGGGCCTGTGTCCACTGAGGACACAGCCATCTGGTTCACAGTCCAATATGCACACTTTAAGTACTCCCTGTGTTTGAGCCTGTGAGGCAGCGCACAAGCGCAAGGCAACTCCCGTTGCGCTAAAGTTGGACAAAGACATCGCAGTCCTGCTGTGAGAGGAGAGGCAGCAATCTGCACCCACACTCAGACTGAGGGCCTTCATCCTTCTGATCAGTGGTCTGATGAGAGGTGAAGGTCAATCAGCATTTACCAACCTGAAAATCAAAGTTTGAGCTCATAAGCGGCCGCAGGGCCTCGTTTTTAGGCACTGACAGACAAACGTCCATCCTGAGGCTCATTAACGACCAGGAACGGTTTCACCTGCTAACTCAGGACAAATCCTCCTCGTCTGCTCAAAACAGCAGAACAAAACTCATTCAGACTTTGTGGTTAAAAGTTTAAATTTATTTGAAGTCTCTGCTGAAGTCGTCAGCATGAACTTTAGAAAACAAACTTAACGAATTTTAACGAGCCTTAAAGAGACAGTTAATCTATGATGTGTTCAATGACAGCTCGGAAACATGACAATTAGATGAAAAGTGAAGTTTCATCATGATGAGTTCAAAATCAACATCAAGAAACAGAAGTTGTTTCTGTGTATCTGTGTTTACTCTGAAGGTCACTGAGTGATTCTGAAGGTCACGTGGAGGGCAGGAGGTCAGCTGCTGTAGCCCTGCAGCATTGAGGTCTGTGAGCTGCTGTGGACACAGAGCCTTCAGCAGCAGGTCCTGCTTACGCTGATGTCTCCATGGCAACGATAAACAAGACGTGTCTGTCATGGCAGCTCACGACAGACACGTTAAAACTGGCAAACTAAAAACTTGTTTGTCTTCAGGACTTTATGAAATATTTAAGGGGTGTAAAAATGAAGTCATTTCTAAACCTTGATGAGTGTGTGTTACCGTCATACCTGTGCCCGCCCTCTTTCCTCCAGTCAGGGCTTTTAGCTCCACCCTCCTCTGACTCTTCACCGTGGCAACCAGCTGCTCTGTCCTCACACCCACCCAGCACATCCTGACACACATACACACACACACACACGCACCCCCCCCCCACACACACACACACACACACACAGTGTTAATTAGCTGCAGAGACAGGAAATGATATTCATTTCAATCTGTTTGACGCTTTGTTTCTGATTAAAACATTTTAGATCAATTCATAATTAATCAGTGAGCTCATATTCTGATCATGTAACAATTTTGTAAGATAATCTATAACCAAACTTCCAAGGCCGAAGCCAACACTGAATGCCTGTGACCTCTGATCCCTCAGGCAGCTCTGCATCATAAAGCAGCATCATCCTGTAAAGGATATCAGCACGTGGGCTCAGGAACACTTCAGAAAACCATTGTCAGTTAACACAGTTCATCTCTACATCTACAAGGTCAAAGGTCAAACTCTACCATGCAAAGACAAAGCCAAATATCAACAACACCCAGAAACACCGCCGGCTTCTCTGGGCCGAGCTCATCTGAGATGGACTGAGGCAAAGTGGAAAAGTCTGCTGTGGTCTGAGTCCACATTTCAGACTGTTTTTGGACATCGTGGACGTGGTGTCCTCCAGGCTAAAGAGGAAAAGGACCATCCAGACTGTTATCAGAGCAAAGGTCAAAAGACAGCATCTGTGATGGTATGGGGGGGTGTTAGTGCCCATGGCATGGGTAACCTGCACATCTGTGAAGGCTCCATTAATGCTGAAAGGTACATACAGGTTTAGGAGCAACAGGCTGCCTCCATCTTTTTCAGGGACGTCCCTGCTTATTTCAGAGACACTGGCTATGTTTACATGCAGTCATTAACCCTTTCATAACCGGAATATTAGCTACAACCCAGTTGCGTGCAGCCATGTAAACACCGAAAAACTTTAAAAAAAACGGAATATGCTCATATTCCAGTTTTTAAAAACCTGAAAGTCACCCCTGGGTTACTCCTTTTCTAACCTGAATATTTGGTCATGTTTACGCCGATCGGGATATCCTCATCAAAGGGAACATTTAGTTGTGTTCTGCGCATGTCCTTTTCGCAAGGAATCTTGGTCTTTTGAGTACAGGAAGTGCTTGTTGTAACATGGCACAGCTCCAGCTTGATTTCCTAGTTCTTCTCGTCTTCCATCAATGAAGAAACTGACAAAGAATAGTGTCGAGTACTGGTGGTGGGTCAGTAGTTCTTCACAGGAAGAAGAAGCAGAAATGACGCGCATTGCATCATGACGTTCTTCGTGCGTCACTGTTTTGTTTGGGATACTTTGCATAGAGGAGTAACCCTGTTTGCTCACGCATGTAAACTGGGTTATTTAGAATGTTTCAGAAATCAGAATATTGATCTTAACCCGAATATTGACTGCATATAAACGTAGAAAATGAAGACACATTCTGCTCAAGTTACAACAGCAGGGACTAGACTGACCTGCTGCAGTCCACACCTGAGTGTTATTAAAGGAAAGGTGATGAAACACAGAGGTAAACATGCACCTGTCCCAGCTTTTTTGGAACATGTTGCAACAACAAACTCCAAAAGATAAATATTTGCAAAAAAAAAAAAAACCCAAAACAGTGTATTTAATTGAGTAAAGGTCCAAAAGGATTATAAATCATTCAGTCTGTCTGTCCCAACTTCATTGGTTCTGGAGTTTGTAAATAAAACATCTGATTAAAGTGTTTCTCCGACAGAGCAGGTTCATTATTTAACATTAATTATTTCTTGATAATTAAATCATGATGTTCATGAAACTTTATTTAAATGAGCTCATTAATATTCATGATGCTGCTCTTTCCACCAATCACATTAATCTCCAGTTCAGCTGGTAGAGGGGCCTGGAGCGTCGACCCCGATACCATCAGGAGGAAATGCTGCTGTGATGAGTGATTCAGCCAATCAGAGGGCAGCGTTTATCCTGGTCTGTTGTGTAATGAAACATTAGGAGAGCATTCATGCGTGTTCAGCCTGCTCTCTGAGCACGCTCAGACCTCCCCCCTGCAGACAGGCTGTCACTGAGCACGTGCAGAGCTCACGTTTGCTGCCTGCTGATGCTCACACACTCACTCAGACGCCTCGACCAATCAGAGGCCCCGCGTGCCTCCAGCTCAGCTAAGGGGAGGGGGATCCCCTCAGCATCAGCTGGGCAGCAGTGAGGGGGCGGGGCTTCATTATGTAAACAAAGGGCTGTGTGTGTGTCCGCTTCTCCTCTCTCACATCATTTATGTGCTTTTATTGTGAAGGTTCATCAGGTCTGCAGCTTCCTGTCCACTGATCCCTCTTTTCTGGGGGTTCATAGCAGCAGTTCTCAACTGGTGGGTCAGGGCCCATAAGTGGGTCGCAGAGCTATTTATAGACGGTCATAGATGCAGCGTACCTTAAACTGGATTTGATCTTTTTTAGGAGCATAAACTGTCTGAAACTAGTTGAATCATTTCTTCACTGTCTGGTCTGTTTGAGTGTTTGTCTGCAGATTTAAGTCAAACTTTGTGATAAGTTAAGTTTTACAGGAGTGTGACATCAGCACAGACAAACTGAAGACGAATGACAGTCAGACAAAGACAGAGTGTAAGAGGACTGAGGCGAAAATACACAACAATCTGACCCTCCACATCGTCCTGCTGTGAGCGCTCTGCGGCGAATCGCCTCGATCTGCCTGAGCGAGTGTCAGCAGCTCAGCTCCGCAGCAGTTCGCTGGAAATACGCCACAGTTCTGTTTTCAACCCTACATCAATCTCCACCAAGGAGATCGACCCAAAACAGAGTCTTCAGGCAATTCATTAATACAAGAAACATCGCTGCAGACAGCCAATCAACATCAGGCAGGAAATAGACCCTGATGTTTTCATGTTACACTTCCTGTAGGCGAGGACGACAGCCGACAGTCAGATAGGACGCTACACCGGTGGATCATGTAGACATAATGGGTTACTGTGTTAAACACGCACGATAGAGACTTCTATGAACAAGACACAAAGTCCACACCTTCATGAGTACTCCCTCCAGCAGCTGCCTGAAACGACTTGTCACTCAGCCCCCCCCCCAAAAAAAACTACCAGTGTGATGTCACACTATTGCTTCATCAGCACTTCAGGCCCGTTGGCTCACAGTACTCCTCTGATTGGCCTGCGATGATTATGACAACAGAACATTCGTTTAACCAACATGTAGACTTTAGCATTTCTGCCACCAGCTCCTCTCTCGTCTTCAGTTCATGGACGTGTGGAACAGTCCAGCTGGTCTGCAGGACACTGAGGACACCAGTGTTTTAATCATCATTAATGATGTGTCTATGTCTCCATTTAACACGGTCTCTCTTTGAGTTATAACACCGCTGTATGGCTGGTGTCATCAGCAGCTGGATGGTCTTTGTGCATCTGTCCTCTCAGACTCTCCTGGACTCGTCCACAGTCCTTCGTCTCTCTGCTTGGACTACTCGTCTCCTTACTGTGACAAAAAGACACAGACTGAGAACCAGCAGCCCCTGTCCTCCATGTCGTTGGACATCACTGCAGTGTGTGGGAAGTTGAACCCCCCCCCCACACACACACATCCTACCTGCAGCTGGTGGTGCAGTGTGACCTCTGACCCCGGCAGGATGCCACAGCGAGGCTGAGAAGATGCCAGCTTGCGCCGTCCCCTCTCATGGTCGCTCATCTTCTTTAGGACCACATGGAGACACATGGACACTGGGACAGAGACAACAGGAAAGGTGGACATGTGTTTGATTCAGGTGTTTAAAATAATCTGACAGACAGTGTCCCCAAGACACAAGAGGGGACGAGAGGGGACGAGGGGGGACAAGAGGAGACTAGAGGCGGAAGAAAGGGGACGAGAGGAGACAAGAGGGGACGAGAGGGTACAAGAGGAGACGAGAGGGAATGAGAGGGGACGAGAGGGGACGTTAGGGGTAGACAGATTGGAGCACATGTCCGTCCATCGTCTTCAGTGATTGGTCTCTGTCAGCTTTGCCTGTTTTGTGGGAGGAAACCAGAGGACCTGGATAAACCCACACCTGCACGGGGAGAACATACAAACCCTTGACAGGTCATGGACTTAAACCAGAGCGGGACAATAACCGTCTTAACATCCCGTCCTCAGGTGTCCTCAGTGAAGGTCAGTCTGACATCACCACAGGGGGCGGAGTCAGACTGACCTGTGAGAGACCGACTCAGCAGGTGTTTCAGTGAAGGAGGCCCAGCCTGGTGTAAAGGAGTTTGTTAAATTCTGAGTGTCCACGGAGACTCTGTGTAACATGAGCGCCCTCTGCTGGCACCCGTGCAGCATGTGTATTTTCTGTCAGACCGCACCACACTTCTCTGTGGTAAGTTTGTGTTTATAAGCTCTGCTAAAATACTATATAAAGGTTTTCTTGATAAAAGTCATACTTTTCCATTTGACATGTCTAGGAGAATCTCTGAGACTGCTGTAAAACTTTTCTGTGATTATATTAACTTGTTTTTGAGTCATTGAAGCTCACTCTGTGGTAGGTTTTGCTAGCTAAATGTAACTTCTGATCTCCATGGTGTAGCATCCCTAACTGTTGGCTCAATTATTATTTTTTTTATGTTTAGCAATGTTGGAGCTTATTTCTAGAAGAGTGGCTGTGAGAGACCTTATATGCTTCTGTTTTTGTCAGAATAAACAGCGTGTTGGTGCCAAAAGCTAAAGATCTTTGCCTGATTCATCACACAACGCAAGAGAAAGCACATGATCAGAGAGGTGTACCTAATGAAGTGGCCGGTCAATGTTTATGAGTTGTATTATTTTTCAGGATATCGTTCAGCTTTATGAGGAGCCAGCTCAACCTCTGCTCCACCGTGCAGGTCCTGTTAGGGTTTGATGTTTTAATGTCTATATTAATCTTAATTACTTAATTAATACAGAGTGTTCCTAATATTATGTCCTTCATGTTCAACTTTTGACCTTCTAAAACACTTCTGTCTGTCTGGATAGTTTTAAATCTGAAGCAGAATAAAGATCATCAACAAAAACAACAATAACACAAGAATGACAAAATCAGCAACTACAAACACAACAGCAGTGAAAACAGAATGTGCCGTGTGATCATGGGATTATTCTGAAAAAGACATTTAAATAAAATAATCATTAAATCAAAACACGATAACTCACAAAACACACCGTCTATTATCTACATTACGGCACTGCTGCAGTGTAAAGACCGTAATGACGGTAATATTCTGTTAAAAACACGGGGTCACCCTTCACAATAAAACACGGTCAGAGCATCCTTCACAATAAAAGCATGAGATGCTGCCGAGCTCGCGCGCTGATCGTAAAACAAGAAATGGTTTGACAGATCAAATGAAGCCGAAGGTCACGACCCGCCCACCTGTCCCTCTGTCCGTCTCTGTGTCCTCGCGCTCAGGACTGTCCCTCTCCGTGTGTCCTGTCTCCTTCCTGTCCTCCTTCAGGTCCGCAGCTCTCAGTAAACAGCTCCTCGCTGATGGAGCTGCAGCTCGAAGCCCGGAGCAGCCGCGCGGGGCATCATGGGAAACTGAGTCTCCTGCTCTTGTTTCGGTACTTCCGGTTTGTGTCGTCGTTCTGGTTGCAACATGCTGAGCTTTTAAGCAATATCAACTTCCTCATGAAGGAAAAAAAAAGTAAAAATGAAGTGGAAATGAGGCTCCGGATGAGGAGGAGGTATACACATATTAACATTTAATATTTACACTAAAAATGAGAATATATCCATGACAGCATCATCTGTCCGAAGGTACGATTGACAGTCGGTCCAGTTTGTCAGTCAGGGTGTTTTTGGGGAGTTACATGTGTGTATTTACTTATTATCAATATCACAGGAGTGAAGCAGTGAGAGTTTTACTTTTATTAAAATCAGTGTCAGTATGAAGAATACAGAAATATTTGTGAGTGCTGATGTGAAAAACTTAGAAACTGATGCAGATAAATGAGAAAAGACTGAAATATGAAGAATCAAGTCACTCCAGACTGATATAACTAAGATAAGATAAGATAAGATAAGATAAGATATCCTTTATTAGTCCCACAGAGGGAAATTCCAAAATATACAGCAGCTGCAGGATACAGGAGAAGTACTGAAAGATAAGGTAATTACAGATCAAGTACAGTAATGAAAAAATAGAATTTTTTTTTTTTTTTTTTTTTTTTAAAGTATAAAAAAGTATATACTATAAAGTCAGTGGCATATTTACAGTCCTTATGTCCATGTTTGTTGTTTGACAGATGGTTATGTACCTGTTGATATTTTACAGGTTGAGATTTGAGATATTATAATATAAATATGGTGGCTATGTACATGTTTGGTATTTTTTGCAGTGAAAACATTTTAGGTACCACATGTAAATATAAATATGGTTTATTGCACACTGGAGAGGTTTTTGTTATAAAGTCTGACAGCTGCAGGAAGGAAGGACCTGCGATACCTCTCCGTCACACACTTCGGGTGGAGCATCCTGTCACTCACGGAGCTCCTTAGTGCAGTGAGTGTGTGTTGGAGGGGGTGGGAGTCTTTGTCCATCATGGAGGACAGCTTGGCTGTAGTCCTCCTCTCCACCACCTCCTCCACCGGGTCCAGAGGGCATCCCAGGACTGAGCTGGCCTTCTTTATCAGTTTATCCAGTCTCTTCCTGTCAGCTGCTGTGATGCTGCTCCCCCAGCAGACCACTCCATAGAAGACTGCCGAGGCCACAACAGAGTCATAGAAGGTCTTCAGGAGTGCCCCCTGCACCCCAAAAGACCTCAGCCTCCTCAGCAGATAGAGTCTGCTCTGTCCTCTTTTGTAAAGTGCGGTAGTATTATGAGTCCAGTCCAGTTTATTGTTTAGATGAACACCCGGGTACTTATAAGATGTCACCATCTCAATGTCCCTTCCCTGAATGTTCACTGGTGATGGGGGGGAGTGGGGGCGCCTGCAGAAGTCCACAACCAGCTCCTTGGTCTTTCCAGAGTTGATGTGCAGGTGGTTCTGCTGGCACCAGTCCACAAAGTCCTGGATAAGTTCTCTATACGACTGGTCGTCCCCATCTGTGATGAGGCCGACGATGGCAGAGTCGTCAGAGAGCTCTGGAGGTGGCAGGTGGGTGACAGGTGGGAAAAGTCTGCAGTATAGAGGGTGAAGAGGAACGGCGCCAGCACCGTTCCCTGGGGGGCCCCTATACTACAGAGGACAGTCTCTGACACACAGTCCCGGGTCCTCACATACTGTGGGCGGTTGGTGAGGTAGTCCACAATCCAGCCTGTGAGGTGTTGGTCCACACCAGAGAGCTCCAGCTTGTCCCTCAGGATGGCCGGCCTAATGGTGTTGAAAGCACTGCTGAGGTCCAGGAAAAGGACCCGAACAGAGCTCCCAGGCGACTCCAGGTGGGACAGAGCTCGATGGAGGGGGAAAATGATTGGCGTCGTCCACTCCGATGCCAGTCTGGTACGCAAACTGCAGTGGGTCCATGGACGAGCTCACCAGGGGGTGCAGGTTGGCAAGGACCAGCCGCTCCAGGGCCTTCATGAGGTGGGATGTGAGGGCCACCGGTCTGTAGCAGCTAGGGTCCTTGGCATGGGGTGTGTTTGGCACTGGTACCACGCAGGATGTCTTCCAGAGGCGTGGTACCCTTCCCAGTTTCAAGCTCAGGTTGAACAGGTGTCCAACAATCCCACTCAGCTGGTCTGAGTAGGACCTGAGCAGTCTGGGACTGAGGCGGTCTGGTCCTGCAGCCTTCCTGGTCTTCATCCTCCTGAGCTGATTCCTCACCTGGAGAGGTGTGAGGGACAGGGTGGAGCAGGGGGGCTGTGTGTCCTGGGGTGTGGATGTGGGGCTGGATACTGGGGGGGGGGGGGGGGGGGGGGGGTGAGGAGCTGGTGGTGGTGAGCTGGGTACTGTAGTGGGGGAGGTGAGGGGGGGAGCGGGTGGAGCTGGTAGTGGTGAGCTGGGTACTGTAGCGGGGGAGGTGAGGGGGGGAGCGGGTGGAGCTGGTAGTGGTGAGCTGGGTACTGTAACGGGGGAGGTGAGGGGGGGAGCGGGTGGAGCTGGTAGTGGTGAGCTGGGTACTGTAACGGGGGAGGTGAGGGGGGGAGCGGGTGGAGCTGGTAGTGGTGAGCTGGGTACTGTAGCGGGGGAGGTGAGGGGGGTGGGGGGAGGACTTGGGCAGAGCGATGGACGGGGGCTGCTGCAGGGCTGTCACAGCTGGGGGAGGGGCAGACACTTCCTCAAACCTACAGAAGTAGGTGTTCAGTTCATCTGCCCACCTCTGGTCCCCGGCTGTCTGGGAGTTGGACCCCTGGTGGCCTGAGATGGTTTTTAGGCCTTCCCAGACTCCCTTGGTGTTTTTCTCCTGCAGCTGTTCCTCCATCTTCTTCCTGTATCTGTCCTTCTCCTCCCTGATTTTCCTCCTCAGCTCCTTCTGGACAGTCTTTAGCTCCTCTCTGTTTCCTGACCTGAAGGCCCTCTTCTTCTCCTTTAAAAGAGCCTTAATGTCAGGAGTAATCCAGGGTTTATTGTTAGAGAAATACCGTACTGTCCTGGTGGCTACGGTATTCTCCACACAGAAGTTGATAACTACAGTTTGTCCTGTTTCGTCCTGGATCTGTTTTGAACATTTTATCAGACACAGTTCAGGTGGTAAAGGCTCGAGGGTTTTGCACCGGGTTACTGGGTACTCATCACAAATAAAAGTCCCGGATACCTGTTGGACCTTCCCGTCCGTCATGTCTCACTCCTGTCAGTCTGAGCCGAGGGAAAAGGCCGCCCATGTCTGTCCCTGCGGCGGAGTTTAAGGCTTCAGCTCAGACTTCAGCTGCAGGGAAATTAAAGTTTCCACACAAAGTTTGGTTTGTTTTCCGCAGCCTGATGTTCACAGTTAAACTCCAAAGGCAGAATCATAAATATTATCACCTTCGCCAAGGAGGTTATGTTTTTGTCTGTCTGTGTTCAAGATCACTTGAAAAGTTATGGACGGATTTGGATGAAATTTTCAGGAAATGTGTGGAACGGGATAAGGAAGAAATGATTAGATTTTGGGACTGATCCAGATCACCATCCGGATCCAGGACTTCTTTAAAGGATTCTTAACATTGTGGAGGTAACTAGACAATTTCCACAGAAACCATGAGGGTGCATTTCCAGAATTCAACAACAAAGACCAGAACACCTTTGTGTGAAACTTGAAGGGACAGAAAGTGCTCTGTTTGTCATGGTAACCGTAGACTGGGGGATTTCCAAAGCAGGAATACAGACATGTGCATACATGTATCTGTCTAATACATGTATGCATGTGTGTTAGGGGTGGACTGAAGCTGCTTGGCGGAGGTCTGCGCTCTCTGAGTGCTTTTAGTTTATTTAATGTTTTAGGATGAGGACATTTGTCTTCAGAGACAAACTGAAGTCGGATTTACAAGTTTAAGTCAAAAGCAGCAAATCAGTCAAATTCATCTTTATTTGATTAAAATCGGCCCATGACACTGATGTGAAGTCATGAGATATTTTATTTTAATCACAGTTACACACTGGTTATGGTGGTCCAGGCTGAAGGTAAAACCTAAAAATTATTTTATTCCAACAGATAAACACAAAAATCTGACTGAATAAAGAGGCGGAGTCAGCGCTGTGATGTCATCACTTTATTATTTTCTGTACAAACTCATCAGAAGTTTCTTCTTCACACCCGAGAGGGATACAGCATCTGAAACAGACAGGAAGTGACATCATCAGTCACCAAAATAAAACCTAACATGATCGGGGTTTGAGGATGAGGTGAGACAGATAAAAAATGACCAAGGTCTCAGACGTCCAATGACGTGTCAGTCTGAGCGTGGACACGAAAGGTTAAATAAACACACACCTATATACACACAAGCATTATTATTACTTAACCAAAAAAACGAAAAACCTACAAACACTAATAAACAAAAATAAGTACATTGAACAGATTAATTAATGATAATTACAATTCTGAAGCAGGAGTTAACTGGTCTGGGCACAGATTTGTTTTTATATCCATCATCGGGGCCACATTTTAAAATAAACTCACATAAAAAATTATTTGAACCTGACTGATACATTAGCTGAATATTTTTTTTTTTAATTATTAAATGTATTTCACAATGAGATCAGTCCCTATCCCCCCTGCTGTGATATCCTGACTGTTTCCAGTGACTAAAATACTCCTGTTAAACAGACTAAAAGTCTCTCAGGTGATTTCTGTCAAATAAGAAGTCATTCTTATTAAACTGGTTTGATCCCTGTTGTTCATTTACAGGAATATTCTCCAGAAATCAAAACCCTCCTGCTTCATTCTCAGGGGCCAACAGGAAGCTGTGGAGGGCCTGATGAGGCCCCAGGACCGCTAGTTGATGAACACTGACCTAGGCGTCATAAATTAAATGATCATATCTTTATTATTGTGCACTGACTCATTTCATCACAAATGCCTTAATTTAACTAAATATTCTAAAGAATGGTGTGACTGTTGACCTCAGGTTTATTATAAAAATCATTACCGAGAAAAAATAAATGTATAAATATTTTCTTTAAAACAAATGATAAATTATTTCACTGAATAAGAGGAAACAGGAAATAAATAATAATACTAATAATAATGCAGGATAACAGGTTCTGAACCAGGTTACGTCTTTGACTTGAATGATGGCATCAAAACGCAGGACGGTCCCGGCCCTACATCCCCCTGACCCTCCCACAGGCAGAGGTCCCTGAACTCACCACTCTGACTCTGTGTCCGATGGCTTTAGCCGGCAGGTTGCTGCTGAATTTGGCGCGGACCATCCCACTGCTGCCGTGGGCGCGGGTCACCTTCCCCCAGATCACACGGGTCTTGTTTGGTTTACCGCCCGGCGTCACCGTGTTCCTGAAAAACAAACACATGTTCATTAAATCACCGCGCTGCAGCTGCGAATCCCAAAATAAACAAACTGTCACACCTGAGTCCCTGAACGCACCGTCATACCTGACCTGAACACCTTCAGGTCAAAGGTCAAGCTCCATCTTCATCCTTCTGACACACTGAGGGGTTTTAAAGAACCGTTTCTGGATCAGTTTGGTCTGTGTGTATATTATTTATGCAAGGGTGTGTATATATATATATATATATATATATATACACACACCCTTGCACAGTTTTGAGAGAGCTTGCACAATATTATATCCTTATATTTATCCTATACTTTAAATCTGTAAACTGAAGCCTATGCAAATGAAATCTTGTTCTGTATACACCTGCTGCAGACTGAATGACGATAAGTCTGTCTAAGACACCAGAGTCACGCTCTCAGAGGCAGTCACCATGAACAAAGAGTCAAAGATGTGATCATGGTGGACAGGAGACAGAGGTGGACCAACACCTGAGACGTGTCCATACATTCATCTGTGTCAAATATCAGGAACCACGCGTCCTACAGACTCTGACGACACGATGACCGTTTTTCACAGAAATCCATAAAGACAGGTCGATGAGCACAATCAACTAAGTATCACTAAAACGTTCTCATTTTCCATCCCCAGCAGCTTCACATCACCTTTACACAGTCACATGGTCAGTGAGCGCACCGTCACACCAAACGTGATTGGCCTGTGGAGTTTTGACAGTGCCGACGCAGACATGCTCTATAAAAAGGTCAAAGGTCGATAATTGTGTTCTGACAGCAGCCTCATACTGACAGAAAAGTCTTTAAAATCACGTCTATAAACATGTTTGAACTAATTTCAGACTTTATTCACTTGATTTCTTTTTAACTTATTCACTAGATCTTTTTATTGTGTTTAATTGCAGCTGCTTTTACTCTTTATTCATTTCTTTTTGTTAATTTTCTATGAATTGACCATTTTAACATGCACTGTCTGGCCAAATAAAAAGTCGCCACCTGGATTTAACTAACAGGTACGAGCCTCCTGTTGGATAATTACTGCTCGTGTGATTGTCTTCCAGCCGGCAACAAGTTATTTAACCCCAGCTGATACAGTGAGCAGCTTCTCATTTCTTAAACAACCATGTCGAAAGACACGTCCTGTGGTCGTGAAAAAGATGTTAGTCTGTTTAAGAAGGGTCAAGTCATTGGCATGCATCAAGCAGAGAAAACATCTAAGGAGATTGCAGAAACTACTAAAATTGGGTTAAGAACTGTCCAACACATTGTTAAAAACTGGAAGGAACCATCCAAAAACTCGAATACGATGGGGAACCATCGTCTTCGAGGAAGAAATGAGGTCGACAAAAAATCCTGCATGATGGTGATCGATCACTGAAACGTTTGGCCGAATCAAATCAAAGAAAAACAACAGAAGAACTCAGGGGTGTGTTTAATAGTGAAAGTAAGAGCATTTCCACACACACAATGTGAAGGGAACTCAAGGGATTGGGACTGAACAGCTGTGTAGCCTTAAGAAAACCACTAATCAGTAAGGCTAACTGGAAAAAAGGCTTCAGTTTGCTCAGGAGCATAAAGATTGGACTCTGGAGGACTGGAAGAAGGTCATGTGGTCTGATGAGTCCAGATTTACCCTGTTCCAGAGTGATGGGAGCATCAGGGTAAGAAGAGAGGCAGGTGAAGTGATGCACCCATCATGCCTAGTGCCTACTGTCCAAGCCTGTGGGGGCAGTGCTATGATCTGGGGCTGCTGCAGTTGGTCAGGTCTAGTTTCAGCAACATTATGGTCCAAAGAATGAGGTCAGCTGACTACCTGAATATACTGAATGACCAGGTTATTCCATCAGTGGATTTTTTCTTCCCTAATGTCACGAGCATATTCCAAGATGGCAATGCCAGGATTCATGGGGCTCAAACAGTGAAAGAGTGGTTCAGGGAGCATGAGACATCATTTTCACACATGGATTGACCCCCACAGAGTCCAGACCTTAACCCCATTGAGAATCTTTGGGATGTGCTGGAGAAGGCTTTGTGCAGTGGTCAGACTCTCCCATCATCAATACAAGATCTTGATGAAAAATTAATTCAACACTGGATGGAAATAAATCTTGTGACATTGCAGAAGCTTATTGAAACAATGCCACAGTGAATGTGTGCTGTCATCAAAGCTGAAGGCGGTCCAATGAAATATTAGAGGGTGTGACCTCTTTTGGACCGGCAGTATATATTCTGCATGCATCTGGTCCACAATGACGGAGTCTGTTCCCTCCATTCCAGCATCTTTAACTCAAACACGACTCTTCCCCAGCCCGTCACCCTGAATTAATCATAAAATAACCTTACCTATTCATGTACATTAATAAAATGATGCCCCAGACATAGAGGTCATCTACCGTCTCGCATACATTATGACCAGTTAAACGGTTAACAGTCTTACCACGAGACCTGTGCAGTAAAAACAGAGGAATAAAGAATAAAAACATTATAAATTCTGTAGCTATGAACAAGGCTCTTTTCCCTCTACTGATGGACGTCTCAGATGAAGTCTGAGCTGACTGCTTTTATGTCCTCTGTCCAGTTTTCTCAAATTCTTTTAAATCTGTCCTCCAGTCTCACAGAGAAAGTTCACTTTTTCATCACATATATTAAACATAACCTCAGCCTTAGGCCTCATTCTTCATCCACTTTCTGCTAACCACTTCTTTGCTTGTAATCAACATTTTTCTATAAACATGTTTGTCCCCTAATCCAAAATCTATGTCCAGTTTCCTATTAATTCATTTATCCTTTCCTTCATTTGTCATCTTATATTATTTTACTCACTCATTTTCCATCCCTAATTCATCTGTTCTCTCTAAGCCTGGTTAATCTAGAGTCTTCTGTCTTTTTCTACATCCCTTTCTTTTATGTTTTGTCTGATTTTATTTATTTTTTCCTGTCAGGATGTATTTTTGGTCATCTACATAATTTTCAGACTGATCTTGGCTCATAATCACCTTCATGTTTAATGTTCTCTGCCTTTAAGAGTCAAAGTAAACGTCTGTCTAAAATGTGGTGTATGAATAAATCTATTATACTCATTATGTTGTCACACAGCACGTGTTACATCTTTATAAATCATCCAGAGCTTTAAATCCACAGCTGGAGGCTCAGAGGCCAGAGACTGAAGGTATGAACCCAGCAGACATGATGACTGATTTTAGGAGAGCTTCATCCGTTTCCCCGTCACATTGAGGTTGTACAGGAGAGCAGGTATCTGGGGACAATAACTGATAAATAACATGAATGCTAACGCTGATGCAGGAGTAACGAAGGTTCAGGGTCTATTTTTAAGGAAGCTGAGGAGTTTTAAGGTGGACTGCACCTGAGACTGTTTTATAAAGCTTTATTTAAAGCATGTTTATTCTCTGTATTCCTTCATTCATCCAGTGCAACACAATCATAAGTGATACATAATCTGAGTATCAATCACCATGTGCACTATAAGTATTCTGTAAATATTCAACTATCCTGTGCAATACATTCCAATACACACACACGTTTTTATTCTTAATATTTATCCTTTTTTTCAAATCTTGTATTTGTATATAGCGATTTTCAATTGCACCGTCCTGCAGGATTTTATCTAGTATGCAGTTTGTACTTACAACTATTTTATACCTTGCTTTGGTCTTTCACTTAACTTTCTTTTCACACTGAAAAGGAGAAGCTCTCCAGTCTCGTACATTCTGTATGACAGTAAAGGCGTTCTGTTCTGTGCTGGAGGAGCACTGTCCCCACTGAACAAGCAAACTGGACAAGAGCGTTAAAATCAGCCCAAAGATATCAGGTGAACAAACAGGTGGCATCTACCACCTCACAGACTGAACAGGACCACAGCAGACCCACGGCGCCCCCCTTTGGTCTGAGTCTGAACTCCTAAACTCAGGACATGGGTGCAGGACACCCAGGACGAGGACTAAAGAGGCCCCTTCAGACCACGGAGCACCCAGCTGCTGAGTCAACTGATCTGGAACATGAACTCTGCACTGCTAAGGCCTCATGATGATCTATTTACCTCCACCAGGAGGTTATGTTTTCACCGGCGTAAGTTTGTCTGTCTATTACACAAAAACTGCTGCATGGATTTACATGACGAGACGAGCAGAGCTGTGGTTTGGTCCAAGCAGGAAGCCTTTCAGTTCTGGTGGTGATCTGCAGATTTGTCTGGATGCAAAAAATTCCCCAACTTGTCTAAAAATCCCACAAGTTAACACTGAGCCATATTCTAAAAAAAAACTTCTGCCATCACTAACATCGCTTTCCCACTAAAATCTGATGTCATCACATTGATGACATCATCAGCACGTCAAAACACAGCCAAGTAAACAATGGAAAGGAGCATGGAAGCCGTGGACACGGCGGTCAGCCGTTTTCCGTACTTCGGTCCGTCTTCAAAAACGTCCAAACTCGGCGCAGACTGAACGACATTCGAGTGCTGATGATATGAAGGCTGATAAGAGTTTGTTGCTGAGACGGCGGTGTCTTTTTATTTTACCAAGTTAAGGGCACAATACCATGACATGGGCAAGTTACGCCAACGTCATCCCATAAATTTGCGTGTTCACTTGGGTGTGATGTTCCCACTGGAGCCGATCGGAGGCGAGCTAATAAAAACCCGTGTCCCTTGCGGGGTCAGTAGACGCCGGTCTGAATGCTGATTAGAGCCTTTCCCACTGCAGGCAGGGACCGATTGTTACCGTGTTTAATCAGGTTTTTTCGCCCAATAGGACAGGGGCGTTAATGATTTGCTTCCTAATTTACAGGATAATATATTTCTCTGTCACCAAGGAGAATTAATGTGGATCTGATCCAGACTGACGTCACAAAAACATATTTAAGTTTCTAACAGGAAATCTTATTCATTAGGCTGCTGTGGGGGCTCCGCCCCCTTTAGGTCATTATGGGAACTGAAGTTTATTTACAAACTGATGTCAACGTTCTTCATGCCTATGTGACTTCATTTCCCAGAGTGCCATGGAATTCCAGCAGAGAAGCACTCAACAGACAGACATGAGCGGAGACTCTGCCATCCAATCAGAGCACGTGCTGATCCAGACCCGTGTCTTTTACAGTCGTGGAAAAGCCAGTGCCGTACCTGAGCCGCTGAGTGATTCATATTAATAATTATTATTTAGCATTATTGTAATTTAATATTTTTATTCTTTACTGACACGTGTCTCTAAGCTTTCCTGTGCAGTTTGTTTTTCAGGTTTCCTTCATTCACTTAGTAACATGACACACAACTGCAGTGCTCGAGGGCACTCGGGCAGGCTCTGCCCCCTCACTCACTTCTTGGCCTTGTAGACGTAGGCGCAGCGTTTGCCCAGGTAGAAGTCCACCTCGTCCCGGGTGTAGCAGCCCTCCAGCTTCAGCAGCGCCGTGTGCTCCCGCTGGTTCCTCAGGCCGCGCTTATACCCAGTGAAGATAGCCTTACTCCACAGTCTGAGGACAGAGGACAGAGGGACAGGTGAGGACGGAGGGACACGAGACATGTGAGGACAAGAGAGACGTAAAGACAAGGACAACATCAGGACATGTACGATGTCCTCACCACAGGAGCTCAGGAGGTTCTTACCTTCCAGGCATCGTTAGTCTTCTCCAGGTGAGTCCACCTGTATCAGAGAAACAGGTTAGAGACAAGGGACAATCAGGGGACACCCAGAGACATCAGCTACACCTGGTCCTCCATCAGCAGCTAGGAGACACCCTAGTCCATCTGTCTGAGCAGGTCTCCTCAGCTTTGATGACCTTTAACCCTGAGACTTCGCCCTTTAAACCTGCTGTCTCGCCTTCACTGAGGACCAGGACAGATAGGAGTCAAGACTTTCTCAAGGACCAGAACCAGACCATCAGAACCTGAGATCGCATCCACCCTGATGATCCTGAGCAGAGGATCCAGCTGCAGAGCCACACTGAGGCTCTGATCCTCCAGGGACCACTACAAGTCTACTCAGGTACAGGTCTTGTGTGGTATGTGGTCTTCAGCTCGATAGCTCCATGTGGTCTTAGTTTAGTATTGACCCCTTACAGACCAAACACAGAGCTGGACCCTGATGCTAACATGCTAACAGCTAACAGCGGCCCCGCAGATGCCGCTCCCGCGGCCGTGAGCTCCCCTCTCCGGGTTAACCTGATCCTCCCCCCTCGGTGACCCGGAGGCTCTGCTCCTGGTCACACCGGCTCTTTCCCGGCAGAGTCCCGGAGCAGCAGCCCTCCCCGGTCTCCGTGTTAGCTTCAGTTAGCCTCAGCTAGCCTGTCGGACCAGCATCCAGCCTGAATCTGCTCCATCCGCGCCCCGCTGACAGTCACCGTCCGCCCGGTACGTGAGGAACCCCCTGCCGGTGCATCCCGGTGTGTATGGCGGGGCATCGACACCGAAAATCACCGAAAATCAAACTTTGAAGGAACATGGCGGCGAACTTACCTTCACTGTCACAGAGAAATGGAGGAAAAGGAAGTCAGCAAGGCATGCCGGGAAGTTATGGTGCGCACGGCTGACCGCGCAGCTGCCTGATCAGAAGTCACCGTCAGGAGGTCCTTCTGAGATATTAAAATATAAAAATTATAAACTCTACCTATCTATCCATCTATCTATCTTTTCCGTTCCAAATAATATTTTTATTTAATATGTTATTAAATATATTGCACCTTATTCAACGATATCTCTTACCCCGCTGCGTTCCGGGCAACTCGGAAATTTCCCAGTTTAAATCTTCGAGTTCGAAGCGTTCCAGGCAAATTAAACTAAATTAATTATAAATTAAATTAATTAATAAACTAAATTAATTATAATGTGCATACAACTGCACAATAATCTAAAACAAAACAGTTTGCACTGTTACACTGTTCTGTAAACACAACTGGTTACCTATCACACTGTGCCACATTAACACCTCCGTTTTTCCTGAATGTCACTTAAATCCGTTAATTTCTATTTTATCTCAAAAATTGGAAATATCTGTACTTTTTCTATTTTGTTTATTGCCATTTGTATAGTTTATTAATCTACAACTATTATATGTTATTTTATTTTATTGTATTTTATTTTTATTGACCTTTTAATGCATGCTACTTTACCCTTGTACTTACCCCTGTGCTGCAGCAACACCTGAATTTCCCCTCTGGGGATCAGTAAAGGACTATCTTATCTTATCTTAGGAGTACATATATATATATATATATATATATATATATATATATACATATATATATATACATATATATATATGTACACTAAGGCTATGCACTAAGCGCAAAGAAGGAGGCAGAGGGTTAGTGAGCATCAGAGCCACTATCCAAGATGAAACATCCAAGCTCCATGACTACGTCAGGAAGATGGCCCCAAGAGATCAAGCGCTTAGTGAGTGTCTCAGACAGTGGAAACTGACAGGGAAGGAGGAACCAGAGGAACCATCATGGGAGGAGAAACCCCTGCATGGGATGGCCCACCGACAGATAGCTGAAGTGGCTAATATGAACAAATCCTACCAATGGCTAGAGAGGGCTGGACTGAAGGACAGCACAGAGGCACTAATCATGGCTGCACAGGAACAGGCCTTGAGCACCAGAGCAATAGAGGCCCGGATCTACCACACCAGGCAAGATCCCAGGTGCAGGCTGTGCAAAGAGAGCCCTGAAACAGTCCAGCACCTAACAGCAGGGTGTAAGATGCTGGTAGGAAAAGCATACATGGAACGCCATAACCAAGTAGCCGGTATAGTGTACAGGAACATCTGTGCAGAATATGGACTGGAGACCCCAAGGTCAAAATGGGAAGCACCTCCCAAGGTGATTGAGAATGGCCGAGCAAAGATCCTGTGGTACTTCCAGATACAGACCGACAAAATGGTAATGGCCAACCAACCGGACATTGTAATCGTGGATAAGCAGCAGAGGAAAGCCGTTGTGATTGTTGTAGCCATCCCAAGTGATAGCAACATCAGGAAAAAGGAACACGAGAAACTAGAGAAATACCAAGGGGTCAAAGAAGAGCTAGAGAAAGCCTGGAAGGTGAAGGCAACAGTAGTGCCTGTGGTCATCGGGGCACTCGGGGCAGTGACCCCCACACTGGAGAAGTGGCTCCAACAGATCCCTGGAGAAACATCAGACATCTCACTCCAGAAGAGTGCAGTCCTAGGAACAGCTAAGATACTGCAGGACCCTCAAGCTCCCAGGCCTCTGGTAGAGGACCCGAGCTGAAGAGGATGAACAGCCACCCACCCCACCAGGGAGAGGGGGGTGGGTGAGAGAAGAGTTTTTTTTTTTTTTTTTTTTTTTTATATATATATATATATATATACACTCCTGGTCAAAATTTTAAGACCAGTTGAAAAATTGCAAGAATTTACATTCTGCAGTGTTGGATCGTAAGAAGGTTCTAAGTCAAGCTTCAATATGCAAAAAGAAGAAATGGGAGTGAGACAAAAAAATTTGAGTAAGCACTTTATTTCAAACAAGCATTAAACTGAAATAGGCTGTTCATCAGCTGATCAAAAGTGTAAGACCACAGCCTTTAAAAGCCAAAATCTTCTCAAAAATGTGGATTTAGTGTCATTTTCTGTCAGGTGTTCACACTGTCATGACCTGATGGCAAAGGTAAAAAAGCTTTCCCTCTGTGAACGCGGTCGGTTGCTGAGCTGCATAAGCAAGGCCTCTCGCAGCGCCATTGCTGCTGAGGCTGGACGCAGTAAGACAGTCATTGTAAACTTCTATAAAGATCCTGAGGATTATTGAACAAAAAAGTCAAGTGGTAGACCCAAAAACATTTCGCCAGCCCTGAGCCGGGCGATCCGATTGGCTGTCCCTCAAGACACGGGACGATTCTCGGCCCAAATTAAGGTTGTTACTGGTGCAGACTGCAGTCCAATAACCATCAGACGGCATCTGCCAGAGAAGGTTTAAGAACAGAAAACCTCTTCAAAGACCTCGTCTCCTTCAACGCCACAGAAATGCCCGTTTGGAGTTAGGACCAGAGCACCAAACATGGACACTGAGAAGTGAAGAAAGTTTTATTCTCTGAGGAGAGAAAATGTCACCTTGATGGTCCTGATGGCTTCAACGGTACTGTCAGGACAAGGAGATCCACCTGAGATGTTTTCTACACGGCACAGTGGAGGGGGCGCCATCATGATCTGGGTGACTTTTCCTTCAATGGAACAACAGAGCTTCAGGCTGTGCAGGGGCCTCAAACGGCAGCTCAGGGCCCTGGTCTGTGTGCTAACGACTGAGGGCCCTGGTCTGTGTGCTAACGACTGAGGGCCCTGGTCTGTGTGCTAACGACTGGGTTTTTCAACAGGATAATGCTGCAGTTAACAGTGCCCGCCTGACAGAGGACTTCTTCCAGAGGAATAACGTCACTCTTTTGGACCGTCCTGTGTGGTCCCCTGATCAAATCCAACTGAAGACATTTGGGGATGGGGGGTGAGGGAAGTTTACAAAAATGGACATCAGGTCCAGACCGTGGATGCCCTCTGTGAAGCCATCTTCACCACTTGGAGCAACATTCCCTCTAGCCTCCTGGAAACACTGGCATCAAGCATGCAGAAATGAATTTATGAGGTGATTCAGGAATGGCACAGCTACTCATTGCTGAGTCCTTTATGTAAATTTTATTTCTATTTTAAGGGGTTTTCAGGTTTTTTGAGCTATGGTCTTAAACTTTAGATCAGCTGATGAACAGCCTATTTCAGTTTAATTGTTGTTTGCAAAAAGGCTAATTGATTGAGAGTTTAATTAAAATGTGTTTACTTGGGTTCCTGCCTGCTTCATGAAACATATGATATTCAAAGACTACACTTCACACTGAGACCAGGCCTCAGCGTGTCTCCATATCAAAAACAAGTTTGTATCAATCAATCAATCAATCAATCAATCAATCAATCTTTATTTATAAACACATTTCATACAAATTCAATCACAATTCAAGGTGCTTCACTTTCTTCTTTATGCAGAAAAATGATCATTAAACGATAAAAATATAATAATGATAATAATCATGGATTTTCCTTATAATCACCCAGAGGTCCATCCACTCACTTATGTTCACTGTGATGATGATGATGATAGTTGGATGTCGGAGGATTTGGAGACTGATGCTCACCATCAAATAAAAGAAATGATCAAATTAAGATAACTGATAAAATATAAAAGGGACAAAGCAATAAAACCAAGAATCAACAGACAGGAGTAAATAAAAAGCAAAAAAATCTGCATTTCAAATGTTAAAAAGACTCAGAGAAAATCTAAAATGATCAAGTGTGAAAATATAAAAAAAATATATCATCATGATAAGAAACATGAAGAAAAACTAAAAATAGTATAAAACAAACAAAATCTAAAACTTAAATTTAACAGCAAAGTAATTTAAAGGGTGATGCTCACAAATTAATTAATATTAATAGTCATTAAAATGATACAAAATCAAATTATATTTTACACAGGGGCAGTATGGTGGTGCAGCAGGTAACGCAGGTGACTGGAAGGTTGCTGGTTCGATCCCCGTGTCAGTCAGGGCCATTTTGTTTGGAGTTTCAATGTTCTCCTCGTGCATGTGTGGGTCTCTCAGGGCACTCTGGCTTCCTACCACAGACCAAAAACATGCTCATTAGACTAATTGGTGACTCCAACTTGACCTTAGTGTGAGTGTGAATGGTTACCCATCTCTCTATGTGGCCCTGTGATTGGCTGGCCACTGGTTCAGGGTGGACCTGCCTCTTGCCCCATGTCAGCGGGGATAAGCTCCCGCCCCCTGGCCCAAAAGAGAAAAGCGTTATAGATGATGGAGAAGACGTTTGTTCTCTCGAACATCAGAGAGATCAACTGTTGCCATGACGACCAACATGGATGACCTGCTGCTGTGGACCTGCTCCACTCCACGAGCTCCATCCTGCATCAACATCAACAGAAACATCATTTAACATAACTTCAGACTTTTAGACCAGTTAAACCATTTTAATGTCAGTTCAGCCAGATGCTGCTGTTTTAATCAACATCAATTCTCTCCACATTATATTCATTATAGATATTAATGTTAATATCAGACTGAGCTCTCTGTCCATGGTTGTATTGATTATTCATCCATAGTAAATATCTTTACATCCACACAGAGAAAATCAGACGCCACATCTCAAGGGGCTAACCTTTAATGAATCTATATTCAACAAATATGGTGCTATACAAATAAAGATTGACTGAATCTATATTGAGCAGAGACAGATGTGATGAGGACAGATTTATGATCTGGGTGTCCATGGGTTTGTCTCTGTCATAAATTCTTAAGTCTGTTTGACACGTCTTCAGGGCTGATCAACAGTCTGGAGCTGCTGCCTCTCACAGGCTGTTTGTGTTGTGGCAGGATTTTTTATTGCATGTCATCATCGCTGTTGCTATGGCAACATTACAGCAGAGTTACTTAGATCTCTGCTCCTTCAGGTTCCCTCTGAACACTAACTGTTGATAAATGTGACAGAGAGCTGTGTTCATGTTCAGTCTGGACAAAAATAAAAAATAAATGAGTAAAGGTAAAGTATGGATCAATAAAAATATGTTTAAAATGAAGAGTATGGCTCTGGCCGGCTCTCAGTGAGTGAGCAGGTGTGCCCTTTATAGGTATGCAGTCTGTGGCACATTACTCTATTGATTTTTGCATTTTGGCTAACAAGTGTGGTTGGAAGGATCATTCGCTGTGGGCCCTATCGTCAAGATGGTCGGCCCCTCTGCAGCGAGACTCAAGCATCCATCCCACCTTCCACGTCTTCCTCCTCGAGCCGGTGACTTCATCGGACCTGAGCCCTCCTGTCGAGCCCTCACCAACAAAAAAGCACAGGGCCACGATGGAGGAGCACCGCCGCTACAGGGCAGCTGCAGTCTTACCAAGAACAGAAGAGCATCGGCCTGGAGCTCAGAGGAGTGGACACTGATGAGCTGGACAGCACCGTGGACGACTGGGAGGACGAGACCGTTGAGTTTTTATCAACAAAGAAATCATTCCCCCTGGAGATCGCTTTTTTAATTGTTATTATTACTATGATTACTATCATAATGATTATTATTATTATCATTATTATTATTAACAGACAGGCAGAGGTCAGACCTCAGCACGTTGAAACTGTACTGGTGTTACAGTTTGATGAGTGACCGTGTTAACTGGTGACTGTCAGTCAACCGTGTTAATAGTTGTATAATAGATGCTGACCGAGCATTCATGTCAGTCATCAGGAGGATCCATCTTAAGCTTTAAGCTGAAGGGAAGGTTCCGGTCAGAAAACTCATCAGTCACCTGACCTCTCCGTCGACAGGTGTGCTGTCCTGATCACTGCCTACAGGACGCTGCCCAGGTGGATGTGACGGATGATCTTGGACGTGTGAGACAGTCCATCAGGTGGACTGTGTCCCCTCCACAGGTCATCAGGTCATCAGGAGTTCATACGGAAGAATCAGGAGTCCAGAGAAAGTCCACTGAGAGTCACCAATTTACACGGTCACCAGTTGAATGGGTACATCGTTGAATTGATAATATATAATAATATTGTTATTGCTGTAAAATAACTATGGTATCATTATTTTATATCTCTCTTCTAGTGAATATATTAAATATGAAAATAGAAGTAATTATCTCTATGTGTGTGAAATTATAGATTCTGCTGTTGATGGAAATATTTTGTTTGCAATGTCCAAGCAAGAAGTTAGTGTTCATGGACACAGCTGTTTATGAGTGTGTGCTGCATCTGCATGGGTCTGTAGATTACTAACGTGTTTACTTGGTCACACTCCTTTTCCAATATGTTGACTAGATGCTGTCTTGTTTTGTTTTTTTTCTTCCATCTTTGACAGTGATTTTATTCTAACTTTATATTCGAAATAAATGACAAAGTGAAATGAAAAATTTGCCAAGAACATTCTGTGTTTCTATAGAGATTTTTAAAAACCTCATCTGAATCAGGGGTGGGCAACTCAATTATTTATATCTGTGTGTCCTTCTTGTTCTTATTGTTTAAAAAAACAGACATTTTATACGGACATTAGTGTAAAATACTGTGATTAATATGTAAAAGCAATGAAAGGTAAAAAAAAAAAAAAAAAGCTCTGTCACAGCCGCTCGCCCGACGCTCAAGTGTTGATATTTGTGTTTGTGAAGAGGCCTCGATCGACACTTAACTCATTATGATCCCCCCCCCCCCGGTCTGGACCTGCACCCTCAGAGACCCTGAGTCAGGATTTTGGTCTTCATGAAGCTGATTTATTCTTCAGCAACAATCATGTCTGCATCATCAGTCTGTGGCTGCTCTGATTGGTTATTAAATTATTTAATCTCTTAAAGTTTAAAACAGAGTCAAACATCCAGGTGTGCACCTCCGTCAGGTGTTTGGCTGAGTTCTCAGGTTTTGGTGATCTGCTGGTGAAACACTCGTAAACTTTCAACAGTCGATAAAAACATTCAGACTTCAAACACTCGTCTCTTTGCATATATAAACTCCTGCTGAGTCAGCACGCCGCCTAGTGCTTCTTGTTGATTCGTCTGGATCTCCTCAGGCCACGCCTCCTGCGGTTCTGATTGGACATCCAGGAGCGGAGGAAGTAAGAGTCTGGGCTGGTCCTGCTGGTTCTGCCACTCAGGGTCTCACGGTCGAACTGCCTCTGCAGCCTCAGGGCGAGCGCTCGGTCCTGACGCTCCTGCTGGATCTGACGGAGGAGGCGCTCGTCCTCCTGCTCCACGGACCGCCGCCTCTTCAGGTCCTGGTCCGGATCCAGGTGTTTGGTCTTCTGCTCCCTCTTCTTGCCCCTCTTTGAGGTAGACTGGTTGTGGAGGCTACAGTCCGATTCCCTGCGTGGACTCTGCGAGTCCTTTGGCACTAACTTACACGCCGTGAATCCAGAGTTTTTCGTGTATGGAGAGAACGACTGTCTGCGGCTGAAGAACGCTCCTCCGCCGCCGCCACACTCGGGAGCGCCCCCTGTGGCCTCAAAGTCCGACCCTCTGAACTGCACCTCGCTGTACCGGATCGCAGGGACGCGGATCTTCACAGTCTGTTTCTGCAGGACGTCCGATTCTGGAGGGTCAAACAGCAGCTTCCTCTTGTTGACACTCGCGGTGACGTCTCCGTCCCGTCCTGCCGGGGACCGCCGCGGTTTCGGGCCACCACGCTCGTCCTCTGTCCCGCCGGTGTTGGGGTGGACCTCTTTGATGGGGCTGGTCAGTGTGGCCCTGGAGCTCACCTTGAGGCTCTGGCGGTCCAGCTCGATCTGCCTCCACTTCTGCAGGACGGCGGGGCTGGCCTCGTAGGTGGTGGCCTTCTGCAGGCCGCGGGTCAGGTTCCTGGGCGTGGACTTGACGATGGTGGGCTCCATCACGCGGCCGTCCGGCAGCCGTTTGGGCGGCGTGCACGGCGAGCAGACGATGGGTTTGAAGTGGTTGAGCTCTTCAGAGATGCTGTCGTTGCTCTCGGGGCTGATGGAGCGCTCGGGCCGGGGCGGGGGGGCCACCAGGGGGGTGGAGGACGACGTGATGACGGCTCGCCAGGTGAGCCTGCGGTCGGGGGCGGTGATGGGGGCGGAGACTGAGCGGCTGTTCTCAGAGGAGAGGAGGATCCCGGCGGTGAAGCTGTGACTGATGCCGACCTGACGGAAAGAGAGAGGGACAGAGATTAGGACGAGGACGGGGACTGTCCACGCTCAGAGGCTGCAGGGCCAGCGTGAGGTCACATGATCAGAGACTGACATCCCCCCCCCAATCTCTGATCATGTGACCTCACGTTGGCCCTGCAGCCTCTGAGACAGAGGGAGGACAGGAGAGGACTCAGTCCCCTGTGCTGCCCCCTGCTGTCTGTGTCCGTCCCTCCATCAGGAGTCTGAGTTACAGCTCAGCGTCAGTCTGTCTGCTGTCGTCTGTGTGTCTGTCTGAGCCACCGAGCTGTCCAGGCTGCAGGACATCATGGACAATACCCCCCCTCCCAAACAGTGTTTCTGATCCTGATGGAGGTTTTCCTCAGACTCTGGTTCTTGGTGAACTCTTCATTTGTCTCTTCTGTTTGGCGGCAACAAACCCTGCACCCCCACAGGTCCTCCACACTGAGGTGTGATCAGGTCTATCACAGTCTGATGGGGTCTCAGGTCTGATGGAGTCTCAGGTCTGAGTGGGGGCAGTCTCAGGTCTGATGGGGGGCAGTCTCAGGTCAGATGGGGTCTCAGGTCTGCAGGTTGATCAGACTCACCCTGTCCATCAGGGCAGGAGGCAGGACCAGCTTCAGCTTCCCTCCTCGGTCCTCCACCGAGTCCGTGCAGCTCTGACTGCGCTGAGAACCACTGAAGAAGAAAAGGAGGAAGAGGAAGATGAGGAAGATGAAGGAGATGAAGATCATTTAACCTCTCACTGATGGGACAGGGGGGAGTCCACAGACACCTGGCGGTCCAGAGGTCTCCACCTGAGACAGGTGGAGTTGATCATGAACCCTCGCTCAGGTGTGACGGACAGACGGACGCCCCACTGTCCCTCAAAAGGTCAAGGGTCATTAAAGACAGGACTATAGCTCTGTTTTCAGTTATCCTTTAAATGATTCTAACATCTGAAGCACGTTTGAATCACTGTTTTAAGGTCATCCTCCCTCACTGGCCAATCAAAATCAAGAGGGGGCGGAGCTTCTGATCACTGTGTTCACAGGAGAGGCGGAGGTGAACGGGAGCTGCCTCGTACTCCTGACTCTTCATGAAACCACAGAGGATTTTAAACAGCCTGAACGAGGCCCTAAGTTAACCGACAACGTTAAAGGAAGAAGTGCTGTGAGACTCGGTCAGTCCCAAGGACCTTCACGAATGAACACCTACGTTTAGAATCTTTGTCCGTATTTTAACATCAGTTTCTGACAGGAACAGGACAGGTAGGGGTTACACTCCTGGTAAAAACACAGGCTTCAGCATCATCTGTTTAAATCTGAAATATCAGCATATTGTGCACCGGCAAACATATTATTATCATTATTATTATTATCAGTATTGAACATGCTGACTGGCGAATTATTCCTAATTCACCTGAAATCATGACTTGTTCCTTAAGGGCTGATGACTAATGATGACATTTATTCATACAAAAGTAGAATATATAATCAATAAAAAAGCTCAGTTGATACAATTAAAGTTCCAGAAGTTGTGACTTATTAAAATGAAGTGATATTGTGACCGTGATAAATTAAGAGTTTCACTGAATCTTTAACTCAGTTTTTTGTTGTTGAGCATTTGTTGGATTTACACACAAGTCAAAGTTTTGATTTTCATATTTATTCATGTAAAGCACTTTGTGCTGCATGAACTGCTGCATTAATAAAGTCTGACTGGGACACAAAGACAAATGAACAACACGACAAACGACGTCCTTTGACAACAAACTTGACTGTGGTCATAGATCAGCTGTTTGAGTAAATCTCAGGGAACCGTTTTCATAACTTCATTTATTTCTACATTTAAGGGTTCAGTATCTGGCTGTAACTGAAGGGGTGTCTGCTGTTCGGCCGGCAGCTGGGGCTTGTGGAGAGCACAAATAATGAACACATGAAAAAAGAGACTGAGTGTGCATCAAAAACATCAAAAATAAAACACAAATTTAACTAAAATAAACTTTACTACTAATGTAGCTATTAAGAACGACTTTGACTTTAAAAACACAAAAGCTGTTGTAGAAGCTTCTGAGCTGCTTCACTGTCCATTAGGGGTGTAAATCACCAGTTATATGATATGATACAATATCAATTCTTTAGATAACAATACGATATTTGCCGATATCACAAAGTCTGCCACGATTCGATTTCATTTCGATGCGATTCAGGGGCCTTCGATCCATTAAAGACAATATTTTGCACACTTTTAACACAATCAGCTACATTTCACCTCAAGCAAAAAGAAATACAAAGAATTTCTGATGTTTTGACAATTTTATTATTGAAATGTGAAACGATGTGCTGACCTTTGGGTATGATAGTTTAGAGAGGATTATAACCATCTGATAGTGTTTTAAATTAAAATGGGGTTAATTAATAGTCAGGTGCTTTCTTTGCCCCCACAGTTACCTAATTGGTCTTATTGTTACTTTGTGATGTTAGAATATTATATCAAGTTATGATGCAAAACAACAATACGAATGATTGTGTTCTTGTTTTTATTTTTATTATTGACCTCCAACATTTGACCATGTTCTTTTAAACTAAAAAGGTGCAATTTTGATTTTAATTTTGTTTTAAAATGAAACATTTCTCGTGTTTTAAGTAGAAATATTAACTTGACTAACTAAACATTGATGATTTTGTTTTACTGTGATTCCTGGTGACCAAAGTTTGTATGTCCGTGTGATCAGAGTCTGCTTCACTGTTTAATGGTAGGTGTGGAGGAAGAGGAAGAATAAGCTCTCATTGTTTTTCCTTTTGTACAAAAAGTCATTTCATTAATCAGTGTGCTACAAAATCAAATGATGAGATAACTGACTGTACTCGTATCATTAGGCACTCCGGTCGTGTGCATGCAGTATGCATCCTCTGCGGTCAGATCGACCGTATCTTACCCGGATACAGCAGAGCTGTTTTCTGATTGGCTGATATGTCAAGCTCCCGTTTAGCTCTGTGATGCTCAGAGCGTGTTGCTACACGTTCCAAAGCACATATAGTGGTGTTACTCGGTGGGCGCTACGTCATAAATTTTAAAGCGTGAGAAATACCCGGTGTGGCGTGTGGGAAAACGAAAAGGTTCAAATGCGTGTCGCACTCTGAAGATGCTGAGACTTCAGAGCCCTGGAAACCTCCGAACAAGGCGTGATTGGACGGAAACTGTGAAACAGATATCCAGTCGGAATTGCAAAATAAAGGCGTATCTCAAAGAGAACGATGTTGATGAATGGTTTGAGTTTCCATCGATTTGATTCGTTTGTTGCTTAACCAATTGATGGATCGATCCAGATCGATGGATCATAACACCCCTACTGTTCACAGAAATCATCTTACTGAAAGCATCCTGCTCAGACCCTGACCAGGACACACGGACCCTGACCAGGACACACGGACCCTGACCAGGACACATGGACCCTGACCAGGACACTCGGACCCTGACCAGGACGAAGCAAAAACGCCCCAGGTCAGTCAGAGCTGGTCATGCTCTCAGGTGTGGGTGCTCACCTGGAGAAGGCTGCAAAGTTTTTGGTTTTCCTGATGAAGGCCGAGATGTTCCTGATCCTCCGGCTGATTGGCTCCTCGTTCTCCGAGTCTGAAAGAACGCCCTTAAAAAAAAAAAAAAAAAGACCCGTTACACGTCCGGGGTCCACAGTCATGCCAGTGTGATGTCACAGTGTGATGTTTCTGACAGGTGATATCATCTAGATCTACCTGGTTGGGGTTTGATACCTCTGAGAGCTTGACCTCTGACTTATACCTCCATCAATTAAGCAGCTCACCTTTGACCTCCAACCTCTGACCAGTCTGTGTTTCTGGTGCAGATATGATCATGAGCAGGAGGTCAAAGGTTAAAGAAAGTCCTTGAAGACTCTGACATGCTCACAGCTGGTGGAGGACCTTTAGGGTTCAGGACCTCCAGCCTGGTCTTCGTAGTGGACTCAGGTGGGTCTGACCCTGACTCACATGATCACCTGACACACTCAGACTCACGGGCTCGTCCAGGCGCCGGGCCGACTCCTCCTTACAGGCCAGAGCGCTCCTCCTCTTCGCCTCCTCTCTGTCCTCACAGGTCAGCGGCTGAAACATCAAACAACCAATCAGACGGCTTCACGGGGAACAGACCCCCCCCCCCCCCGGCTCGGACAAACCGCCGCTGCAGACTCACCTTGTGCTTCCCACTTGGTGTTGATACCCCGTCCAGACTTTTTGGGATGAAAGCTGGAGACACGAAGAACTCTGAGGAGAAACAGCAGAGATCAGGCTCACAGGTAAGAGTCAGGTGACCGAGGACGAAGAGGACAGGTGAAGACAAACAGTCATGGCGCTGCTCTGGATCTTTAGTTTCAGTATCTATACTGAACTTTCAGCTTTTAGATTCATTTATTCATTGTCTACATTGCTGATCCCTTTCAGGGTCACAGGGGGCGGAGCCTGTCCCAGTGTTTCCCAGAGCTTTTTGGCTTGGGGGGGGTGGCGGGGGGGGGGGGGGGACAGCTCTGAGACCCACTTATGGGCCTCCACCCACAGGTTGAGAACCGCTCCACCAGTAGACTGTATTTGAAGCTTGATCCTTCAAAGACTGTTTTTATATCATGGAGAATAAGTGATGGAGGATCCCTCAGAATGAATTTATTATTCAGAAAACAGTGAGTGAGTGAAAACAAGAGCTGGACTGCTGAAGAATGTTGAGTTTTGATTAATGAAAGGCTGACTCGCCATCTTTAAGTCTTCGTGTCACTTAAACCGGGCACATGAGCTGTCAAGACACCGTGTGAATGATAAAATCACACAGAGTGACTGATGATCCCTCACTGTCTATCTGCGTCTTTACGCTCATCGGCAGACGGAGGAGCGCACACACATTTGCTGAACCTCCGGTCATCCATTAATATTTTGTTTGTTTGTTGCTGCTGTTTTTACCGTAACGTTGGCAACATGCTCTCTCCTCCACCCTCTTGGTGTGGGTGTGTGTGAGTGCAGGTGAGAGAGGAGCGAGGGGAGAGCCCCGCCCTCACAGAGGAGAGGACAAATGCATTTTAATGAATGTAATGAAACCATAGCAACGCATCAGACTCTAAAATTGCGCAAATTAGAGTTAGCTTTGTTATTTGATAAAATGAAGGCCTGTTATACGCCCTTTTGATTAAAATAAAGATCAAACAATGGCTTCTTTTTTCTAAATCTACACTTAAATTTCTGGGTGGGGATCCTGTTGGCATGGCGGGGGTGTCTGTTTTATTTCATAAAATATTTTAGACCAATAAATCTAAACATAATGACAAGACCAAAGACAATGAGTCTGTCTTAAATGTTTTACATTTAAGACAGAGGAGAAAGTTCTGGATTACAGAAATATCTGTGACTAGGTGATGTGTGTATGTGAATTGATTTTGTATCCTCCCATGTTTCCTCATCGATATTTACAGATAACTCCCTTTCCCACACATCTTTCCTCCTCGGTGTGTTCGCAGGGAAACGCCGCTCATGGCTGAACACAGTGAGCTCAGAGATACCGTCAGGTTGCTGTAAAAGCATTCTCTTTTACAGAGAGATGTGCTCTTTGTAATATAATGTCTTATTTGTAAGAAACAGAATAATGCTGTTTTTGGAGCAGGTATTTCTTTTTCAGGTGTTCGCGGAGCTTGTTCTGGATCTGGTTTTCGTTTCCCACCCCTGCTCACCTCAGGTTAACCTACAGGTCAGTGATTGAAGAAAGGGCAGAGGTCAGCCTGTGAGGACACCCTATTCCTTATTCACGATCACTTTAATTACAAAGACCTGTCTCTGCAGGCTCCTTAAGCTCAGGGGTCGTTCTGTTAGAGCGAGCCCTTCATCCTCTGGACTCTGCAGATGATTATTTCTTATTAGGGATGTGCATTATTATCAGAACAGCATCACCATCTGCAGATGATTGGCCAAAAGCTGATTTACAGCTGATAGTCTGCAGGTGCATGTTGTTCATATTTATCATATATGTCATATTATCTGAATGTACCACTGAATGTCCACTTCAACAAATCAACAGGATCACTAATTAAAGAATTAAACCTCATTTTCCCTGTTTGATCAGTTTCTGACACAAAAAGTCTCCATGAACAGCAGCTTTAAATTTCTGCATCTGAGATCATGAGTCTGAATCTGCATAACAGACATCTGCGAAAATCCAAAATCATTCTCCCTCATTTCTTAAAGAAATCTGGAGACATTTGTCTTTAAACAGCCTGTCCCTGACTCCACTGTCCCCTCAGAAATGTCTCAGTCATGGATTTATAATGACTTTTTGACCTGCTGTTCAATCTTTGAATATGAGTATGAACTGATGTTTTCAGTATTTTCTTTGCTATATTACCACCATTTAATTATACTCTGCTTATATAACTGCAGCACACTGAGATGTGTTTGTTCTAAATAAATGTATTATTATTATTATTATTATTATTATTACAATATTCTAAATAACAAACCTGAACATGAATCAGCCAGGCCTCAGTCAGAGAGCCTCTCTCTACAGTTAATAATAAACCCTGAAGGCACTTTATGAGCATAATCTGCAAATCTGTCAAACTTACTCTGTGTGAGAGCCCAGGTGATCCTGTGAGCAGGTGAGCTAAGCTAACGTCAGATAAAGGAGTGACGGTGGAGACAGGCAGCAGCAGAGGGACATGTCCAGACAAGTCCTCCACACAGGACCACAGTCTGACTGCAGCCTCTCTGCAGGTCTCCAGTCACAGTGAGGTGATGAAGACCAGGAACTTCATCTTCATCTCCAGTCTGAGGAGGTCTGAGCCCTGAGCCTGCAGCCTGTGACAGACCCCAGACTGAAACACGTCCTCTGAACACTCAGGTCACGTCACCCCCGCTCGCCCGTAGTGAATTTCACTGATTATTTACGGCACACTTTCACACGTCAGCTTAGGGGGGCCAGGTCACCCGGCAAAGTCCAAAGCTGCCCAATACACCACTAAATGGAAAGATTTTGTGGCAAAATACCAAAGCCCAATATTTCCAGTGAAATGTTGTGATATATTTATCATTTAGTCATTAATTAAGAATGTTGACATTTGTGTTTTAGTGCAGCCATCGGCCACTAATGAGCATTTCCTGTCATTTTTCTCTCACTGGGACAGAAAATAAAGTTTATAAAGGTCACTGGGAACAGATCCATGTACATAACACTGATGTGACGCTGGATTTTGTTTGCATACATCATGATTCTTCACAATATTAAAAAAAATAAAAATAAACTTTATGAAGAAAGTGAAGTATCACCCTGTTGGTAAAATCATGATATACTGTAATGTCATCCATGTATCTAATATGTATTATAAATTCTTGACAACACACATCCCTAGAATCATGGGTCAAAGGTCAGAGGTGTGGATTTTGAATACTCTAAACAATAATTGAAATCTCCTGTATTTCATTTACATCTGAGCTGGGAAGAAGGGAGTGGGAATGACGTCATATCCGAGTTATCAGCGTTCAAGTTAAAGTTGGAACAAAACCAGGATATTGTTAGCCGCTGTTAGCACGCCCTGCGTTGTAGTTCACTCATGAAGAATAACACTACAGCATTTCTACATATAAACATCGAACAATACTTTGTATACGGCTGATTCAGTGTGACAAACACCAGTCAGAAGAGCTAATAAACGGATTATTACAGGAGCTTAATAACTGTTCACACTGGGGCAGCCATCTTTGATTGTCAGCTCGGGGGTGGTGAGAAAATTTCGACCTCGGGTTGTTCAGTTGAAATTTCCCACTCGGCACTCAGGAATCACAACTTCCCACATTTTCCACACATGGACTCCCTGTGAGCTCAGGCTGACTCAGGTCGTGTCTGGCTGAAACCCTGTTGTCTGTTGTTCCTCACAGGTGAGACTCACCTGTATGAACTCTGGGGCCCTTCATGGTTTTCCTTACAGAGTGAAGGGGGTCATGTTTGACCTCCTGCCCCGGGCCTCCAAATGACCAGAGCCGGCCCTACTGTTAAACTTTAGAGCGCTAACTTCACTAACTTACCCACCCGTAACCCGGTTAACCTCAGGCTTCACCGGTCAGACTGTCAGGCTGCGGCCGGCCCCCGGTGTCCCGGAGGGGGGACCGTGGAAACGCCCGGACAGGAGCGGTGAACTCCCCGGTAAACACTTCCACTCCCCGCTGTCCTCGGTGTGATTATTCCGGTTCACGGTAACTTTCCTCGGGTTTAACACACTAACTGTCCCCGGCTAACACTCAGACTCTCCCGGTGCAGGCTCTGACTTTCCCCGGTAAAAACACGGACCGTCCCCGGTGAACCTCTGATTTTTCACGGGAAGCGCGCTGCCTCTTCCCGGGAAACGCTCAGCCCTCTCCTCGGTAAACCCTTCGGTTCTCCCCGGCAGACTGACCGTCTCGTCCCGGTACACCTCGGACTTTCTCCCGGTAAACACTGACCTCTCCGGCCCGCTCTGCCGCCGCTCCTCTCGGGCTCGCTCCTCCTCCGTAGCCGCTCTCTGTCGGGGTGTCTGCGGGCCGGGCAACGCGGGCAGGCCGGGGGTCCCTCCGTACACCCCGGGCAGCTCCTCGTCTCGGTCTCCGCCAAGCTGGACCCGGGCCCGCTCCCGGCCAAGGGCCCCGGCCCGGGCCCGCAGCTGCCGGCGGCTCGGACGGGTCTGCCCGGTCGTTCGGCGGACCCTGCGGTCGCCATCTTCCCTGGTGAGTCTTCTCTCTCTGGGCTCTCTCTCCGCGCACACCCCGCCCTGCTGGAGCGCAGCAGATATTTACACGGCCTGCTTCCGGGCTCCTGACACGCGTCTACAAGGCCGCCATCTTGGAGAGGGGTGCACAGGCAAATCATGTTTAACTCTGAAGTTTGGATCAATTTCACCTGCTTACATACGTTAATTCAAGATTAATGACATTAAATGTTCGAACAAAACCTGTTATCATACCAGAACGCAGAGTTTCAAACTTACCCACCCCAGCTGCCTGATCGTCTGCCAATCACAGAGCTGACAGCGGGAGACAGGCAACTATTTAAACACACTTATGAGCAATTCAGAGTAGCCAGTTAACAAAACAAGCTTGTTTTGGTCTGTGGGAGGAAACCAGAGTGAAATGAAAATAATGGGATAAAAACAGATATGGATAAATTAAACTAATTTTTGTTTTTTTGAAAATTGTACCTACTTAAATCCTTATTATGAGATTAAAGCTAAAAGAAGTCAAAATTATCACATAAAAAACATTAAAATTATGAGGTCACAAGTCAGAAGGACATCATACATCACAACAATGGGACACCATTTAACTTAATGGATGAAGAGTAAAAAGTTTAAATATTTAAATAATTTTAGTTTATTTTGATTTGTTTGTTGTATAACTTCGATGGTTTATGATTAAGACCTCCTCTTCAGGGTTAGGACCTTTTTTGGTTGGTATTATATTTTATATTCCAGTTTAGAATTTTTCTTCATAATTATGACCTTGTGTCTTGTAATTTTCACTTCTTATCTTATAATTGTCACTTTTTCATTATTTTCAGTAACAGAATCAGAATTTGTGTTGGCCAAGTACATTTATAAAGGGTTTGACTTTGTAAATTGGTGCAAGGACAATTAGCACATAGTTAGAATAAAAATAAAGAGTAAGGGGAATACAATTAAGTATAAAAACAGGTAGAAATAATGCAAAATGAATTAAGTAGATATAAACAACATGCAACAGGCACAAAAAAAGCAAAATCAAAGCCCAATGGTTTATACAGAGGACGCAGTTCTGCAGAAGAGTTGAAGACTTGACCTTTTATCTCAAAGTTAAAACCTTTTTGTTTCTCAGGATTGCTCTGAATATCACAATTTAAACCATCATAATCATAACGTAAAGACCTTTTCTCATCAACGCTTCACGTTTTTTAAGATCAAACAAAAACATATCGGACTTCAGGTTTATCCACCCCTCTCCAAGATGGCGGCCGCACAGACGTGTTGCGGTATCCAGTCGTTGGGCGGCAGATTTGGTCCACCAAAACCGGAAGTAGATGAACTGGACCACCGAAGAAGAAACACATAACAACAATGGCGGCGCACAGTGAGCTGTGCAGGGAGAGGAGGACTCGTGACAGCTGAGCGCTTTCAGGTAAAGTGCGTCCAATATTAAAATGATCTTCGTCAGCCGGAAACTGTCAGAGGCCACGGGCGCTGTTTTTAATCCATATTTTAGTCAGGAGGTCACTGTCGTCCGTCCGTCCTGAGCTCCATCAAAACTGATCCTGTCTGGCCCCCTGAGACCAGACCTGAGACCAGAACTGAGACCTGGTCCCTGCGGCTGACTCTCTAACACTTGGAGACAGGACAGTTTCCACATTTTAATAATTGTTCTGATAATAATGTCTGTAGTGTCTTTGTGGAGGTTTTCTCCTCTGATGGAGGAGAGGCCCTCAGCTTATGATTGCTGAAGGGCCACCGCAGGGGGTCCAAACCATGGCCTGGGGGCCAGCTGTGGCCTAAAATCCCCTAAAATGAAGGACTTGTGTCCACATCAGAGCAGCAGGCTCATGCTCGGCTGATGAATAAAGACAAACTGATAGAGCTTTAAAAAGCAGCACCGTGTGCTCATAGCTTTACACCAGGAGGATCCAAACTGCGGCCCCCAGCCTTTGATGGGCCCAGGTCAGATTCAGAGTAACGGCTGAGTCTGACTGAGCATGAAGCTGAACACAGATCACAGGTCTCTCTCTGAGATCATGTCACCCCCCTCAGAGCTCTGCTGCTGCAGTTGGCTCTTGTTTTGATCTGGATGGTAAATCAGCTGTTAGCAGGGGGCTGACCAGGGCCCCTAACCTCAGGGTCACCCAAAGTCCTGACCTCTGACCTCTGCTCAGTCCGAGGCTCTGCTGAAAACAGTCTGAGGCCTGAGGGTCAGACACACTGAGGACTTTGACCCCAGTTACAGCCAGACCGATGGCACAGCTGCTTCTGCCCTCATTGACGGTGTGATGTCACTTCCTGTGTGATGTTACTTCCTGTGTGATGTCACTTCCTGTGAATGGCTCTCTGGTCGGTGTGATGATCTACAGGTTGATCTGCCTCCTGGTGTCAGGAGATTGAAGCTGCTGTGTTTGGTTCCAGTCCCCCGTCCTGGTCCCGATCCCGATCCCGGTCCTGGTCCTGGATGGGGGTCAGCAGGCCGGTGGTGGAGGTGGTCCGTCTGGGCCTGATCTCCTACACAGACGCTCTGCGGCTGCAGCAGGTCTACGTGAACCGGCACCGCTCGGCCCCGGCTCACGCCCTGCTGCTCTGCCAGCACCCACCCGTCTACACCACCGGGATCCGGCAACAGCCGTACCCCCCCGAGGTCCTGGAGCGCCTCCGCCTGCTGGGGGCTGATGTTCACCGCGCCAACCGAGGAGGACTCATCACCTTCCACGGGCCGGGTCAGCTGGTCTGCTACCCGGTCATCAACCTGAGCGGCTTTAAGAAGGTGAGGGGCGTGGCCTGCAGGTGGGGGCGGCATAATGGGGTGGACATGTCTGACCGTCTGATCTGTCCGCAGAGCGTCCGCTGGTACGTCTGCGAGCTGGAGACCACCGTCATCAACCTCTGTGCCAGGTTTGGGATCCAGGCGTCCACGTCCCCTCACACTGGAGTCTGGGCCGGAGACAACAAGATCTGTGCCATCGGTAAGAGGCGGGGGGGCACTTCCTGTCCCCGTGCCAGAGTCTGTGGTCGTTTCTCTGTCTGCAGGACGTCCCTTTCACTTTAATAACTATAATTATAGCAACATTTATATCACAGCTGGTTTTGGTTTCTCTGCAGGGATCCACTGCGGTCGCTACGTCACGTCCCACGGCCTGGCTCTGAACTGTAACACGGACTTGTCGTGGTTCAGTCACATCGTGCCGTGTGGAATCGAAGGCAAAGGCGTGACGTCGCTGAGTGCCGAGCTGCAGAGGGACGTCAGCGTGGATGAAACTGTCCCTCAGCTGCTGGACGCCTTCAGACAGCAGTTCAACTGTGAGCTGACAGAGGGACGCGTCCTGCAGCCTGATGGAGACGGCGAGGGGTCGTCGGCATAGAAAATGACTTTATGGACGAGAACATGACGCTGAGCTCTGTGCCGCTGTTTCATAAACTGTCCCTAAAATCCTTTAGTCTTTGGTTCTTTAATTTTCCTCTGAGGTTCAGAGTGAGCGCCCTCTGTTGGTGAATCCTTTAGATTCAGATCAGCTCTGGTCTTTGTGTAACAATAAACATTTTTTATTATTTAAATGAAATATACAGATGTGTGGGTTATATGAATGTCCATAGCCCTGATTTTCATATCATAACAGATAAATTATATATTTTTTAATACATTGAAGGATGTAAGATAATAAGAAAATGAAATGACCTGAAATTTAAGTTTCTCAAACAAAATCACCTCGGTCCACATTTTTGTTAGCGTGTCCTCTCTCTGCACGAGGCAAGGCTGATTTATCAGGATTCAAGGTCCTAGTCGGTTCTCAGTGTTTTACGATTTTGAACAGGAATGAGGAACTTAAACTGAATTAACTTTTTATTCTAAATCTGAGCCTCACTGAGCTTCTCTGAGGAGTCAGAACTTCATCAACAGAACATTCAAACAGTGAAACTAATTTATCTGCTCTGGAGTAAATAAATATAATCTGAATGAAGAACTGATCACAAGCTTTACTGTTTTTCAGTTTTTTTTCTAAAACAGAATATTTGGAAATTAGTAAATAATAATTATCATATTGTAGCATTAAAATTTATTTTAAGTTGAAGAGCGTCTACAAGCTGGTGTATTAACCATCACAAAAAAAGAAGATTTCAGTACAAATGCAGTTAGTTTTTGGCTGATGTGACATAAACCTCACACTGGGTTGTTATACATACATACATACATATATATATATATATATATATATATATATATATATATATATATATATATATATATATATATATATATACATACATATATATATATACATACATATATATACATATATATAGATATAGATATATATAGATATATATATATGTATGTATGTATATATATATACACACACACATATATATACATATATACACATATAAATATATATATTTATATGTGTATATATATTTATATATATATATATACACATACATATCTCACTACCGTTTATATTTCATTTTAAATCAGTACTCAGATGCTTTATGAAATCTAACTGTCCAATATAACTCAGATACTCCACTTTAAGTACTGATTTAATTAAAATTAAAAAAAAAATCCTCCTCACTTTCTGAAATTTGAGTAAATGTGGATTTCACTACTTTCTCCCCACCAGAACAAAAGGCAGGCTTATGATGAGCTTTTATTTTGAAAGGGAACCGGAAGTCGGGCCCGTTGTCTCCCGGGGCTTTACTGATGTTTACGAACTTTAATGATTATTATTTATGTGGATTAAACTTCACCAGAGAGTATTCAGAGTGTTGTTAGCATTAGCTTAGCTCTCTGCTACCATCCTCCATTCATTTCACCGTGCCTTTAGCCTGCTCGTAGCTAGCATTAGCCGGTGTTGGTGAAGTTACCGGAGACCGGAGCCGTTATTCAGACATGGAACCGAGGCTAACAGCTGGGAGCTAACTGGGCTCCATAGAGCGGCTCACAGACAGCTCCGTGCTCCGGTATCTGCAGTCCGATGGCCCGGCCTCAGGTTAGCGAGCGTTAGCTAGCCTTAGCTAGTCTGCCAGCATGGGGGACGATAACGGAGTTAACGGGGACAGCAGCGCCGTTAACGGGGACCTGAACGCCAACTCCAGGTACCAGAGCACCGGGGACCCGCAGCTGGACAAGGCTGTGCTCCAGTGGTTCACCTGGGACAAGGTGAGAGAGTGATCGTGCACGGGAGACATTTAAAGGCTGTGACTGCTGATCTGCGTGGATGTTATCAAACCAAACCTCACTGAGGAAACCGCACATTTAAGGCCGCCCTGCTCGTTTTAGACAACGACGTGCATACTGCAGTAAAATACTTTATTTCCATGGTAATTTGGGTTAGTCTGGTAAAATCGGCGCAAATTAACGGAATAAAAAAGCCGAAACGGTTTGAGGAGAAACTTCTAGAGCAGTTGGGCTGCCCTCACTGTTGTTTCCTGCCAAATGGGGGCGTGTGTGAATAACAGACGAAACATCTAATATGTTTCAATCAAGAGTTTTTGGGTTCGAAGGCCTCATGCCGAATTCTTCTACTGAAGTGAATTTATCAGACAGCTCACACATTACCCCCCTGGATCTGATCATTTCTGTCATTTTGCCAGAACATGTAAAACTGCTCTATAACGGCGTCCCTGATGTTGATATAGCAGCGCACCCCACCAAACTTCTCTGTGTAAATCACCTATTTAAGAACATCCTATGAAATGACAGCAAATTTGCAATATTTGACTAAAATCCTGTATTTATCAAATAATTATGATCGTCTGGTGAAAACGGCGCAAAACTGACGCAGTAAAGCAGCACTGGTTGATTAACAGAAACTCCAAGAGCTGTAAGACCAACCTCTGTGTTTTTGTGTTGTACGGACGCGTGTAGGAACCAGTGACGCAGCAGCTACAAAACACTACATATTTTCTAAATCAGAGCATTTGGGTTGACATACTTGACGCCGAATTATTATCCTGAAGCTGCTTTATAAGCCAGTGTGATGAACGTCTCTCTACATGATGTTGATTGTATAATTTCCTTAAGATCATCTGTACTCGCTATACCGTGAATGGAGTTCTCCGTGTTGACAGAGCAGCGTGTGTGGGCTGGGATCCTCGTGTCACTGAGTGTCGCCCGCAGTGCGGACCTACAGGAGCACCTGGAGCTGTCTGGATGATGATGATTATTTTGAATGGGTTATATAACAGGTAAACAGCATCATGACACAGCTGTTTCACTTAAAGATGCTGGGGCCGTTACTAAAGATGCTTACATTTCAAACTCACCTGAGCCAGTGCTGCCTCACCTGAGGCTGGAGAGAGCACAGTGTGTCCTGTAGCATCACTGATCTGTTCCTCTCATCCTGACAGCCTGTGATACAAAACCAAACAGACTGCTTGACCCTACAGTAATCTTTATTTTCCTAATATAGAACAGTGATGTGTAAATGTGTTTGTAACAGCAGAAGTGAGCCTGCAGATGTTCATCCCGGCCTCTGCTTCATGTCTCTGCCCTGAGGTGTCCTCCTGCAGCTCATGTAGACTGTACACACAGATAGAGCTGAGCAGCATAGATCCTTCTCCCGGATCAGTCTGACACTAATACCTGGTACAGCTCTCTGAGTCCAGATCTGAGCTGAAACCTGATACCAGGGTCGGCCTGGCGTCCTCAGGACTAACAAATCTTACACCAGGTTTTTGGACCAGAAGCTCAAACTCACAGTGTGAGACAGTCTCTGTGGACAGGTGTCCCACCGCCGTCCTCACAGCTGTGGTCTATAAAGGTCACGGCTGCCTTCAGTTAGTCTGACCTCAGCTGTAAATGTCAGCAGAAATATCACACTCACAGCAGCTGAGTGGGCTTATACTCTCACCGGCCACTTTATTAGGTACACCTCTCCAATCCCAGGTGGACCCCTTTTGACCTTCAGAGCTTTTCATGCTGCTGGAAACCTCCTCAGGGATGTTGGTCCACTTGAATCTCCTGCTCCACCACATCCCAAAGCTGCTCTACTGGATGAGATCTGGTGGCTGTGGAGGCCTCTGGAGTACAGTAAAGAAACCAGTGTGAGATGATCTGAGCTCTGAGACATGGAGCTGCTGAAGTCTCCATCAGAAGATGGTCCACTGTGGTCATAAAGGGATGGACATGGTCAGGGACAATCCTCAGGTAGGCTGTGGGGTTTGAACCATGCTCAGGTGGGACTAAGGGGCCACCAGCAGCAGCCTGAACCGCTGATCCATGGCAGGATGGATCCATGCTTTATGATGTTCACGCCAAACTCTGAGCCTACATCTGAATGTGGAGCAGAGATCCAGACCCATCAGACCAGGAGACACTTTTACAGTCTTCTGTGGTCCAGTTCTGGAGAGTCAGACCCTCAGTCTGTTCTCAGCTGACAGGAGTGGACCCTGCTGTGGTCTCCTGCTGCTGTGGACCATCTGCTTCAGGACTGGATGAGTTGTTTGATCAGAGATGGTCTTCTGCAGACCTTGGTTGTATTGAGAGGTCATTTGAGTTCATGTTGCCTTTCTTTGACCTTCTCCTCTGACCTCTGACATCAACAAGGCAGAGAGCTGCTGCTGACTGGATATGTTCTCTTTTCAGACCATCCTCTGTAAACCACTGAGATGGCAGATCAGCCACGCTCAGTCTCTTAACTCCCCTCTCTCCTGACCATGTCTACACGCTTAAAGGCACTGAGTTGCCACCATGTGATTGGCTGATCAGATATTTGACAGGTGTACCAGCCTCTTGTCAGTGAGTAAGTGTCTCTTCTCCTTCACTAACCAGTCAAAGAAGAGGCAGGACTTTAGAGTCTGCTCTGAAACGCTGTCGTTGGAGAAGGTGATCTGACTCGTCTTTTCTCAGAGCTGTTTAATAAGCTCCTCCTCCTCTCCTATGCTGCAGAACCACAGGACTCGGGTCCAGGTGGAGGATCTGCTGGCGGCGGGGCGGCATGACGACCTGAGGAAGAGACTCTGCAGCAGGATGAGTTTCGGCACGGCGGGACTGCGAGCGCCGATGGGAGCCGGGTTCAGCCGCATCAACGACCTCACCGTCATCCAGTCCACACAGGTCAGACCGGTCGAGACCAGAACGAACATGTCACTCAGTTTTTCTGTGAGGAGCTTTAAATGCTGGGACGGTCCAGGAGCTCTGCTGGTGTGGCCTGTAGTTGGCAGATGATTCTGTCTTCACCTGTGGCCCATCAGATCAACCCACACAGATATATTTATCTAACTCTCTCTCTCGTTTCTGATGTAACTTACTTATTTATCTTATTCTAACTAATTTAACGTCACCAGTCATTATCTATTTTTATTTTCAGTTATTTATTTACATTCATTTATGATGTGTATTTGTGTGTGTGTATGTGTGTTTGTATCCTTTTTTATCAGCATTATTTTAGAGAGCACCATCTTTTTTTCCAAGGTGCTTGGCATGGCCCTGGAGATGGTGTGTGTGCTGAGGTTAGGGGCTGTTTGTTGATATTTTGTCCTTCACTGTTCTGCTCTGATTTTTGTTTCATATAAAAAAAATAAAGGGGAAAAAAATCAACCCACACGCAGGTTAATGATACAACAATGACTGGATCAGCTGGAGGGTCCATACTACAGACTGAGGACCACATGTTGCTCCACTTTAGTCGTCCTGCATCAAAGTCTAAAAAGTCCCCCCCCCCTCTGTCCTCAGGGCTTGTTTTCATACCTGTCCAGGTACTTTGCAGACTTCAGCAGCAGAGGAGTGGTGGTTGGTTTTGACACCAGAGCGCAGGAGGAGAGCGGCTGCAGCAGCGAGCGGTAAATAATTATTACTATGATCCGAAGACTGACCCTCAGGTAGACTGACCCTTAGGTAGACTGACCCTTAGGTAGGCTGACTCTAAGGTAGCCTGACACTCAGGTAGACTGACCCTTAGGTAGACTGACCCTTAGGTAGGCTGACTCTCAGGTAGCCTGACACTCAGGTAGACTGACCCTTAGGTAGACTGACCCTTAGGTAGGCTGACTCTCAGGTAGCCTGACACTCAGGTAGACTGACCCTCAGGTAGACTGACCCTTAGGTAGACTGACCCTTAGGTAGGCTGACTCTCAGGTAGCCTTACACTCAGGTAGACTGACCCTCAGGTAGACTGACCCTTAGGTAGACTGACCCTCAGGTAGACTGACCCTTAGGTAGACTGACCCTTAGGTAGACTGACCCTCAGGTAGACTGACCCTTAGGTAGGCTGACTCTCAGGTAGACTGACCCTCAGGTAGACTGACCCTTAGGTAGACTGACCCTGAGGTAGACTGACCCTCAGGTAGACTGACCCTCAGGTAGACTGACCCTTAGGTAGGCTGACTCTCAGGTATGCTGACTCTCAGGTAGACTGACCCTCAGGTAGACAGGTGTCCTTGACTGAGAGGCTCGATCAGGTCTGTGTGCAGATGGTTTATTCTCACGTGTTCAGGTTTGTCATGACTCAGTCCAGCACTGCTGTGTTTCTCCAAATATCTCTGAGTATGATCCCACCTCTGAGTCTGTGCTGACCTGAGCTCCTCCAATTAAAATGTGTTATATCAATCTAAATTAGATGTTTACCTGTTTTGTGAGTGCAGAGTGCTGATTTTAGACCCTAAGAGCATGAATCACATCCCTGTGTTCTTTTACGTCTTCATTTAAAGTAGTTTTATCTAAAATACTGACCTGTTGACATATTAAACTTAATTTTCAAATTTCCTGAACATTTGACACGTTATGTCTTTAGGTTTTCTTCTGTCTCTCTGATGAGCTCAGTGAGAGTTTAATTCTGACTTTATAAAACAAGTTAGGCATTAATAGTTGATTTAGTAGTTTGACCTTCAGAGATGCAGGAGTCTACAGTCTACCTGCTGTCTCAAGGTCACCCTGTAACACCTCAGATCTGATAAAGGGGCGGCCCTTGTTTCTGTTTGTTAGTTTGTTGTTTCCCTCTGAGTCTGGTCTGCTCTGAAACACAGATAATGGAGGAAACACCGAGTCATTTCCTCAAAAATCTGCAGCGACTCGTTCACTGTAAAACATACAGGGACAGACAGAGAGGCTCCTCTTCAGCTCTTCAGGCATGACGTCTGATCAGTAAGAGCTGCTGAAGCATAACTGTGACATTATGATGGATAATAGAAAATTACTCAGTGATTTTACAACAGGCTGTCACTGAACATCATGGCTCTGTCCCTCTGGACAGGAAAGACCGAAAAAAGACAAAAACCAGTTCAGCCTGTCCTGAAGCCTTTGAAACTCATCACTCACTGAACTGTAGAAACTGTGGCTGTAATTGAAGCTCAAACTTGATTAATGTCTCAGCTCCATGATTAATCATCACGAGGAAATTCAGAAACAATTCATGAATTTTGAAGCAGCTCTAAAGGGGACGTCCCTGGTGGAAGGAGTCATGGTCCACGTCCTGGGACATGCCTGATTTAATTAAAGTAGAGATTATAACTGATGCTTTATAAAATCTGCTTATTCAGTGATTATGCTTAGAGTTCCTGATGTGATGGTCTGTGGAGGCACACAAACAAGACTTTAGACTCAATTTTTGTGTGTGTTTTTTTCAACACACCAGTATGTTGTAATATTTTCTGTATTTCTAGTAAATGTCAGTATTTTTATTGCAATATCTGGTTATTTTATACTCAGTAATTTGGTACAAACATGTTTGGTATTTGCTGCAGCCTCTGGCCCCTTGTTGGCAGCAGACATCCAGCAGTTACTCTCTGATATTACTACATTATAAATCTATATATTTATTATTATCTGAGTCACTGGGTCACACTGAAGGTTATGAGAGTTACAGGGACCGTGCTCTTTATGAATAACTCTGATCAGAACCTGTGTTTTTAATGATAATGCTGTGTAAAAAGACTTTAGATGTCCTGTTTGTGGAGTCTCCAGAGTCTTACCAACACTCTGCTCCTTCACTGTTCTTCAGGCTGTCCGTCTGTCTTTAAACTCTAAGTTTCATCAGTGAATTTGATGTTTGTTAAAATCCTTTAACTCTTTAACAAAGACATGACTCATATCTGTTTTCAGTCCAACACTACTCGCTCCCATTCTAACATCTCATCACGCGGTTTGTTTCAGGCTGGCGAAGCTGACGGCGGCCGTGATGCTCAGCAGGGACGTCCCCGTCCATCTCTTCTCCTCATACGTCCCCACGCCGTACGTGGTGAGGACACGCTAACAGGCCTCATACGTCAGAGCTGTCCAAACTGGGTCTTTAGGTCAAATACAGGACAACACACAGGTGACCGGTCACCTCACTTTGTGCTCATTGAATTTAAGGTTCTTAGGATTAAGAGTGGGCCCCTCATTTTGGGTTGGCCCTTGGCTAATCTTGATTTGGATTTGATTTTTGGATTTTTTTTGTCATTTATTTTGAATATGAAGGTAAAATAAAATCACCGTCAAAGAGAGAAGAAACAAAACAAAACAAGAGAAGACAGTATCTAGTCAACATATTCAAGAAGGAGTGGGAGGAATGAAAAAAACGTATTAATTCACACTCTTTTTCCAAACAGTTACGCTCCCTCCCCCTGAGACCTTGAGGGGGAGGGAGCAGTGCAGGAACAGCCTGATTCATGCTGTTTCCTGCTGTTATCCGTTTATTTCAGTTTAAAATGGGCTGTGGGCAGCCATTGGCCCCTGGGCCATAGTTTGGACACCTCTGACCGACATGGTTCTTCTCTTTCTCGGGAATGGTATTCACGTGTGTCAAATGTGTTTTCAGCCGTATGCGGTGAAGAAGCTGGGCGCAGCGGCCGGCGTGATGATCACAGCGTCACATAACCCTAAAGAGGACAACGGATACAAGGTGAGGACGGCGCTGGGGCGGCCATGATCCCCACTGAGGGTGGGTTCAGGCTCCGCTGTGCTGTGGACCAGACGACAGAGACCTTATTTTTTACAGAAATGGATAAACTAGAGAGGAAATGAATTTTCTTAACGCGGCTCAGAAAGGATGTTGAAGATGAGACTCACACCTGATGATGTTCAGAGCCCATGAGTTCTACAGCTTAAGAGGCATTTTAATTATATTTTAACGTTTATTCATGTCTGTATTTGTCACTTTTATTCATTTATTTATCTGTTACCTATTTGAGAGGATTACCATGCTGTTGAGGTGATTATCCATAAGAATGTGACCGTGTGTTGTGGCCTACAGAAACATCTTTACAGCCTAAAACAGCTTCACTCTGAAACTGCAGTCCACCTGTGAGCGCTCTCTGTGAAGGGGGGTCTTTTTGTGTCACTGAGGATTTCTGGTTTTAAGATCGGGGACTTGACTGACATGGATCTGAGTCAGTCGGCCTGAAGTCAGTGAAGCTAAAGTTTGGATCAGCGTGTTTCCAACGGCTCCTCTGACAATCAAACATGGACCTCGCATGGTTTCTTGTTGAAGTCCATCATCAGCTCTGTTTCTGTCGCCCCCTGCAGGTGTACTGGTGTAACGGCGCCCAGATCTCCTCCCCTCACGACAAGGAGATCCTGCGGGGTATTGAGGAGCAGCTGGAGCCCTGGAGCGCCTCCTGCTGGGAGGAGGAGCTGGTGGAGAGCAGCTCCCTGAGGACGGACCCTCTGAGCCAGATCAACAGCTGGTACATGGACGAGCTCACCTCCCTCTGCTACCACCGGTGAGAGGATGATGGACCTTCATGGCTGCTCTCAGCTTTGCTCCTGTGTCTTCTGATGGTTTTTGTGTCTCAGGGATCTGAACAGAAGTTGTCCGTTGAAGTTCGTCCACTCCTCGTTCCACGGTGTCGGGCACGAGTTTGTCCAGCAGGCCTTCGTCACCTTTGGCTTCCCTCCCCCGATCCCCGTCCCGGAGCAGAAGGACCCCGACCCCAGCTTCTCCTCCGTCCGCTGTCCAAACCCGGAGGAGGGGGAGTCGGTGCTGGTAGGACGGTCTTCAGCTCTTTGGTAGTTTTTGGTTCTGAGAGATCAGTTTGGATTTCTCAGACGTTCTGTCTCCCTCGTGTGGTCTGCAGGAGCTCTCCCTCCGTCTGGCAGAGAAGGAAAACGCTCGAGTCGTCCTGGCCACAGATCCTGACGCAGATCGCTTGGCTGTGGCAGAGAAGCCTGATGGGTAATAACCTTTAACCTTAATAACCTTAACATCATATTTCCTGTACACTCTGCTGCAGCTGAGCCGTCTGGTCTCTCCTCAGCTGTGGCTGGAAGGTCTTCACTGGGAACGAGCTGGCGGCTCTGCTGGGCTGGTGGATGTTCTTGAACTGGAGGGAGGCTCATCCAGATCCTGCACACGCTCAGAACGTCTACATGCTGGCCACCACCGTGTCCTCAAAGATCCTGCAGGCTTTCGCTCGCATCGAGGGCTTCCACTTCGAGGTCTGACTGAAAAATGTGACCCAGGAAGACAGAGCATGAGGAGTGATGATGATGATGATGAAGGTGTGTCTGTGTCCTCCACAGGAGACTCTCCCAGGGTTCAAATGGATCGGGAACAGAATACATGAACTGTCCAAAACGGGGAACATCGTCATCTTCGCCTTCGAGGAGTCCATCGGTAAACACGTTCATTTCTTTTCTTTTAAGGTTGTTTTTGGAGCATGTTGTGTGTTTATTGACAGGAGAGAGAGAGACAGTGGATAGGTTTGTGAAAGGGTGAGAGAGAGTAGGGGAAGATACTGCAGACAGGCCACAGGCTGGAATTGAACCCGGGTTGGCAGAAGCATGAATATGGGACGTACCAACCCGCCAAACCAGCACCCCAGCACATTGATTTCTTGACTTTAACTCCTCGGTCTGGTCTGGTGAATGAAATGTTCTTTAAACCTGCTCAGATCATCACCTCTACCTGTTTGTCTTCATGCAGGATCAGTCCTGTTTACGTCTTGGTCATTCCTGAAGTGTTCATTTTGACAGCACTTTTTAATTTAGTTTTAGTTGTAGTCTTTTGCCTAATTTTTTTTTAAAGTTTAGTCCTAATTTAGTCTCTAAATTGTTTTAATTGTAGTCTAGTTTAAGTTGATGAAATTTCACAACATTTTAGTCGATGAAATCTGCTGTAAATTTAGTCGACTAAAATATGAAGTGTAAAGGGTAAGGCATTTTTATGTTTCCTTGAATTTCTGAAGTCATGTTTTACACTTGGATAAAATCAAACATCTAATAACCCTTTACTGAATGCTAGTAAAGTCTGAATGTATAAATGAACAGAAACAAATTTTCCTTTTGTGTGAAATGCAGTCACCTTTATTTAGGCTACCTGGCAGAGCATCTCAGTTACAATACCAGAACTGACAACAAACAGTGAACCTGCTCTACATGAATATATCAATTCATAAAGAGAGGAGCTCTGATTGGATCGCTCCACAACTTATCCCACCACCACCAAGCTAAGGCAGCTGTGATTGGATGTCCCTCTGAACTCATCCAACCTTTCCACACAACCAAAGTAGCTGTGATTGGATATATTCCTAACTTGTCTCTACTTTCTACATGACCAAATTAGGTCTGATTGGATTAAGTCTCTGTCAAACATTTTAGTCTAGTTTTTATTTGTTGATGAAAATGTCAGTTAATTTAGTTTGACTTGTTTTTATTAGTTACTGTCTGGTTTTCATCAGGGGAAAAAAGGTTGTTGATGAAAACTATGACGAAAATAATTAGTCAACAAAATTAACACTCCATTCCTGACATGCAAACTAAATAAATATGGTGAAAAACTGGCTGAATCAGCCCTTCACCCTGTTGGACACTAGGAGGCGCCGTTTGTGTATTTATGGATCTACAGACTGGTGTAAGGTGAGGAGGCGGCTGTGACTGAGGATGAGGAATAATCAGGTGGATCTGTTTTTATCTGGATGTAATTATGGACTGCTGATGAGAACAATGGCAAAAGAACTGATCACTGAAACAATAATGAACATTTCACTGTCCTGACAGAGAGGGTCTGGTCATCACTATCAGATTTATTTTGTCCTGGATTCTTGAGGTTCACAGAGATCAAGTCAGAATCCATCGGTGCAGTCGGATTTCCAGTGAAGGCAGCAGACCGAGAGCCCTCTCATCTGTCAGACTGTCTGTGCTGATGTCTGCAGGTTTCCTGTGCGGCGGTTTGGTTCCTGAGAAAGACGGCGTGAGCGCGGCCGTGGTTGTGGCAGAGATGGCGGCATACCTCCACACCAAGAGGCTGAGCCTGAGCCAACAGCTCCTCAACATCTACCAAACGTAAGAGCTGGGTTTAGCTTCAGGGCGACCTGGTCTAAAGATCACAGAGCAGAGCTGATGATGTCCCAGACCACAAAGTCACTGAAGTGCAGGGCCAGAATTTTAGGGACGTCTGATGAAGTCACAAACTCAAGGTGGTGTCTGTTAGAGTCATGTGACCAACATTCAGGTGTCCTGCTCGGCTGTGTCTGTGGCAACCAATCAAATCAGGATGAGAGAGACATTCACGGCCCTGATGGTCAAAACATGTGCGAGGAGCACAGGAGCGGGGCAGACATGGAGGGACGCACCATACTGGATTTTTGCTGATTTCACATATGCTGATATTTCCAAACCAATCATTGCAAACAGAGATAATTTTTATTAAGAGTCTTACATCACAAAAACTGACTTTCATTGTGAGTCTAGTTGTGCAAGGAACAGATCTAAAATAAGGAAAACAACATTTAACTCTTGATTTTTACGCGTACACATCCGTTGTAAATATCAGCAAAAACTTCAGTATCAGCCAGTACGACATCATACCATGAATATCGTGCATGGCTAATAAACATCCATCTGAAGTCTGGAGGGTGGAGTCAGACAGCAGAGTTTAAAGTGATCCAAAGTAAAATGTAATGTAATTAAGATCATTAAAATAACTAACCCTCACAACTCTAATCCATTTCCTGAATAACCGACTCTCTCCTCATGGTGACCTTTGACCTTTGCTGCTGATCAGACACCAACATCCAGACAACATGAGGAGAAGAAACTGGGCGTATCCAACTGGTCACTACACAGACTGGAAGCTGAGAATTAGTTTTAGAGACGATGAAGTTTATCAGTTTGAACATTAACCATCTCGTCTCTGATTCCACCTCACATCAATCAATCAATCAATCAATCAATCAATCAGTCTTTATATTTGTATAGCTCCAATTCATAATTAGTGTTATCTCAAGATACTTTACAACAGAGCAGGCTGAAGACAAACTCTTCATTTTATGGATACACACATATATTCATAGATACATATAAAATATATATACAAATATAAACATCCAACACCCAACATGAGTCCATATAGCCAATCATGAATCCCTCCATCATAGCGGCAAGAAAAAACCTTCTGTTAAGCAGCAGGAAATCTTGAATGTGGACCCCAGTCTCATGATGAACAGCAAATCCACACGATGCTGTGTTGGTGTGTGGGCGAAGGAAGGGCGGTGGGCGGAGACAATGAAGTATAAATAATAATAATCATGAGTAATAATCTGATATTTACATTAACATTGAATAATACAACAACATCACAATGAGAATTTATAAGTGATGTATTTTTCAGCTGATAATTGGGGGGGGGGGGGGCGGGGACAAAGGCCTGAAAATAAGAGTTTGTGGCAGTGACAGACTCATGGACGCCACGTTTGTCTCTGTTGAGTATAAATTCATTTCATCCCAACTCTTTTGGGACCAGGGTTCGAGACATCGCTATAACATCCACTGTATTAAATTGACTGTTACTACGACTTTTAGCTGAAAGAAGAAAATGAACAAAACTCATTGTTAAATATCTTAAACCTTACAGCACTGAGCATCATCAGACGGTCTGATCCAATCATCTGCACCCCTCACTGTGTCCTCCTGTGGACAGTACCATGTTTAACTCTTTCATTTCGGTAATGGGACGGAAGTTTGGGGCAAACAAAGGCCTTATAATAACACTACTACATGTTTACACCAAGAAAATGTGATGAATGCAGATCTGTCAACAGCTGCTGCACCTCAGGTGTGAACCTGAAGGGTGTGGGAGGGTCAAAGGGCAGTGAAGCTGAGACTGAGCTGAGGAGCATCGACTCTGAAGAGCAGCTCCTGCCTGAGAGGACCTTCATCTTCAGGATGATGTTCCTCAGTGAGGTCAAGCCTCAGGCTGTACTGACCTTTGACCTCTAGAGGGCAGCAGACCTCCAAACTCTTTCACCGAGGTTTACGAGATGTTAGTAAAAAGGTGTTTTATTCTTGGCTCCACTTTTTAGATATTATTTATTCTCCTTCAGCCTCTGAGGCCTCCTCCTGCTTTAACCTGATCCTCTTTGTCTTCTTCTGCTGTTTGTGACTTCCTGTCTGCAGGTACGGCCATCACCTCTCTAAAACCTCGTACGTGGTTTGTCACGACCCCCTGACCATCCAGAAGATCTTCAGCCGCATCAGGAACTTTGAGGGTGAAGGTTCGTACCCAAAGACCTGCGGCGGCGTCCAGATCGTCCACGTCAGAGATGTGACCACAGGATACGACAGCAGCAGGCCGGACTTGAGATCAGTGAGACACCAGGACGTTTAAGTCCCTCTGACAGCACAGACGCTTTCTGTGGTTCACCTGTAACTCTGAGAATCAAACGCTCGTTTCCTCTGATTAAACATTTTAAACAGTTTGGAGCCAGTGTTAACGCTGACAGCACGTTTTAATTTAGTTTTGTTTTAAGTCTTTGGCCTAAAATATCTTTTAGTTCTAGTCATAGAGCTAAGGCCAAAGGTCAAATGCCAAATGTCAGGGTCACATCAGAGTTACTGTTCACACCTTCAGGGGGGTTCAGGTGTCTCTGACGGTGCACTCGTTCTTCTCTTCTTCTTCTGTGGAGGTTCTTCCTGTGGCGAGGAGCAGTCACATGATCACCTTCACGCTGCAGAACGGCATCGTGGCCACGCTGAGGACCAGCGGCACTGAACCCAAAATCAAATACTACACCGAGTACTGCGCGGCGCCGGGGCACAGGTACTACAGAGGTCGTAGTCAGTGTTGGAATAAGAGACAGAGGGCAGGTAATGTGGGCGTGGCCTCTGTGACATCATCATTTCGTCTGTTTTGCAGCGAGGTGTCCCATCTGGAGGAGGAGCTCAAAACAATCACCGCCGCTCTGCTGGACGACTTCCTGGAGCCCGAGAGGAACAACCTGATTCGCCGCTGCGTCTAGCTCCGTCCCCCGTCTGTGCCCGCCTCCCATCAGCCCACAGCTGTTTCCTGGTGATGACATCACATCCTGTCTTGCTTGTAGACTAATCAGACGTGCTGCTCCCTCACCCTGTGCTGTCGATAAATTCACTTCAGAGTCAAACAAATCTTAAGATCAGTGTGCGGTGGCGAATGTGAACCACGGAGAGCATGATGGGTAAAAAGTTCAGGGATTAACCGTCAGGTCCGAGCGTAAACACATGCAGGAACTTTATTTTCATAGAGAAGAGAATTATTGAAGTTTGTTCGAACCAAATGTTTACTTTCAGACTTTATTTTTGGACAAAAAAGGTCATTTATGGAAGTTTATTAATGCCAAAACAAAAAAATCTGATGACACTAGCTCATTTAATTATCTTAATTATATACACAAGTGTTTTTAATTCTGTTATTAATACACATTATTCACTACCAAAACACTTTGTGTAGGAGCTGCCTGTTGCTTTATATCATGAACAAAAACAGAGATTTTTTGATTTTTATTTTTTCATCTAAATAAGAACAATGCTATATTAAAAACTCCAAATGTATTTTTATTTGTGTGTAAAATCTGTTCATGGTTACAGCAACACTGCTGCTCTCAGTCAAAGAAACACCAGAAAAACACTTTTTTGTGCGTTTGTTGTTGTGAGGGCTGAATGATGGTACATGAAAATACTTCTGTTTCCTCTGTTAATAAAAGAAGATTCATGTTTTTAGTTTGAGGTGTTTTTTTTTTTTAAATTATTATCAAAACCATCAGCCAAAGACGGATTTGGATCCTGGTCTGAGCTTCAATTATTTTCACTTCTGCTCGTTAATTTTGATTTTCTGTCCACAGTTTTGTCTTTAATGAACTTCCATAAAAATTCATAAATGTCCCTTGAAATTAAAAAAAGCTCTGTGTGGTCTTCTTTTGTGTTTTTGAGCTGAATGTTGAGCTTTATTTTTGTATGATAAAAGAAAAAAAAAATTAAATATTTATGTGGCGTTTGGGTTCCTCAGGAGCCAGAGATGGAGTCATGTTGTGTTCAGGGGCTGTTGTAGCGTCAGTAAATGTAATTTTGATGTTTGTTTAGTTGTTTGGATGGAGATCAGGGTGGTCGATGTTTGGACTGCTGTAACTGTGATTCCCTCGACAATCCACCAATAAAAACCATGAACACTTCACTACGGCTCTGTGGGGGTTTGTTAACTTATTAACTAATTTACTTATTTATTTATTTAACAAAATGCTCCGCTGCTTCTTTTCCCTTCAGTTGGATTTTGACCTTGATCTTTTATTTTCTGCATCTACTCAAGTTTCCCTCTTCATCCATTTTTATGAAATTTTTATTTTTTTCTCCCTGAAAATTCCTTAAACGAAACTTTGGAAATAATAAAACTTACAATAACACTCTGAGTGTATTTTTAAAATATAAAATTGATTCAAAACTTTTCAATTTCATCTTATTTTGACGCTTTATTTTGATTAAAAATGTACATAATTTTATGTAGTGTAATTATATTTGTGATACCTCTGTATCCTAAATCTCATGTCTGTGATTTGAAAACTTTCCCTTACATTAAATATTTTTGTGATTTATGCATAAAATAACAAAATAAAATAACAGTAAGAAATCTTTTATAATTATAATTAAGCTTACAGCACATTGATTATAAAATGGTTCGCATATAAAACTGAATTATTTTAAGTTAAAAAAAAGTAATTATAAAATCCATAAAATAGAAAATAAATAAATACTCATATTTCCATAGAATAATTAAAAAAAACAAACTGGTATTTAAATATTAAAATGGTTTGAAGTTCATTTCAATAAATATGGGATCAGTTACAAACAGTAAAGATCATAATAATGTGATCAGAGACAGAAAAAAAATTACATATATGTGAATAAAGATGGTTATTTTTAAATTCTTTTTTAAGCATTTTGTCCTTTAGCTTTTTAATACGAGACGCCCCAATCAGGCTTTTTACTCCTGATCACCAATCACCGGCTGGTTTGATCGGCCAATTACAATCATGTTTAAATTGATGGTGTTGTTCGTCAGTCAGGAGGCCTGACACACACACACACACACACACATTCACTGATTTCTGAGATCATTGATGTGAAATAAAGTCATCGGTCAAACTTAAGTGATCATGAAGCCCCTGACTGAAGCTCAGAGACTAAAATAACTCTGCTGACTGTGCTTCCTCAGGCCGGGGCCCGCGGGGCCTCGGCCCTGTGGCTGAAGCCGTGGAGGATCCGGGAGCGGATCTGGTGCAGGTTGATGCCGTAGATGATGGGGTTGATGAGCGGCGGGACCACCAGGAACTCTGCGGCCAGCATATTTTTAAGCGTCTGCAGGCCGCGGCCGCCGCTGTAGCGAGAGTACATGATGTCGAAGACGAGCGAGCTGGTGAAGACCAGCAGCGTGACCATGTGGGGCAGGCAGGTCTGGATGAACTTCCTGCGGTTGGAGTGCAGGTTCAGCGAGGCCCGGACCAGATGGGTGTAGGACACCAGGATGAGGACGGTCTGAGAGACGTGCGAGAACATGAGCACAAAGCCGTAGATGTTGTTGACGGTGGTGTCCACACAGGACAGCTTCACCACCTCCCAGTTGGTGCAGAAGATTTTGGGGATGAGGCGTCCGCAGAGCGGCAGGCGGGCGGTCAGGGCGATGCCGATCGAGATCTCCAGCAGCGAGAAGGTCCAGGTGAGCAGCAGCAGCTGCGCCACCCGCTGCACCGTCATCACCGTGTGGTACTGCAGCGGCCTGCAGATGGCCAGGTAACGGTCGTACGCCATGACGGTCAGGCTGGTGAACTCCACAAACACGTAGCAGTACACCATGAAGATCTGAGCCAGGCAGCCGGCGTACGGGGCCACGTGGGCATCAGCCAGGAGGTCGTGGAGGAGCTTCGGGTAGAAGCTGGACGCCCCGCAGATCCCGTTAAAGCAGAGATTACACAGGAAGATGTAGATGGGCTGGTGGAGCGCCTTCTCCACGCACACCACCACAATGAGTGTCAAGTTGACGAAGATGGTGAGCAGGTAGGACGTGAGGGCGAAGGAGAAGAAGACCTGACGGTTCAGCAGAGAGTCGTTCAGACCCTGAAGGACAAAGACCAGCTCCGAGCTGTTCTCCATCACAAGCAAAAAAACTGACCGAGCAGCAGACCCGGTCTCAGGTGAGCCGAGTCACCTCCAGACCGCCAGGTAACACAGATGCTGACACTCGGAGTCACAGGTGACTCTGAAGTTCACCTGTCCCCGCTCCCACACTCGTCACGCACAGGGGCAACAGCAGAGACACCTGAACATGAAGGATCAGCAGCTCCTCACCTGGAGCCTCAGACCACCTGAGTCTCTATAAACTGTAAAAATCTCCTCCAAGACTCAGAAGATCATGTTCAGCTCAGAGAGAGAAACACAGAGGAACGTTCACCTGCAGGACAAACAGCCACCAACCAGAGAGACGGATTAAAACGATTACAGCGATCACAACGATTAAAAAGATTTAAATGATTAAAACGATTTCAAGTGCTTCAGTCCTGTTTTAATAAAGAGATTATTTCACTGAAACCAAACCAGAGATGATAATCGTGCTCTGACTGCAGACTTGAATATCTGAGTGAGGTTTGGAGCTGTTGGGGGTCATTAAGGTCATTAAGGTCACTGAGGTCACTGAGGTCATTGAGACTGAGAATCATCAATCAAAGTGAAACTCTTCTGTTTGAGTCATAAATGAACAGAAGCCAAGTTCAGTATCTTCAGGAGAAAACAGCTGCACATCTATGAAAAAATACAAACTAAAATCATGTTGAAGTTTCTACAGTCGTCTGTTTCAGCTCTTTAAACGTTCACCTGCTCTGAGGTAAAGAGACCAAACACCTCCAGGTCAGGTGCTGAAGTCTAGATGTGAACCATGAGGTGATGATCCTGTTCCTCCGTCACAGTAAAGATTCAGGTCTGAACAGAGCTTCATCTGATCTGATCTTTTCTTTATCATCTGAGTTATTTTCAGACATTTATCTTTGAAAGCTGAACTCTTATCCTGAGGTGATGCAGGTGAAGCTCTCAGACCTCCAGTCCTCTGCTGTCTCTGCTGCAGCCTGAGGACAGACCACAGACCTGATGAAGACGGTCTTAGTCAAACATTTAGACCCCTGACAGGTGAAAACCAGACCCTGAGGACTTCAGAGGGACCTGCAGGACCCCTGAGGACAGACCATCAGAGTACAGGACTCGAGCCTCGAGCAGCCGAACAAAGACACAAACTCAGTTTAGAGCACCTGGCAGAAGAATGACATCGGGAACACCTGTACACCTGTACACCTGCGTCTGTGTCAGCCGGAGTCCTCGGCCCTCTGCCGTCAGAATATTTCACACATTAACTCTTCAGCTGAACCCTCAGAGAGCTTGTCCTCCTGTGACCGCTCAGCAGATTCAGACATCAGGACATGAAAACCAGCCACGCTCAGGTGAGCTCAGGTGAATATAAATCTACACTCGGAGTCTCTAAGAGCAGAGAAAACAGACGAGCTGCTGAGCGAGCAGCTGACCGCAGCTCAGTGATCAGTCCATGATATACAGCCAACCTCCGCGACAGGTACACAGCGCTGTGATGTCACTGCAGGGCTTCACAGGCCACGCCCCCTCCTCACCTGTCAGTCATTGGGGCTCTTATTCTCCTGGTTATGTTACCTTCATATCCATCCTGTTAATTTTGATTTAATCATCCAGTGTCCAATGATCCTGCCAGTCTGACTGTATCTCCGATCACGTGTGGTCACAGAGCGTGTTTCCATGACAACCATTAAACGTGGCGTCTGCCGCTAGCCTGACAGTGTCGTACAGGCAAGGGCCCTCACCTGGTGCAGACGGCGTGGTTTCCAGTCCGAGGTCAGCGTGGTGCTGGTCCGTCCTCTCTCTCTCTGCTCTGTCCATGAAAAGCAGAAACAAATTCAATCAAATTAAAAAGATGGAAATAAAAAGCTGTGTCTGCCGTGACGGCTCCATCACTGCGGTCACCGTGGCAGACCAATCAACTGAAACGATAATAAAGATCATCTCTGTCTTTGAAACCGTGTTATAGCTTTGTTTTCTCAGTAACAAAAACGTCTTTCATTTTTGTTGTAAAAAGATCTGTTTTAGATTTTCTTAAAATTCTACTGATTTAATCTCTGGGTCCACATGAAAAAAGCCCCGAGAGCACGACTGCACTGTCTAAATCAGGGGGTCCGAACTAGAGTTCGGTCCAGCCACAGAGAGTTTGGCCCCCGTCAGGACCTGAAGCTTCACTGATGAAAACAGAGAGCATGAATTTCCCCGTTTGATTCATTTTCTCCTGTTTCAAAGGCTTGTTAACGAAGGACTGTGCTAATCAACTTCAAGTCCGGCAGCTCTGCACGGTTTGCTCTTGTTTTGAGTCTGAAGGTGGGACCCGGCCCACAGTGTGCTTTAGAGTCAAACCAACTCTACGATAACGGCAGCCTTACATTTTCATATACGCTGAACAAAGTTTGGACAACCCCAGTCTAAATCCTCAGTGTTACAGTTTAACTTGTGACCATGTTATCTGGTGTCTCTGGATAGTGTTCACCAAAGACTAACCAACTGCCCTCTGTCAGAACTCAAAGATCCTTAAAACACAAAAACTCGACCATCTCCAGGGACTTCATCGTTTGGTGTGACGCCGGTAAACAGCTCTGTCAACAGGAGTCAAGAAAATATGATTTCCTCCTGTTCCCTTTTAGCCAAAAGACTCATACTGTCACAACGGAGGAGGGTTAGTGTTAGGGTTAACCCTGCTCAGTGGATGAGGGAGGTGAAGTGTCCATTTAGGGAAATGAGGGTGAACCACTTTGAAACAGTTTATATCGCATGGGACAATATGTCACCGAGCAATCTAAACATGTAACGTGCACTTCTTCATATGTCTGAGTGTGTATTTTTACATGTAAGTATTTTTATCATTATTTTCATTTATTTATCTATTCTTCTTATTATTAATGTTACCAAATTCATATTCCCTTCCCTTTTCTCCCTTTATCATTATTATTTATCTTGTTGCTTTTTATTTTTGAAATTATTATTACTGTTACTATTTATTTATTTACCTGATTTATTTAATTTATTATTATTATTATTTTACCATTATTATTTTATATATTTTTATTTTTTATATGAAATTCTTTTTTATGTCTGTAACATTGTCTGGCTGTTGATTTAGAGCTGGGGAGTTGTTGTGGTTGTTTTTGTTATGTGTTATTAAAATAATACAAATACCTTGTTAACAAAAGACACTAAAACTCTCCATCATCAGGAACCAAACAGACTGCTCATGGACTATAGGACAAGGTCAAAGGTCACTCCAGTCTGTCAACACTTGTGTCCCCGAGGTGTCCTTACATCAGACACTGTTTCCACTAATTACCTTTGGAGTCAATTAACCAGAGACCAATCAGGCCTCAGACCTCAGGAGGACCATAATGACCTCCCCTCAGACCAACGCTGCTCAGGACACACACACACACACACACACCCCACACACACACACACACACACACTATCATTAACACTGGAAAACAACAGGTCAACATCGGATCTGTTTTGATGACAGATTTTTCTGTTTCTCTAAATATTATATATTTATATATTATCTAATATATATTATATTTTGTATATATAAACATTATAAATAATCAAATATTTAACTCAAATACTTCAGACTTCATTATTTTTCTATCCTAAATACTGAGTGAGATAATGGATTTTATTTTTCTGACCGTGGTCGACTTTTCTGAAGTTTTATCTGACCAATCAGAGCCCTCGTTGGCTGTGGTCTTCAGGAGGTCTCAGTTTGCTTCCATGTCTGTCCGAGTGTTTCTGGGTCATAGGTGTTTTCAGAGAGGCTGCTCTCAGTAATTATGAAGATGTTCAGGGTCAAATCTCTGCAGCATCTGCTGCAAAAGACTTCAGCAGAGAAACTAAATTAACAAGGATAACTTCAAACCAAAGAGTGGGAGCAAATCGTCCAGAAAAATACAAAAGGCCTTCAGCCCTTATTAAAGTTTCCAGCCCTGTAAAATATATTCGTCAAACCATTCTTCGGCCTGAACCGGATTATCTGAGGTCAAAGTTTCCTCATTTGTGTTTGTTTCCTTGGCTGGTCTCCTGTAAGAGCTCGCGCAGGCTGACAGGAAACTCATCGAGGAAACTATGTCCCATATGTGATGCTCTGCAAAGGTCTGAGGTCAAAACCTCCTAAACTGAAAGGGGTAGTTCAGGATTTTTCAGTGTGGTTGTATGAGGTACATGGCATTAGCCTGAGCATTAGCCACAGTGACAGGTGTCAGCTCTGCACCTGTGCAGAAAGAGTCAGCACAGAAGCTGGAGCTGCAGCACAGAGGGCTGTAAATCTTCACTGGGTCTAATTTAATTCTGACGTTCCTCAGGACACAGCCGCGGTGCCCCCTGATCGGTTTCCTGGATAATCAGAAATACTTTATTGTTGGTTGTTTCAGTTGCTCTTATACTCAGTATAGCAGCAGGAATATCAAATAAAGACATTAAAATAGATAAGAGCATGAAATTTAAATAAAGAGTAAAATGAATAAAATGACAAATCAACTAGGCAGGTTGTAACATGCAGAATCTTTTAGCAATATCAACTTCCTTATAAAAGGAAAAACGGGTAAATTAAGTAAAAGTGAGACTACAAATAAGGCCAAGGAAGTTAAACTACTGACGTTAACAATATTTACAATGTGATTATAAATATGACAGCACAGTTTGTCTGAAAGGCAAAGTTTGACGGTAAGGTAGAGTTTGCTCAGATTATCACTGCTCAGTGTGGTGCCCCTCAGGAGAGGCCATGGTAGTTTAGTTTGGGCCATCTTTGATCTTTTGTGATGAACTTTGGCCCCATGAGTTTGATCTCCTCTGTTTCAGAGCAGAGGGTCATCTGGAGGTCATGAGGCTGAGCTGGACCTACCTAAACTTTAACCACTTTATGTTTCACCACTTTATCTTGACGTGTGGGTCTGAAGAGGGGGACCACTGAAACACCGTTACGTGTTTGAGGGTCATGTAACAATTATAAAGTTATGTTCTCACAACTAAGAGACACCACTCCAACAAAAAATATAAATATAAAACATTTATTAAAGAGGAAAACACGACAAAATCTGCTGAAAAAAAACCCTAACACAGCTGTTGTATTCTGTTATTGTCTTTGTAAAACTTTAATAAGCCTCCCAAAATATACAAGGGAAAGTGAACTTTAATAACCAGTAAGATTCTGTTTCTTATTTTAGAAAGTAGCTGAAACTGACCTGAAGTCTGTGTCCAGCTAATTCAATAAATAAACTGTTTTTATTTGAGTCAAAATGTATAAATCTGTTCCTCGTTCCTTTAGATGAATCTTCAGTCGCTGCCCTGTGAGTGGAGCAGGAATGAGTCCAGAAATATGGAGGTGATTTAGCATCGTAGCACTTCTGTTCCCAAGGCCAAACGTCCGTCAGATATTAGCTTCTTTAGGTAAATACCTGAAATAAAGTCTGTGATGAACACATGACTGCGAGATTTAATTGTTTACTTCTGCAACATAAGTTCATCTGATGCGACGTCACTTTTGACTTTTACAGCATTGTTGTGTTTTTTTAAGGATGTTGCTAATGAGCTGCTAATAAGGACTACAAACATGGCCGTGGACCCTGATGCTGTCATCTGTGACTGTTTCTTAATAATCAATCATTTAATCATTCTTACTCTCAGTGACTGAACTGTAAAAGCTCTTAATGTTTATCATGATGACCAAATGTAAAAGTTTGATGCTCTGTTGCTCTCCACAGAGTTTACCATCACCCCAGAGGCTTCAGAGGAGGAACCAGCACCAGGAGAACTTCAGGAGCCCAAACTCAGGTGGCCATCCCTGTCCTGATACGTCACAAAACGATCTGAGGAGATATTTATCACCCTTCACTTCTGTCTCCTTCAGTCGAGCACATGCAGCTCAGATGAAACAGCAGAGGAACACCAGGAGAAGCTGATGATAGTCCACGGAGCTCCTGATCCAGGAGGTGAAGGCTCTTCAGCATCACCATGAACTCCACACAGTTCTCCGTCATCAGACTGGGAGCATACTTGGACACAAAGACGCTGGGCCCCATCTTCTTCTTGACTGTCCTGCTGCTCTACTCGGTCATCCTCTGCTCTAACCTGCTGCTCCTGGTGGTCATCTCCCTGAACAGGAGCCTCCATGAGCCCATGTACATCTTCCTCTGTAGCCTGTTTGTAGGTGAGCTCTACGGCAGCACCGGCTTATTCCCTCTGCTCCTGGTCCAGGTCCTCTCCGACGTCCATGCAGTCTCCGTCCCCCTCTGCTTCCTGCAGATCTTCTGCCTGTACTCGTACGTGTGTGTTGAGTTTTTTAACCTGGCAGCCATCTCCTACGACCGCTACCTGGCCATCTGCTTCCCTCTGCAGTATCACACACGTATGACGGTCAGGAGGGTCTTCACGCTGATCGCTGCCTCGTGGGCCGTCTCTTTCCTCCTGGTTGTTGGGACCACGTCTCTGAGTTCTCCTCTGCAGCTGTGCAGGAACGTCATCCCAAACGTCTTCTGTCATAACTATAACATCGTGACGCTGGCCTGCTCGGACACCACGGTGAACAACATCTACGGCCTTTTCATCACCGCCTTCACCGTCTTTGTTCCTCTCATTCTGATCATCTACACCTACATCAGGATCCTGAGGGTCTGCTTCTCAGGCTCCAGGCACACCAGGCAGAAGGCCCTCAGCACCTGCACGCCTCACCTGGCCTCCCTGATCAACTTCTCCTTCGGCATAAGCTTCGAGGTGGTCCAGAGCAGGTTTGATGTGAACTTTCCACCTCTGCTGTCTGTTTTCTTCTCCCTGTACCTCCTCACATGTCAGCCCCTCCTGAACCCGGTCATGTACGGCCTGAAGATGTCCAAGATCTTTGATTTGTGTAGAAGTCTGTTCTGTGCTGAAGGCTCCATGGTCCAGCTGAGCAGAGGAGTCTGAAGACAGGCAGAGGACATGGTCTGACTTTAGTGTCTCTGCTGATCCAACTGAAGATCAGTTGAGGGAGGTCTTTTCTCCATCTAATCCAGACGGATGAATTCATGTTTGATTTGATTTATTCACGTTACTGAGTTTCTATGAGTCTGAACATCTACAGCTGCTCTATCGCAGACCAACCAGGGCTGGGCATCATTTTGAGCTTTGACCACGAAGACTTATCTTCAGACATGATACAGGACAGAGATGGATGTGGTGGGCGATATGGACTTAATGGGCAAGCTCTGTATTTTTAGGGAAGTTTGCAAACACATCCATCACCTATGAAAAATACTGAAGGACTTCTGTCATCGCTGAAAACCTCAGACTCAGAGAGTATCTCTGAAGTATCACTCCGTTCATGCAGATTTCTGCAGGAGAATAGACTTAAAGTGGAAAACACACAAACACAGGCACAAATCTGGTATATCTCACTCCTGTTTGAAATGTTCGTCCAATAAAATCTTCAGTTTTAATCAAGACTTTGAAAGATTTCTTTAATATTTAAAGTTCTCTCCTTTTAATGACAGGTGGTCTGATTAATTTGTTAATCTCTGTATTTATGAGATTATTTATCAAAGCTATTTCATGAACTCTTTGCCCCTCTGTACAATTACAGATTAAAATAATTAGTAAATGGGTTTTCAGTTGGCTCTAAAACAGCTGATACTGAACATTTAACACCAGTCTCTGATTACTCGAAAAGGGACATTTTACAGACATTTTCGGTTCATACATCCATGCAGCTCTTCCTCTGAAACACTTTTTTCAATAATAACTGAAAATCTGGAGTTTGTTTATCAGTGTTGTGTTTTAAAATAAGTTTTTAGGGGTGTGAGAAAACATATATACACCACTATGATGGGATTAACCATGACTGTACCAGTGTCACACGGAGCAATAGCAAAATTTCATCAGTTAATAATTCAATTAAATTTGTGACACTTGCATTGCAGTTTAGCTTTTACCTATTGTCCTTATTCCTCAATCATGTTTGTCCACATTATAGTCATGATTCTAATAAACCACACTGATCAGAAAAATGGATTTATAATGAACATGATATCAATAAAAACATTTAAAAGGCTATCAAGTAAAACATTGTGGTTCATTGCCCTGTTTATGGTGTCATGATGATGTCTTGGTTAATATCGTCAGATTCTTGCCAACACAGACCTCGGGTGTTTTATAGTGAAATGAAGACTAAAATTCAGCCTGTCTGCTCCTGTTCATCCGTCATGACTGTTTCAGGTCTCGCTCTGGGTTCCAGGTAGACCTGGTTTGGTTCTGGTGTCTCCCTGCACCAGAACAACCCAGAGTGTATGTGTTAGGAGGCCTCTTCAGGCTCCAGATAAACCAGGCACGTTAAAAACCATCACACCGTGAACATGCTGGAGACGTTCACGCTGCCTCCACATCAAGGTCATCCACACACCAACTTTCAATCATCATCATCTGACATTTATCAGCTGAGTTATCAACAGAAAACTGCCCTACCTCACAGTGTTTAGTCTGTTTAGTCCTAAATAAGAACTGGACCAAGGTCTGCATTTGGATCAACAGACCAACATCCACTGAAAATACTGAGTCTGACAAGACCTCTGAAGTTATCTTAATCACAGATGACAGCAAAAACATAACCTCTTTTATTTGGGGGGGGGGTTATTAATAAATATGATCATGATAATAATAATAAGTTTATTTCTTAAGCTCCGTTACAAACAGAAGCTCACACTGTGTCCTGAGTGAGCACAGGCCTCATTAAATCTAACTCTGCTCTCTGTTTCTGCTCGTTACCTGAACATCAGGTGCTTTAAGTGAACACCTAGAGAAACAGAGCGAGAGGTCGACTCAAAGTCTCACCCACACTCAGCTCTGTGAGAGGCAAACAAAGCTCCTCCCTCAGTGTGGAAAGTGAAAGGAAATCATTTCAGGAAACAACTAACCTCTTCAAAAGTGGTAAAATTTTCTGAGGAGGGGCTACATAGGTGAGACTGGGGCGTACCATCAGTACCCACCAAAATCTTGGTTTTCAGATTAAATGTGGACAGTTGTGGCATAAACGAAATGTGATGTACGCTCTTGAAAATGAATATGGAGAACTGAGCGGACCCACAGGTAACACAGAGCACGCCTGTCTCTTCCTCTGTAAACCACAAAAAACCTGAAAAGGTCTGAATGTAAAAAGACAAATATTCATGTGTGTTTTATTGATTATGCCTTTTCAACTCAAATATAAATAAAATTACAAAAAAAGGAAGAGGATGAACACTACACTATCTCAGCTATGTCAGCAAATCAGCAAGTCAAAGAAAATCAAGAAAACTCGCCCAGCACCTCTTCAAATCCTCTTTTCTTGCTCCTCATCATCAGTGAGGAAAATAGAAACAGGGTGTCAAGGCAAAGATGCTGCACCGTCACTCACACATGATCCGTGTTATTAGCCCAGTTTTGATGCTGACGCTTGTGTTCATTAATGTACAGTTAGGACAGGATGTCAAAAAAAATAAAGAGAAAATTAACAATTAGAAAATATCTGAAAGTGTTGAGAAAGAAGACAGGAACAACAGTGAACAACTGAAGAAGGTCAATAAACAGTTAATACAACGTTTTCCGTCCGCTTCACCACTTTATCATCATACTACAGCAGCGTAGGTCACGGTGTCCAAACTGGACACTTCCAGCTCAGAGACATGTCTCAGTGTTTAAGTTTCATCAGCAGACTGCTTCAGGTCTGATTGGACACAGTGCCTTCATCAATATTTTTATTACACTCTCACCAATATGATTGACAGAACTCTTTGGGGCGGTGAACTCGATGTTTGAGGCAGCTGCTGGTGCCATAAAGTGGAGGAGAGGGAGAAGTCCTGTTCACTGTAAACACACTAAAGGGCAGATAAACAGAAATGCAGAATCTGGGCTCTTTAAGAGTGCCAAACAAATTAAGGACGGATTTTCTTTGCACCCCCATGTACAGACGGTGCAGAGATCAGTCCTGACGCATGGACGCGAGTTAGCATTTAGCACTCCCTGTTCCCTAACTCCAAGGTCTGAGGGTTTCACATTTAGTACCTGAATCTGTGGTAAACACAGGCAATGACATCTTACCACTTCATTCTGGAGCATGCAATGCTTCTGATATTACCACAGTTTAGAATTTAAAGATGTTCTTGTGTTTTTAAAGGATACCCCCCTCCCCCCCCAATGACAGCTAGGATCCATGATGGATGGACGGCTGCTGATGAACTACTAACAAGGACTACAAAAATGGCAAAGATCTGACCCCTTCTGTCCTGGAGATATCTCACTCACAGACAGACAGACAGACGAATGTCCACAGGAGAGGTCAGTAAACAGTCTGAAGACCTTCTGACCTCCTCAGAGTTCATCAGGATTACCATCAGAACTGGTCAAGAACACAGAGAACAATCCCAGAGGCTTCAGAGGGAACCAGCTCCATGAGAACTTCAGGGCTGGCCGTCCCTGCACTACTCCTTCATTGCCCCCCTCCCCCTTGTGCCCACGTGGATGAGCTCGGCGTGGCGCTGTGGGCGTTCCTTCACCTGTGCAGGTAAAAAGACTCAGGGGCAGAGCTTGAGCTCAGTTTGGAGGGGCTCCCTGCAGCAGGGGGATCCCTCAGTGTCCCGTCTGACTGTGATGATGAGGTCTGGTGTGATATGAACATGTTGAAGGGGGACTGATGATGACTTTGATGGTGAATCTGTGAAGGTGACCTTCAGACCAGCACAGGCTCACAGATCAGCCCTCACAGCTTTATTGATCAGGATGAACTCCACGCAGGTGTTATATTTCATACTGAGTGCTTACTTTGACACTGGAGGGTTTAAGCCTTTGTGCTTCATCATCATCATGTGCCTGTACGCCTTCATTGTGTGCTCTAACCTCCTCCTCATCGTGGTCATCGGCATGCACCGGAGCCTCCATGAGCCCATGTACATGTTCCTGTGCAGCCTGTTTGTGAACGAGCTCTTCGGGAGCTCAGGTGTGTTCCCGTTCCTCCTAGCTCAGGTGCTCTCTGACGTCCACACCGTCTCCGTGCCCTTGTGTTACCTGCAGATCTTCTGTGTGTACTCCTACGCCTGTGTAGAATATCTGAACCTAACAGTCATGGCGTACGACAGGTACCTGGCCATCTGCTGCCCCCTACAATATAACACCCGGATGACCACCAGGAAGGTGGCCATGCTGATCGCTCTCACCTGGTTGTGGCCTTTTCTCGCCATCATTACGTTGATTTCTCTGAGCGCCCGTCTGCAGCTCTGCGGGAACATCATCAACAAAGTGTTCTGTGGGAACTACGCCATCGTCAGGCAGGCGTGCTTCGACACCAGCCTGAACAACATCTACGGCATCGTGCACATGGTCATCTACGTCATCGTGCCGCTCTGTCTGATCTTCTACACCTACACCAAGATCCTGAAGGTGTGTTATTCTGGATCCAAGCAGACCAGGCAGAAGGCCCTCAGCACCTGCACGCCTCACCTGGCCTCCCTGCTCAACTTCTCCTTCGGCTGTTGTTTCCAGGTGCTGCAGAGCAGGTTTGATCTGAGTGTACCTAATGTTTTGGACATTTTATTATCTTTGTATTTCCTGAGCTGCCAGCCTATCTTTAACCCTTTAGTGTACGGCCTGAAGCTGCCCAAGATTCACAACATCTGCAAACGTCTGATGTGTGGTCATGTGTGAGACCTCCCCTGTGTTCGCCGCACCTGTTAGACGAGTCGCTGATCCTCCTCACGCTCTGAACATGCTCCAGTCTCCACCATAAACATACATGGACATATGGTTTGTTAAAAGGCCCTGAGGGCTCTGAAATCTGTTTTCTGTCCACCTCACAGGTCAAAGGGCAGAGGGGATGAGGTGAGGCTGAAACAGAATCAGCTATAGGACGTGTTTATTTTGTGTTAAAAAAAAAAACAACCAAATGCACGTCCGTCACCTCATGCTCTCTCTGTAATGATTAATGCAGCAGAAAAGATGAAGTATAAGGTGATAAATATGATCTCACTCAGGTTTTTACAGGTCATTAACATCTTTTCAGGGCAAGGCAGCTTCCAACTGCAGTGACATACATCTTATATAAATTTATATATTTCTAGATTCAGCATTTCAAACTCTCGACTTTCTGTTTCTGTGAACAAAATCATCATATTCTGTTATTTTTCTGTCCCTGTATCTTTGATTTCTCCTGTTTATGGCCTGTTAATATGATTAACATCAGCTCTAGTTCTGCCTGTTTGTAAAATATGAAGCACCCTGACCTGCAAATAAAGTCACAGATGAAGATGTTTTTGTCTGATTTGTCTTCACATTCTGTACGCTGCCCTAAAGCTCCAGGTCCAAACTGACCTGCTGACCCTCCACAGAAATAAAGCAGCTGAACAGGATCTGTCCTCACAAACTCTGAATACACAGATTTTAGCCTGTTTCTTCACTTAATCAGAGGAGTTTCAGTTATTCTCATTATTGCTGAAGTTACTACACAATGAAGATGTGCCTTTTCAAAGTCACTGGTGTGGCCTGAAATTAAATAAATACAGGATAAATGTGTGTAGAAGTTTACTCCTGTGGTAAGCTGTTAAATAATTATAAACCGAACACCTTACAATTTAGCCATAAAACACTCCTCATCTCCCATTTATTCAATGCTGCTTCCAACCACACAGAGAACAAACAGACATGAGGGTAAGTGTAATTAATAAATATCATTAAGTAGTTACAGATGCACAATATTAGATTTTTTCAGATATCTGATATACTCACAGCCTTCACTTTATTAAACCCAGCTGCTCCTTCACAGTGACTCTTTGTGTTAGAAACAGACATTAAATTATTAATTATTAATCAATGATCCTGTTAGGGTTATAAAAGTGGACCCTCAGGGATGAGGAGGTACATTTAGAAATTCTGACAATATTAAAGACAACAACAAGGACATACATGGATGATATGTGCAGCATCAATATAATCTGTAAAAGTCAGCAAAATGTTTCATATCTGCCGATAACGATGCTGTTACGATAATACCCTGGATCCTAAAATGAATAGAGATGCACTATAATAAAGGCACAATATCTGCAGATATTGGCCTAAAATTTGAACATCCATATCAGCAGATATGAAATTTTTGCAGATATTTACAGCCGATATATCGGCCATATATATCCCCAAATCAGCAGTAATATTGTCAACACTAATTTTCCATGTCTCTTTACCTCATCATCACTGCATGGGTACATTTAAAAACCAAAGATGTTCATTTGTCAGGAGTTAAATGTTTTTCTTGTTTAACATCTGCTGCTCACACACACACTCACATGGTAAAGACTCTCTTCTCTGGTGGAAAAACATCAGTATCTGCAATCATCCAATATCATACAACCCTAAAATGAACACGTGGGATAAAGTAAGAGTGCACGGCCTTGACAGGCGTATCAGTGCGCTGGTTGTGGACAGTGTCAATGGAAATACTAGTAAAGGACATTTTTCAGTTTTCCTAAAGTTCACTTAAGTGAAGGTCATAAAACTTTAATCCTGAAAGATCTGTTAGGGGGTTTCTGCCCCTGCTGCACTGTTTCAGACCGTAAAGTCGAAGATTTACTGGCTGTAAACTACGTGGCCGCATATGTGTGATGGCCGCCATGTGTCCCCTGTGTCAATTCAGTGCGTCGGTCGTGCACGTCGTCCAGAAATAACACAACGCTGCTGTCCACACGTCAGCATCGGATCAGTGTGGAGCAGAGGAGAGATGACAGACTGATCACAGGAACAAGAACAGACAGACTGACAAATCAAGACCACCATCATCAACATCTGAATCTTCAGACTAGATCAACTTCTCCTGCAGTCTGGAAACAAGGAAATAAGTTTGGTGTAGTAATTCAACTGGTGACTGTGTAGATTGGTGCCCTGGAGGTGACTCCATGGTTGACTGTGTCTGTGTTAGCTTGGTTTCTCTGGCTGTATTCTCTCACATATAAACTGATGATCTTTGATACACTGATTGAAAAAGTGAAGCTCTGAAGGGGTCACCCTCCTAAAATAAATGATTCTTCGTTATTATTCTTTTGCTGTGGTCTTGCTCCAGCTTAAATAAAGGTTATAAATAAAGGGGGGTGCACGTCCCACTGATCCTGGGGGCTATGTTGTCGGGGCTTTGTGCCCCTGGAAAGGTCACCCAAGGCAAACAGGTCGTGGGAGAGGGGCCAGACAAAGCCTGGCTCGAAGAACATAGCATGAACATGGGCTCACCACCCATGAGAGGGTCCAAGGCTGTCGGGTATGAAGTGAGCTGGGCAGCGGCCCAAGGCGGGACCTTGGTGGTCCGATCCCCAGCTGCAGAAGCTAGCTCCTGGGGCGTGGAACGTCACCTCTCTGGTGGGAAGGAGCCTGAGCTGGTGCTTGAGGCTGAGAGGTTCTGACTAGATAAAGGTCATGGCTGGCACCACTCTGCAGCATCGCGTGGACATCGGGGCGGTGCCCCTGGATTGGCAGACTGACATGTTGGTCCCTCTTTTCAAGAAGGACTGGAGAGTGTGCTCCAACTACAGAGGGATCACGCTCCTCATCCTTCCTGGTAAGGTCTATTCAGGGGTACTGGAGAGGAGGGTCCACCGGATAGTCAAACCTCAGATTCAGGAGAAGCAGTGCGGCTTTGGTAATGGTCGTGGAACTGTGGACCAGCTCTATACCCTCCGTAGGGTCTTTGAGGGTGCATGGGAGTTTGCCCAACCAGCCTCCATGTGCTTTGTGGACTTAGGGAAGGCATGCAACCATGTCCCTCATGGAGTCCTGTCGGGGGTCCTCTGGGAGTATGGAGTAACAGGCCCCCTGATACGAGCCATCTGTTCCCTGTACGACCGGTGCCTAAGCCTGCTCTGCATTGCAAGCAGTAAGTCGGACTCGTTTCCAGGGAGGGTTGGACTCTGCCACGGCTGCCCTTTGTCACCAATTTTGTTTATAGCCTTTATGGACAGAATTTATAGGCCCAGCCAGGGTGTTTAGGCGGTGTGATTTGGTGACCTCAGGATCAGGTGGCTGCTTTTTGCAGATCATGTGGTCCTGTTGGCTTCATCTGTCAGTGACCTGCAACTCCCACAGCTTAGAGTGAAGCGGTTGAGGTTAGAATCAGCACCTCCAAATCTGAGTCCATGGTCCTCGACCGGAAAAGGGTGGAGTGCCCTCTCTGGGTCAGTGATGAAATTATGCCCCAAGTGCAGGAGTTCAAGTACCTCATGGTCTTATTCATGTGTTCGGGAATTATGGAGCGGGACATCGACAAGGATCGGTGCGGCATCAGCACTGATGCAGACTCTGTACAGGTCCATGTGGTGAAGAGGGAGCTGAGCCAAAGGAGAAGCTCTCAATTTACCACTTGATCTTTGTGACAAAGATCGTGGATACAAGCAGCCAAAATGAGTTTCTTCCACAGGGTGTCCTGGCTCTCCCTTAGAGACAGGGTGAGAAGTTCAGTCATCTGGGAGGGGCCTGGAGTAGAGCTGCTGCTCCTCTGTGTTGAGAGTAACCAGATGAGGTGGCTCAGGCTTCTAATCAGGATGCCTACCTGACACCTGGTGAGGTGTTCCAGGCACAGACCTTGGGGAAGACCCGGGACACGCTGGAGGGACTATGTCTCCCAGCTGGCCTGAAAACACCTTGAGATTCCTCTGGAAGACCTGGACGTAGTGGCCAGAGAGAGGGAGGTGGGACATTCTCTGCTTAGGCTGATGTACCCGGACCTGACCACATATGGTGTAGTATTTTTTAGTTGAGCACTAACATTATCTCAAATACCTGCTCTGGCTTTCTGACTGAGAAATTCTTTATCTACTCATAATGGAGTGATTGATGTTGACTGTTTGCTTATAGTTGCCATCGGAATATGCAGTAATGCCAAAGGCTGCTGGTTTCTGTTTCTGTATCTCTGTCATGTCATGTTCACCTGTGATGGACCACCTTTACTTTCTACACTCTGTACACAGATTATTTAGAGGCTCTCATTCATTATCACATTATTACAGGCCAATCAGAAAATGTGGTAGGCAGGCACTACCGCAGTGTACAGGACAGAACATGAGCCACATCGTAACACAACTCTCATCAAAACATGTCTAAAATATCATTACTATAGAGAAGTTTGTAGTGTCAACGTTTATCATTTAATAAAGAACTGTGGTCCAGATCTGATAAAACTGCTACTGAAACTGTTAGCATCCATGCTAATCTTGTTACATGCAGCCACTATCTGTCATCTCACTCGTAGCTCCAGCTCTTCCTGCTCTAAAGGACTCTGATTGGGCCGTTAGTGTTTATGGTGCTGTGGTCTTCTGAGCTTTTCTGTTGGAGCATCATAGAGCTTAGAGACCCAATATTATCAAAATTCATTCAGCTGTGTGAAGATAAATGCCACAGCATTAGAAATAACAAAACATCATTAATATACGTTTTGGAGTGGACACAGTTTCTTTTCTTTCTTTCTTTCTTCATTCATCTCAAACTTAAAAAAAACAAACAACAAAAACAAGAATGTCAAAATAATACATATGTACACCAAATAACTACATACATCTATCAAATAAATTTACACACTTGAGTACATAGACATGCCAACACATACCCAGTTTGAGAAGAACAGAATGAAGCAAAACGATCCAGTCCTGCCCCTTCCTTACAAATCAGATCCAATAATGAATTTACATCATAATGCCTTAAAAGCTGTAAGTATTCATGAAATAATATAAGTACATTAGTAATAGATCCATTTTACAAATCTTCGGAGAAAAATAAATCTCTGCAAGAACAACCCCATTCTTTACACAAACCTCCAAGAGAACATACGAGACACACAAATATTAAGTAAGCACTTCAGAAAATGTAATTGTACATATTATAAACACTTACATATCTCTACATATTATACAGTATATACATAAACATACTAATTTAAATGTACACGTCTGATTTAAACATCCATCTCATAACTAAGGACACCCATACAATAAGCATCTCGGGAATATATTTTTTCTAAACTACATTTTATGTTACTTAACATAATTATTGCATATGTTTATAATTATCAGTATTATAATAAACAGAATCAATATTACTTGCATGGAATCAAAGTATTTTGATAAATTGCTTGTACGAATTAAATAATAGTTGTCTATGGTGTAATTTAAATATTTTTATGTTAGTGCACATTTTTGAAGTAATAATAATAACGATAATACATTTGACTTAAAAGTGCCTTACTCAGCACTCAAAGACACTTCATCCAATTAAACTTGGATGAAGTGTCATCCAAGCTCTTCCAAAGTCTTGCATCACAAACAGAAATGCACATACTTTTAAGACTTTTATGGACGAGTGGACAGGGAATGGAGAGGGAGTGGACACAGGGCACCTACAGGTAAAGGTCAATGAGACAGAATCAGAGGTTTTGGGGCCCTTGTCTCCTTCATCCTGTGTCCTTGTTTCCTCACTCTCCTCATCATCCCTGTAGGAGGGACAACCGTCAGAGGAGGACGTGGAGAGGGAGATGTGGATAAAAGTCAGAGTCGTGAGACCTGTCTCAGTCAGAGGGCGTCAGACTGAGGGAGCAGATCCTCGAGGCTCTTCGGCGTCCTCACCTTCAGACCAGGACAGGTGCTCGTACCTGTGACTCTGAGGGTCACGGTCAGGTCCATCACCTGAGCTGGTTTCTGTGTCTGAATGCTCGGGAATGTTTTTGTCATGTTCGTGATGTAGAGTGTTTAACCTTCACAAAGATGTGCAGAGATGATGCTTGACTGTGTCCCTGTCTCCATCCAGCCCATGACCTTCATCAGATGATCAGCAGGTGGAGACCCTTCAGGATGAACTCCACCCAGTTCTCACACTTCAGCCTCGGGGCTTACATTGACATGGGGCTCCTCAGATACCTGTTCTTCCTGATCATTCTGATGTTTTATGTCTCCATCGTCTGTGCTAACTCTTTCTTCATCCTGGTCATCCTCACCAACAGGAGCCTCCATGAGCCCATGTACATCTTCCTGTGCAGCCTGTTCGTGAACGAGCTCTACGGCAGCACCGGCTTATTCCCTCTGCTCCTGGTCCAGGTCCTCTCCGACGTCCACACCGTCTCCGTCCCCCTCTGCTTCCTGCAGATCTTCTGCCTGTACTCTTACGGGGGCGTGGAGTTTCTGACTCTGGCCATCATGTCTTATGACCGTTACCTGGCCATCTGTCACCCTCTCCAGTATAACCAGCGAATGACGCCACATAAGATCGCCGCGCTGACCGCTCTGATCTGGTTGTACCCGTTAATGATAAACGCGCTGGCTATCTTCGGTTTGACTTTCCCTCTGCAGCTGTGTGGGAACATCATCAACAAGGTCTACTGTGATAACTACCTGGTGGTCAAGCTGGCGTGCACGGACACCACCCTGAACAACATTCTCGGACTGAGTCACATATTCACGGTCATCTTCGGGCTCATAGTCATGATCATCTACACCTACATCAGGATCCTGAAGGTCTGCTTCTCAGGCTCCAAGCAGACCAGGCAGAAGGCTGTCAGCACCTGCACGCCTCACCTGGCCTCGCTGATCAACTTCTCCTCTGCTGGGTTCTTTGAAATAGTTCAGAGCAGGTTCAACCTTCACCATCTGCCCAAAATACTCCGCATATTTCTGTCTTTGTACTGGCTCACAGGCCAGCCGCTGGTTAACCCTTTAGTGTACGGCCTGAAGATGTCCAAAATACGCATGGCCTCTAAGAGTCTGTTAACCGGGGGAACACCATAAATCCTCTAAAAAATAAAAAGTACTTGAAGCCTTTCTCATAAATGTGTTCATGCCCTCCAGTTTGGAAGCACACCATCCTCAGCACAACACCTGTATCAGCAGAGAAGAGCTTCATAAGTGGATTACTACAGAAAAAATCCTGCTGATATTTACAGCTGATACACCAGCTGCACGTATCGGCCTTATATATCCTGTATATCAGCTGAAATATTGGCAGAATAAATGATATGTCATAACACTTCACCCTGTTATCACTGAATGTCTACATTTAAAAATAAACAGTATGAATTATTACAAAATGTAACATTTTTTTATCCTAATTATTACTGTCACGACCACAGCACAGGTCAGAGTTTGACTCCTGACAGTCACCTGTATCAGGACTGGTGTTCATGTGCTCTGGAATATCAGAGATCAGCAAAATGCAGTACCACAGTGATTCTCAAAAGGAGATGATGACTTTATGAAATGTAAAGTTTTACATGAATTCTTGAAAAATTGTGTTAATTATTATTTCACAAGTAAAAACCTCATTTACAAACTCTCTCAGGCATCAGGAGATAAAAGTTATTAACAGATTAATAAAGTTATGCCATGACAGGTTACTTTACATAATAAAATATGGTGCCTTGACTCTTTGGCTTGATTTTAGGTATGCCTCAGCCTAAGTTATGAAAGCAATATGGCCTTGCTCAATTTAAAAGTTACTAATTTGCTGCCTTATTAAGACCTCTGGTGTGTCTTTGTGACTTAAGCTTTGTGGCAAAGTGGAAAGAGATAGAAGAGGGAGCAGCGACAGGACCACAGCCATGAGCTGCCATAGCAGATAATAAATTGATAGATTATCTTGCAGAGAAAAACAATCCTTGAATAAAAGTTAATTTTTAATCATGGATAAAGGTAGTTAAAAACATAGCCGGAGGGAGGCAGAGAAAACATGATGCAGATTTTATACCCAACAGAAATGACAGCAGATTTAAAACATGGAGGGTTAAGGAATAACAGCGTACTGCTGTCTGATCCACAACAGAGTTCTGAAGAGTTCTGAAACTGTTTAAGAGCGAATGGACTGGAGAATTAGGATGAATGAAATAATGACTGAGGCATCAGCAAAACTAGACAGTGAGTTACTAAATGACTTTGTGGCATCTTACAGATCTGGAAGTGGAAGTAGATTGATATTCAGATGATATAAAAGTAAAAAAACCCTCTTCTATCTCAAACAGCCTTCATGTTATAGGTAAGTGGGAGAGAGGAGGATGGATAGTTCTGTCTGAAGATGAATGGGAAAACATGATTACAATGAAAAACTACATCCTCTCATAATTTGAGGGAGTTTGGTTGGAAAAGTGTAATGACATATTTTATCAGCCCTACTCAGTAGAGACATCAAGGAATTGGAGGTTATGTGGATCGAATTTAGCAAACCAAAACCAAAATAAGATCATACTGGCATGATGTTCATATGTGTTTAGAAAATATATCCCATACTTCTACTCCATTTAATGTAAAGACTATTTTTGGGCGCTATAGCAATAAATATTCAAACTACAGCTGACAAATACTTAATGAGAATAATACTCATTGGAGGGAAGGAAGCGTTGACTAGAAAGTGTTTGCAGTAAATGGTCCAACAATAGAGGACTGTTTTGAAATCATTCATGAAATTTGCATTATGGAGAAACTAACTTTTTCTTTTAAATGCGGTTAGAGAAATTGAAAGGACTTTGGTCAAAGTGGGTTAAGTACACGGAGACTTGCTGAATTTCTATTTTTCCTATGACTACTGAAAATTGTGGTGTGAGAGGATTAAGATCTGATGAATGACTATGACATCCATTGTTACGTCCTCCAAGTACATTACGTCTTTGCCGGCGTATGTATGTATGTATGTATGTATTTTCAGGAGATATTGGTAAAGGCCCAACTTAAAAATGATCAGATTTTGGTGGTGATCCAGATAACCCTCATTAGCGAAATATCATTTTTGCGGTGTGTGTTTTCAGGATGAAGCAATCATATTATGATGGTAACTTTATCACGGAACGATTGCTTATAGATGTAACTGTCATGGTTCAGTTAGTTGTGTTTTATTTAGCATGTCTTTCCTTGTGTTCTTTGTTTAGACCTCTTGTTCCTCTTTTCTCGTTTCCTGTTTTATTTTGAAATCCCTCAGTTTCATGTGGTTGTTCCTGCCCTCCCCTCTGTGTGCCTCAGATTGTGATTCCCTCCACCTGTGTGATTGTCTCACCTGTTTGATGATACCCCAGTATATTTAGTCTCTGTGTTCCCCCTTGTCTTCGTCAGTTCATTCATCTTCCATGTCTCACCCTCTGTGCAAGTCTCCAGTGTCTCTAGTGTTTCCCAATTGTTTGTAGTTTGTCTGTTTTTGTTGTACTTTTAGTGACTTTGATTTGTACTTTGCCTTTAGTTCTGCCTTTTTTCTGTTTATCTGCATTTGGGTCAGTCTTCTTGTTTTTTGTTTTCTTTTTAACAAATCCTGACAGCAACAGCAATAAGTGAGCTACCTTGGCGGCGGTTTGTGCTCTCCGAGTGTTTTCTAGTTAGTGATAACTCATTTTTTTCTTTGAAGACCATCTGAGCTGCATTAAAGTCCACCAGAGCTGAGCTCTTCAGTCAGGATGATCTGAAGAAGAGGGGTCCTGGTGTAACCTGACACATCAGATGGACAGTTCCATATATCTACCACAGAGATATTTCATTAGTCCATCTGGAGAAGAGCCATTCGAAAATGTTTTCCACGGCCGAACCTTCAAAAACAGCTGCAGCTGGTGATTGGACAATCATTCTGCCAGTCACAGTCATCACAGACCAATCACATCAAGGCACAGTATGACTTAGCAGCTTGACCCTGTTGTTAGCCATTAGCTTAAACCACATTTCAGTCCTTAGACTATCGTCTTACATTAAATAATATCACACAGATGTACCATACTACAGGCATCATTCACGCAGGATTTCCTCATCTCTCCCAGTTTCCCAGCAGCGATCCCCGGTCGAGAGAAGAGCAAAAACACGAGTTCCCATAAGAAGCTTAAATAAGGTTCTTTGCTCCTCTTTGACAGAAGAAATTGAGTCAATTTCTGATTAAACTGCAGATATTGCCACATCCACGGAGACTGCTTCAGAAACTGCCATTGTTTTCAAACATGCAGTCACTTCCTGCTGTCGTCACGTCTGCAGCTCCGCCTCTTTCCTCTGATTGGGCCGTTCAGCTTTAAGCCGAGTGGAGTTGTAGATGGTTGGAGCTTGGCAAGATGGACATGCAAGATTTCAGACAATGAACCAGGCAGGTCCATCTGCTCTGCAAGGGTGGTCCTGGTGTCCCTGGTCTCTGTCTGATCCTGATGGCTGTAGGAGCTTTTGTAGGTCAGAACTCAGACCAGCAGCTCAGGGATGTCAGCAGCAGGGAGGGACAAAGTCCAGAGACCTTTATGGTCCAGGGAGAGTCTGGATTTTCCTGAACTGAGATGTTTCTCTGAGGCTTTGCTCTGAAGATGATCCCCTTCAGGCTGACCGGGACACCTCTGGGACTGATCATGCTGAGATCAGAGTTGGGGGTCTGCAGCTCCCCTAAAGGGTCTAAGATCTACTGGGACTGTAACTTATTAGAGGATCTTCTCACTGACAGAAACAGGATGCTTCCTCCTCTGGTACTGCTCTGAAAAACCTCCGTCCCCTTCACCTTATCTCACCCGACAACCAGGAAACAGACTGTCACTTCCTCCTCACTCAGAGGAGACGCTCACACGCTGTCAGATCGAGTAAAGACTAAAAACAGGACGAGCTCCACACCAGGAGGAGGTCTGGGAACTCTGAGAACTCTGGGAACACCAACACCTCCAGCAGGTCCTGACTCCACAGACTGACGGAGAGCTTCAAGGTCCAATCAGAGTGAGAGAGACTCTCAGGGACGGAGCAGCTTCCTGTTCTTCTGCTGCTCTCTGCTTCACTCTCAGACAAAATGGTTTCCAGGTTAGAGGAGGACCTGATCTGCTCGATCTGCATCCAGATCTTCATAGATCCTGTGATCCTGTCCTGCAGCCACAGCTTCTGTAGAGAGTGTGTGGAGAAGATCTGGAAGGTCAAGGAGGACAAGGAGTGTCCACTCTGTAAGAGTAGACAGTCAAAGGACTTGTTTCCTATAAACTTTACTCTGAAGAACATGTGTGAGATGTTTCTCCAGCAGAGAGATCAGAGAGCTTCAGAAGATCTCTGCAGTCTGCACGCTGAGAAGCTCCAGCTCTTCTGTCTGGACCATCAGGAGCCGGTGTGTCACATCTGCAGAGATTCAGAGGAGCATGCTGGGCACAGACTCAGACCCATCAATGAAGCTGCTGCACAGCAGAAGAAGAACCTTCAGGACCTCCTGCAGCCATTAAAGGAGAAGATGAAGCTTCATGAAGAAGTCAGAGTGAAGTTTGATCAAACTCTGAGACACGTGGAGGTCCAGGCCCGACACACAGAGGCTCAGATCAAGGAGCAGTTCAAGAAGCTCCACCAGTTTCTGCAGGAGGAAGAGGAGGCCCGGCTGAGAGCTCTGAGGGAGGAAGAGGAGCAGAAGAGCCGGAGGATGAAGGAGCAGATGGAGGCTCTGAGCAGAGAGATAGAAGGTCTTTCACAAACACTCAGAGACACTGAGGGCCAGCTGAAGGCTGGAGACATCTCATTCCTGAAGAACTACAAGGCTGCAGTGGAGAGAGTGCAGCAGCGCCCCCTGCTGGAGGATCCACAGCTGCCCTCAGGAGCTCTGATAGACCAGGCCAAACATCTGGGCAACCTGGGCTTCAACATCTGGACCAAGATGAAGGACCTGGTCTCCTACAGCCCGGTCATCCTGGACCCTAACACAGCGTTTCCAGACCTCCTGGTGTCTGATGATCTGACCTCAGTGAGACGAGGAGAGAAGCAGCAGCTTCCTGAGAATCCAGAGAGGATTTATGATTACTGGTCTGTCCTGGGCTCTGAGGGCTTCAGCTCTGGAGCTCACAGCTGGGACGTCCAGGTTGGAGACAGTAAACGGTGGTACCTGGGTGTGTTAGCAGAGTCTGTCCAGAGGAAGGGACGCATACAAACTGGATTATGGATAGTATGGTTAGATGATGATAAATACAGAACATGGTCTCCACCACATCCGTCCTCTGTCCTCTCAGTGAAGAAGCGTCCAGAGAAGATCAGGGTGAGTCTGGACTGGGACAGAGGACGGCTGTCCTTCTCTGATCCTGATACTAACACACACATCCACACCTTCACTGAGAGACTGTTTCCATACATTAACACTACAGACCGTCATCCCCTGAAGATCTGTCCTGAGGAGGTCTCTGTGACCTTCAAACTGAACTAAAACCTGCTGCTGAAGCTTCTTTACTCAGGGTCCACCTCGGCTCCTGGTCTTCCAGAGGGACAGTCCACTGACACACGTCCTCATGTAGGCGGCCGTCTTTAACCTTTTTCTCCTCTGGTGTCTAAAATAATCTCGTCCACATGTGTGTTTGATAAAAACATCCCCGTACAAAAAAACACACCAACAAACTGTTGATGACTTTATTACAGCTCCATGAAATGCTTCTTTTTAAAATGTCTCTGTGCCAAAGCAGTTTTATTTTCATATCTATTCAAACCACAAGTCTGACTGGTGTTACGCTTTATTTGGTGACCATGCTAACTGGTGACAGCAGGCCTAGTGAGTATATATTTCTTTGTTTATATTTCAGTTCCAGACATATCTGATAATCTGGATCAAATCCTGTTGTTAAAAAAATCACGGGTACTCTTGTTGGTGTCAGCATCTGTTGTTACCATGGTAACCACAGTCAGCACGGTGACTTGTGAGGCTGTGACAGCGGTGTGGTCCTAAATAAGTTTGTGTGATCAGAGTGTTTTTAAAGCAGCATCACAGTGAGGGAGCAGCTGACAGTCTGAGTGATCCTGGAACAGAGAGTCTCAGAGTGAGAGGATTATTGAAGATATGAGCTCTGTCTGATTTATTCATCAACACATCCTGATTTAAAATAAGGTTTGATTTCTTAAATCTGTTCATCATTTTTATTTTTAACAGTCTGGATATTTGTAATTCTTGTTCCAAAAGTCTACGGTGGCCTGGAGGGGTCAGAATAATTACTTTTTAGAGGATAGGCCCAAACACCCCCACAAACCCCAAAGAGAAAAGCTGTTTGGATAATAAATGGATGTTATGTTATTATATTAGTTTATATTATATAACATCTAATCATCCTCATCATCAAAGGGCCTCACTAAAATTTAATAAAATTCTTAAAATTAGAGATAAAATTAGCATCTTCCTGCCTTCGCCGGGACCTGCCATACCTTTAAATGTAGTTAGGCCTGACTTAGACTGAAATGTAATAGAAAATGTAATAAAACCCAAAATGTAATAACTGGTCCATAATGTAACAAAATGCTGAGCCCAAAATGTAATAACTTTCTCACATCATGGAGCATAACGCAATAACTGACCCAAAATGTAAAACGTTATTACATTTTGGGCAAAAACGTATTTTGTTTTGGGCTCAGCATCTTGTTACATTATCGACAAGTTATTACATTTCAGGTTTTATTACATTTCGGGTCTCTGTTACATGTCGCGTTCTAACAGGCCTTCAGGGACTAAATTGTGTTGTCTCCTCCGAAGAACCATCAACCTGCCTTTTAGATCCGATTCCATGCCATAGACCCATTTGCTTAGTTAAATCAAGGTAGCAACTTTTTTTTTGGCCAGGCAGTGTATATAAGACAAGAAAAGATAGCTCTAAACAAAAACATAAATAAATATATATAAAAACAAATAAGATAAAAATGTAAAAAAATGTAAGTATATGGCTCCTGGCTGGCTGCTGCTCCTTCCCGTCCTCAGTCTTCCTGTTACTCCTCCTCCCCCAGCGAGGACTTTCTCAGTCTGTTGGTCCTGACCTTGAAGGAGCAGTCTGGGCTGAACAGGTTCCTCTGGGTGCTGATGATGGTGTGCAGAAGGTGACTGGCATTGTCCACAATGTCCAGCAGTTTGTCCAGTGTCCTCTTCTCTGCCTCCGTCACCAGAGCGTCCAGTTTCTTGCATTAAATATCCATTATGTACGTGTGTGGGATGATTTATGTATTTGTCCTTTGTAAAATGGATTATGTATAATCTCCCTGATAGAAATAAAAAAACACAACAGTATTGTTTTCCACTCCATCACAGGGGGTGGGTATTTTATCAATGCAGAGGGCCCGTTTCCACAACAAGGTTTTTCCTTTGAGTTTTCAAAAGCGCTCTGCGTTCACATGGATCTGTGAGAATGACTGAAAATGCGGCAGTGTGCATGCCAGGCCAGTAGATTGGGATGTAGGTTTGTATTGTCCTCGTTGAATATAACAAAAATAACAGTTAGCAGCACACATGTTGCTCAGTAGTCAGCCATAGCTATTGTTGTTGCTCCTCAGTGTGCGTGCAACCTTTATCTGAAAGACTACCGCGAATGCGCTATGCGTGCCCGTTTTCCCTAAAAACGGCGATTCTTGTACAGAGACGACATTGAAAAGATTTTCAAAACCTTTCACTCTGGATCCTGGATTCAAAAGTTTGCTGATTCAGGCACTCCAGGCACTGTTCTTGGGTAAACAGGAGAACAAACGCAATGAAAACTCTCCGTTCTCGGGTGTTTTTGTTGCTGTGTAAATGGGCCCTGAGAAGACAACATGAACTTCTCCATGACCACAGTGAAGCCCTTCACATCAGACCTCCTCTGTCTCTGTCTGACTTACTCAGTGGAGCAAGAACATGGACTGAGGAGATGGACCAAAAACATGGACTGAGGAGATGGACTGGTTGGAGAGCTGCTGGACTGCTCTGTCCTCTTGGTCTCAGCAGTGAAACAAATGCATCAGACGTGTTGGTAGCTTTGAGTCTGACATTTTTTTTTTAAACATATATTTATTGATTTTATCACGATGATTTAACCATGAACATTATAACTAACAGCATTAATATATTATCCCCCAATCTGGCAAAAAAAACAAAACAAAAAACAGTGTACAAGAAATAAGTCAAATAAACTCACAGCAGTGCATAAACTATAAAATCTGTCCCAATTCAAGGTTGTGAGCTTCCAGAAAGTCCATGTAAGGTCTCCAAAGGTTCGCAAATTTTTTCCCTCTTCTTTATTACATGTGTAAGTCTCTCCAAGGCTAGAGAGGTCATAAGTTCCTTTTTCCACATGCTGCTGGAAGGCGTGTCCACACTCCTCCATAACAATGTGATTATCCTCCTGGCTTGAGTCCGAAGTCAATAAGCAGAGACTGTTTATGAGACACAACAAAATTCTCAGGATATATTCCCAGTAAACATTTTGGCACGCAAAGGAACTTCCTTTCCAACTATGAGACCCACACAGTGTAAAACACTCTTCCAGAATTGGTGTATCTTCGGGCACTCCCATAAGCAATGAATTAACGTACCTTTTATGTCCCTGCATTTCACACCAATATCAGGTACAGTAGGGTATATGTGGTTCAACCTGCAAGGAGTAAGGTAGGTACGCATCAGCCACTTATATTGTAGCAACTTAAATTTAGTATTAACAGACAGGGTCTGAGCTTTAAAACAAGCCCTTTCCCAGTCAGCTTCCTGAATGTCCTCCTCTATATCAGCTATCCATGCTTCCATCTTTTTGGAAGATGACTCTTTGGAATGTGTTAACATTAACTTACAGAACAACGGAAATTGTCCTTTGGGATAGAGTTAACTGCTAAATTTTAGTAACACCTTTGTTAAACCACATTTTAAATCCTCCATCTGCTCTCCCCGGTATAAAACAATTATTGCCCCATATGGGGGTAAACTGTGATAATGCTGGTGTGTCTCCAACATATTGGTGTGCAGAGTACCACACAGAAGTAGTATTTCGAAGAAAGGGATTTTTTGTTTGGTGTCTGGGACATTTTTAAAGCAGATTTCATCTTTCTTAAATACCACCACGGCCAGTTTGAAACCTGACTTTAATCCAGCGCCCACCCTGACCTACACCATACGGCCATATCATTAGGCACAGAGTGTGGACCTCCTCAGTTTTTAATGGACAGATTTGCTGCTGTAGTCATCTCTATATTCTCTTTTCTTTCTCAGTTTGGGACTCTCCTGGTACTTTTCCCATCTCTGTGAGCACAGATAAATTCTTTAAATCAGGGGTGTTATACTGACATATTTACTGAAATGCCCAAAGTTAATTCAGCACCAGTTAAAGAGGCCGACTCGTATCGACCTGACCGGCTCCTCCTGGCTCTTGTGAAGCTTTTACACCTCCTTTACCCAACACAGCTGTTCAGTGTATCCCACTTCAACCTTTCACAAGCATATCTGGCAGGTGATTGGACGATCTTACTGTCAATCACATTCTTTATGGTCCAATCAGTTAATGTAGTGGGCAGGCACTACTGCTGCAGTGTAAAGTATAGACTGTGATCCACTTTGTAGAACAAACTCATCAGAACAAGTCAGAAGTGGAGCTAAAATATCCTTACTACAGAGAAGTTTGTAGTGTTGATGCTTGTTTATCATTTAATAAAGAAATGTGGTCCAGATCTCATAAAACTGCTGCTGAAGGTGTTAGCATCTATGCAATTTATGTGCAGACAACTATCTGTTGTCTCACTCGTAGCTTCATCTCTTCCGGCTCTTAATGACTCTGATTGGGCCGTCCCGCTTTGGGCCTACCACAGTCATTGTAGATTGGAGCTTGGATGGGTGGATCTGTCTGATGACAGACACTGAATCAGGAGGATCCAGCTGCACTGACTGGTTAATACTGACTGAAAGATTAAAACTGTAGATTAGTGTTTATCGTGCTGTGCTCTTCTGGGCTTTTCTGTTGGAGCATCATAGAGCTTAGAGACCAAATATTATCCTAATTCACTCAGCTGTGAAAGGATAAATGCCGCAGCATTAGAAATAACAAAACATCATTAATATGCATTTTGGAGTGGCACAGAGTGGACAGGAGTGGACAGGGAGTGGACACAGGGCACCTACAGGTAAAGGTCAATGAGACAGAATCAGAGGTTTTGGGGCCCTTGTCTCCTTCATCCTGTGTCCTTGTTTCCTCACTCTCCTCATCATCCCTGTAGGAGGGACAACCGTCAGAGGAGGACGTGGAGAGGGAGATGTGGATAAAAGTCAGAGTCGTGAGACCTGTCTCAGTCAGAGGGCGTCAGACTGAGGGAGCAGATCCTCGAGGCTCTTCGGCGTCCTCACCTTCAGACCAGGACAGGTGCTCGTACCTGTGACTCTGAGGGTCACGGTCAGGTCCATCACCTGAGCTGGTTTCTGTGTCTGAATGCTCGGGAATGTTTTTGTCATGTTCGTGATGTAGAGTGTTTAACCTTCACAAAGATGTGCAGAGATGATGCTTGACTGTGTTCCTGTCTCCATCCAGCCCATGACCTTCATCAGATGATCAGCAGGTGGAGACCCTTCAGGATGAACTCCACCCAGTTCTCACACTTCAGCCTCGGGGCTTACATTGACATGGGGCTCCTCAGATACCTGTTCTTCCTGATCATTCTGATGTTTTATGTCTCCATCGTCTGTGCTAACTCTTTCTTCATCCTGGTCATCCTCACCAACAGGAGCCTCCATGAGCCCATGTACATCTTCCTGTGCAGCCTGTTCGTGAACGAGCTCTACGGCAGCACCGGCTTATTCCCTCTGCTCCTGGTCCAGGTCCTCTCCGACGTCCACACCATCTCCGTCCCCCTCTGCTTCCTGCAGATCTTCTGCCTGTACTCTTACGGGGGCGTGGAGTTTCTGACTCTGGCCATCATGTCTTATGACCGTTACCTGGCCATCTGTCACCCTCTCCAGTATAACCAGCGAATGACGCCACATAAGATCGCCGCGCTGACCGCTCTGATCTGGTTGTACCCGTTAATGATAAACGCTCTGATCGTCTTTGGTCTGACTTTCCCTCTGCAGCTGTGTGGGAACATCATTAACAAGGTCTACTGTGATAACTACCTGGTGGTCAAGCTGGCGTGCACGGACACCACCCTGAACAACACCTTTGGACTGAGCCACATGTTCACGGTCATCTTCGGGCTCATAGTCATGATCATCTACACCTACATCAGGATCCTGAAGGTCTGCTTCTCAGGCTCCAAGCAGACCAGGCAGAAGGCTGTCAGCACCTGCACGCCTCACCTGGCCTCGCTGATCAACTTCTCCTCCGGTTGTTTCTTTGAAATAGTTCAGAGCAGGTTCAACCTTCACAATCTGCCCAACCTACTGCGTGTGTTTCTGTCTTTGTACTGGCTCACAGGCCAGCCGCTGGTTAACCCTTTAGTGTACGGCCTGAAGATGTCCAAAATACGCATGGTCTCTAAGAGTCTGTTAACCGGGGGAACACCATAAATCATCTAGAAAAATATGGAATTAAAGGGCTCCCAGTGTTCGAAAATCTCTTTACAAAGATAGAAATTTATGGAGGCCGTGCTCTGCTTAATGTTCAATTACATTACTGGTCAGCACATATTCAAAAGATCATATACTGGATTAAACCTCCTGATGTTTTGTGGTACAGACTTGAAAGACAGTCCTGTAGTCGCTCTTCTATGGATGCTCTACGTACATCTTCTCTACCACTTAACCCCTCTGGCTTCACAGAAAATTTAGTTGTAAGATCTACTCTTCAAGTCTGCTATCAGTTTAGATGTCATGTAAAATTTCTGTCAGCTTCTTCGAAAGCTCCCTCATTAAAAATCATTTATTCCCCATCATATACAGATGCCATTTCTTGGCAATGGCACAATAAAGGAATTAAATGCTTTCAAGATCATTACAAAAATTGTGTTGTTTACAGTTATACAGATCTACCTAGAGATTCTGAACTACTGGCAACTCACCAGTTTCATTTTTTTCATGTAAGACACTGTGCTGTTTCCATTTCCCCTAATTTCCCCTTAATGCCTTCTAAAGAACCATGGGAAGACCTGCTAGAGCTAAATACCAGATAGGAGTCACTGATTTCAAAGACTTGTTATCATCTGTATCACTTGAGGGAGACTCCAGTATAACAGTATGAGAGGTCTGGGAGTGAGAACTGGATCTAACCTTTACAGAGCAGTGCTGGCAAAGGGCTGTTAAAGAGCACTCTCTGTGCTCGACTTGGGCTCATACAATATAAAGTCCTAAACAGGGTTCACTTTTCTAAAACTAGGCTGTCTGGAATATTCTCTACAGCGGAGGACAGGTGTGACACAGGCCATTCATCTCCACGAAACTTAAGTCACATGTTTTATCAGTGTTCGAAGCAAGCAAACTTCTGGCAGAATTATTTCCAGGACTATGTCCAAATATAAGGCATGAATATTAGAAACTGTCCTTTCATAGCAATATCTGGTACACCCCAGGAACACAGCCGGTTTACCTCCAATCAGTTCTAGCTTTAACATCACTGTTCTCAAGACAAAGACTTCTACTGCACTGGAAGCCCAGAACAGTCCACTGATCTCTCACAGGCTCCAGGGCGTAAAGTTTTTCATGAAACTAGAAAAGATGGAGGAGCTGAAGGCCAATTCAGAGATGATTTTTGAAAAATGGAAACCTTTCCTAACATATTTCAACTCTTTACAGAGTTTACCAACAGACTGAACCAAAACTAGCACTCTTTTTATTATCCTTCTTACATCTCTTATTCTTCCTTTTCCCTTTAATTACTTTTTTTTTTAAACTCATTTTATCTAATTTATTTATTTATTTGAAGCAGTGAGGTTCATGGGAAAAGAAGGGGGTGTCGACAGGGAACAATAGAGAAAACAATGAGAAGTGGAAGTACAAATTATATATATATATGTATATACATATATATATATATATATATATATATATATATATATATATGTATTTGTGTATATATACATATATATATATTTTTTATCATCTTCTCTTTGTTTTATTTTCTGTATTTCCAATCTCAAGAAGACCAAAATGTAAACAGTGTACACTTGTAAAACTTGCACTCTTCAATCAAGAAATAAAAAGTACTTGAAGCCTTTCTCATAAATGTGTTCATGCCCTCCAGTTTGGAAGCACACCATCCTCAGCACAACACCTGTATCAGCAGAGAAGAGCTTCATAAGTGGATTACTACAGAAAAAATCCTGCTGATATTTACAGCTGATACACCAGCTGCACGTATCGGCCTTATATATCCTGTATATCAGCTGAAATATTGGCAGAATAAATGATATGTCATAACACTTCACCCTGTTATCACTGAATGTCTACATTTAAAAATAAACAGTATGAATTATTACAAAATGTAACATTTTTTTTTATCCTAATTATTACTGTCACGACCACAGCACAGGTCAGAGTTTGACTCCTGACAGTCACCTGTATCAGGACTGGTGTTCATGAGCTCTGGGGAAAAAGAATATCAGATATCAGCAAAATGCAGTACCACAGTGATTCTCAAAAGGAGATGATGACTTTATGAAATATAAAGTTTCACATGAATCCTTGAATAGTTTTGTTAATTATTATTTCATGAGTGAAAAGCTGATAGTGAATTGATGGACTGGTTGGAGAGCTGCTGGACTGCTCTGTGCTCTTGGTCTCAGCAGTGAAACAAATGCATCAAACGTGTTGGCAGCTTTGAGTCTGGGACATTTTTAAAGCAGATTTCATCTTTCTTAAATACACCACGGCCAGTTTGAAACCTGACTTTAATCCAGCGCCCACCCTGACCTACACCATACGGCCATATCATTAGGCATAGAGTGTGGACCTCCTCAGTTTTTAATGGACAGATTTGCTGCTGTAGTCATCTCTATATTCTCTTTTCTTTCTCAGTTTGGGACTCTCCTGGTACTTTTCCCATCTCTGTGAGCACAGATAAATTCTTTAAATCAGGGGTGTTATACTGACATATTTACTGAAATGCCCAAAGTTAATTCAGCACCAGTTAAAGAGGCCGACTCGTATCGACCTGACCGGCTCCTCCTGGCTCTTGTGAAGCTTTTACACCTCCTTTACCCAACACAGCCATTAAGTGTATCCCACTTCAACCTTTCACAAGCATATCTGGCAGGTGATTGGACGATCTTACTGTCAATCACATTCTTTATGGTCCAATCAGTTAATGTAGTGGGCAGGCACTACTGCTGCAGTGTAAAGTATAGACTGTGATCCACTTTGTAGAACAAACTCATCAGAACAAGTCAGAAGTGGAGCTAAAATATCCTTACTACAGAGAAGTTTGTAGTGTTGATGCTTGTTTATCATTTAATAAAGAAATGTGGTCCAGATCCCATAAAACTGCTGCTGAAGGTTTTACGTGCAGTCACTTCCTGTTGTCTCACTCGTAGCTCCACCTCTTCCTGTTCCAAAGGACTCTGATTGGGTCGTCCCGCTTTGGGCCTACCACAGTCATTGTAGATTGGAGCTTGGACGGGTGGATCTGTCTGATTACAGACACTGAATCAGGAGGATCCAGCTGCACCGCAAGGCTAATGTCTCAGAAATATCCTTTCTCACAAAACTGTCAGAGGTGATATGTCCTTACAGTACTGCACCAACAGAGTCATGAGGCCTGATACTGAAAACAAATATTAATAAATAATATGAGAGATACAGAACAGGACATATAGTGTAATGAGGCTTTAGTTCTGAGATCTACTTTTTAAAATAAAAACGTTAACACTAACAGTCATGAGTGTGGGGACAGCTGCTGATGGGGACTTACCCATCAGTCTTTGCAGGCTGTGGACTCAGTGGACAGAGAAGGTCCAGGAGAACTGGAGCCATGCAGCCCCCTGTGACGTCCTGCTCCATGTTAATTAGCCTGTTTGTGAGTCGGGTACAGCCACTCAGTGTCCAAGTGTCCACAGAGGCCTCAGGGGCCGGCCTGGAGTGGAGCCGCAGACAGAAATAGCTGCTGCTGCTGATGATGATGATGATGAAGCTCCTCTGAGGCTCATTACTGTGAGCTGATACTGTAAACATGATGAAAACACTCGTCAGGGTCCACAGGGTCACACTGAGGCCAAAACAAGAATGATCTAATCATTAAGAACAGAATATCCTTCACTGTCACAAGTACAACCAAGTTGGAAAAAGCCATCTGGTCAGTGCAAAGGGTTATAAATAAATAAGTTATAGAAAAATAGAAGCACTTCGTTAAAAATTTTAAATAAGCATAAACACACATATACAGTCTGGATGCACAGTTCCCATTATCGCCCCCCCTCTTCACATTCTGGCTGTACTGAGTTTGGCTGGTGCTGTAGGACAGGAGCTGCTGTTGAATCCATTTGTCTTTGCTTTAATTCATCTGCTCGTCTGCCTGACTGTAACAGTTCACACACAGTGTGCCCCAGGTGAGAAGTATCCTTTCTGATGTTTTGGGCTATTTTAGATGATAGAAAGAAATAAAGATTAACATCATGGTGATAAGTCTTGGGGTTCTGTCTGTGGTGACTGTAGCTGTTCAAGAGACCCTCCATTTGTCCTAGCCAGCCAGTAGCCATATTTTTTTTTTTTTTTTTTTTTCATATTTATTTTATATTCATTTATATTTTTGTTCATATCTATCTTTTTATAGAACTTTCTATCAACTTTTCAAACTGCAACTGGAATCTTAATTTCCTCTGGTTCCGCCCTCAGTTTCTGTTTGTTTCTTAAATTTGCAGTTAATAATGGCTCGTAAACGAACGGCTCACTCAGAACTGAGAATCGGTTCTCATCGTTCACTTAAAAAACTGTTCCAAAGACTCTACTCGTTCACACCTCTCCCGAAAACCACCACAGATGTAGGTCAACAAAACAAAGCCTCTGTTTAGGAGTAGAAGAAGATAAAATGAAGATAGTAGAAGATAACGTGACATAAAGGGGTAAAAATGAGTAACAACAGGCTCACCGGACTGTCTACAGTTATCTGATGACTGTAGGCTGAGGCAGGCTAAAGCATTACCCATATACTCCCAGCGTTTGAGCTAAGCTAACTAGCGGTTGGCGGTCTTTGTGCGTCTGTTTCTTGTTACTGGACGCACAGTCAAAAGAATGGAGTCTGTCTGCTTGTCATGGACTCTGGAGTGAGGACAGACAGGAAAACAACAAAAATGTTGGAGTGTTGCTTTAATATTACTTAAACACTTTAAACACAGATCATCACCTGGCTCAGGCTCTCCGCCTCATATTAAAGTATAACTCCCTTTAGATAGTTGTGTCATTTTAATTTCATTAATATTCCTGAGAGCTCCTGAACCTTTACCTGAGAGGTTCTCCTGCTCCTTGCTGTGACCCAGCCCGGTACAATCATCATAATCAGACTAACTGTTACAGCTGCTCTAAAGCACTGTGGAGATTATTATACCTGCTGACTTCACCTGTATGATTATTATAAGTCTGTTACGTCCGTTCTGTTTGCTCTGCACTCACCGGCCACTTTATTAGGTACACCTGCTCATTGTAGCCCCAGATTCCTGATCTTAGCTGACAGGAGTGGCACCTGGTGTGGTCTTCTGCTGCTGTGGACCATCTGCTTAAAGATTTGACATTGATTGATTGATTGATATCTTTATTTTGATCATGTAAATGACAACTTAAAAACAGTTAAAAATACAAATAAGTGATAAACAGAAAAAAAAAGAAACTAAAACAAGACAGCAGCTAAATCTGAAATTTTTGTTAAGTCTCTCAGCTTACATGAGCGAAAAGGAGAAGGAAGAAGTATAAACTTATCTAATCCTACCCACTTAAATCTAACTTTACTTCCTAACTGAAATCATAACACTGTCTTAAATTTACCACAAAAAATACAATCATACCTATACCTTCTTTATTATTAGTAGTATTTATTGCTGATTCTGCAAACCTGTGGGTTCTGACAGGGGAATGTGTTGTCCATATGCTGTTATGAATGTTTGTCTGTTCTCTGATTTGTTTAGATGGCCCAATAAGGCAGGGTAACTGTGAACGGAATTGCCCTTCAGGGATTAATAAAGTCGTCTGAATCTGAATCTGAATCTGAAATGTATTTACCTTACCCTGCACAATTTTCCTCAATCATCAGCAAGCACCCTGTTGTTATTTATTCAGGTATGTACCTCTGGAGAATCATGTCTTTCTGCCTCTTTTTAAACAGAATTATGCTTGAAATTAGCTTTAGTTCTGTACCCAATCTGTTCCACAGTTAAACTCCACTAACAATGATACAGAAACATTTCAATGTTGTACACACACTTCTAACCTTTAGATTTAGATTTCTCTTAAATTATGACCCCCTCTCTTTCATAATACATGTCCTGAATATTTTTCAGGAGCATATTATTCCTCGTCTTGTAAAGTAGTTGAGCTGTTTTGTGCTCCACCAAGTCAAAACAGTTTAGGGTTTCAGATTTAAAAAAGAAACCATTTGTGTGAGCCTGAAATCCAACATCATAAATTATTCTGATTGCTCTTTTCTGCAGAATGAAAGTGGTTGTAGTGAAGTTTTGTAAGTGTTTCCCCATGTCTCTGTACAATAATCTAAATAAGGAAGAATTAGTGAGTTATACAGAACGTGGAGTGATTTCTGGTGTCGAACATGCTTTGCTTCTGCCAGGACTGAAATGCTGCAGACAGTTTGGATTTGATATCTTTAATGTGCGGTTTCCAGCAAATGTTCCCCTCTATTATCACTCCCAGGAATTTTTCATTTACTCTTTCAGTGTTTACACCCTCCATCTGTACCTGTACTTGATTGTGTATTTTATAGTTTCCAAATGTCATGATTTTTGTTTTGTTTAGATTAGTGATAATTTATTTTGTCAAACCATGTTTTTATTTTACTTCATTCTGAAGTGATAACATCTAAAAGTTGCTGCAAACTCTCACCAGAACAAAAATGTTTGTGTCATCAGCAAATAATATACATTTAACTAAACTAGACACTTGACAAATGTCATTAATATATAAGATAAATAGTTTAGATACCAATACTGACCCCTGGGGGACATCACACACAATATCCAGACATTCAGATAAACAGTCTCCTATCTTCACATATTGCTGATTTTTTTCCCAAATAACTCTTCACCCAATTCAAAACCACCTACCTAATGAATTGGCCAGTAAGTGCTTGCAGTGGGACCACAAAGGGGGGGGGGGGGGGGGGGGGGGGTTTGGGAAATTTTAAGGGCCAATGACTGACAGGGGCCCCTAAAATATAAAACACGATCACTACTTTTGGCAGATTAATTTATTTACTTTTTACTGTCTGCCTTAAAAGATCTCTTTTCTCCAAACACCATGTTTTTCTTTTTTTTAAAGGCAAAGAGAGGAATATTCAGGCGTCCTTTGTGTGGTTAACTCCCATATAATCACATTTCTATTTTTTTTAAAAGGAGCAATATTGAACATTAGTCAGAGGATATTTTAAAAGAAACGTTAAAACTCTCCTCTTCCAAAGGGCCTGTCCCTCGTACACTACATAAGTTGACCTGGTCATGCATATTTCATATTGATTTTTAACTTGCCTTTTGATTACTAATGGTGTGACTTGAAAAAGACCTTTAGTTTAGTTTCATTACTATTATTGTCGGTATATATCTTTTTTATTATGCCCTGTTTTTATAACTTAGTACTTTGAGATTTGTTTCAAATGTATAGTGCATTATAAATAAAATTCAGAATAATTTTATTTTCTTAATGGTGCATATATTTAAAAAAAAAAAAAAAAAACGTTATAGAGCAAGACAAAATCATAATCTGTGAAGGTGTTGATTTTTTTATGTGGTTAAAAGATCAGGGTTTCTTGAGGACTGTTTATGAAAGAAATAAAAACATTTTAAGTGTTAATAAGGTCCAAGTGCCTGAAAGCTCTTTAAGACAAAGTTCAATTCAGCATTAATTCTATAATGTCAGCTAAGAGTGTTTTCTCCACTGTTCTAAGCTTATTTTTAGCTTCTAATAGAATAACTTGGCTGTATTAGATATGAGTGGTCCATTAAAATCATGTACAGTCACATTTTATCATTTGTTTGCTTAACAGATGGTTGGTTTGAGAAACTGTGCAGAGCTGCTCTTTATAAAAATAAAGGACACCGAGTTTCTCGAGGCCACAACCACCACGGACCAGAGACTTTATTTATTAAAGTTAATCATTCCAGTCAAAGACCCTGGTGAGTTTTAACCAATCAGAGGCTGAGGAAATACAACACGCAGCATCTAGGAGCCAAATCCAGGAGATTCTGTATTTTTGTGGACGGGTGGCCCTATGGGGCCCAATCTGACATATTTTCATTGGGCCCCACATTTCTGGCAGCGCCCCTGGGTGTATGTTTTGGAGGATTGTCTGATTCTCATATTAAACCACCAAAAGCAGGATTTCTTCAGAATGGTCCACATATATGTCTGTCTATCTTAACTACTGATTAAGCAGAGTCCTGTCAGTTTGGACGCTTTTGAACGTCTTTGCAGTGTTTTTATAATAAAAGTTGAAATCTGTAATGACCATGTGGCCTGTAATGGAGGGTAAACAGCTCTGACTGGGACAGCAGAGATAAAGCTGCTCGCTCCTCGGGACACATTATGGAGAGAAAACGCTCTGTGACAGTAAAAGATCGTTTTAGACACTAAAAGATAAATCAAACATCTCTTACCTGTGCGGACAGTAGCCTGCTCATGTCCAACATCAGAGTTTCAGTCCCAAAGTCCCTCCAGGCATTACTGTATTCCAGTAAATACACGGAGCCGGTGTGGTTCAGGGACCGGGCAGACCGCAGCGTTCTTTCTGATTACCGACGACAGAAAGACGAGATGCGTTTTATTCGGCCAAAGCCATTATATTTGTTTAAAGTGAAGTTTAACCTCGTCCTGAATGTTCAGAAATCTGACCCTTATTCTGCTTTTCCCTGAAGGAACAAAGTAAAACTTAAAATCACTCATTAGCGGCACCTGCAGCTCCGTGAAGGGCGGGAGTTTCCATGGAAACACGAACCGCACGAGGAGAAACTCAAAACCCCGGTCCGCCATTTGTGATTCACAGCAGATCCGAACAGAGCTTAACTCCAAATAAACCAAAGTTAAACTGCCAAATTGTTCGGGAGAAAACTGTTTTAAATACAGGAAATCAAAAATACTTTAACTAACTTTTTTAAGCAGGTAAAACCAATTTTAAATCAAATTATCTTGAAGTTGATGGAGTACGAGTTAATACAACTAGAAAAAAAAAGAGTTTTTTTATTTCCCATTATTCTTTTTCCTTTTTCTTCTCTATATCTCCTTGTTTAAAAACTATAAAGGAGAGCCATATCCATGTCCTAACTGAGGAGGCTCAAAGTGCAAGAAACAGGCAATTTGAGTTTATAAATCCAAATTTGATTAACTTTCAAATAGGCCGACATATTTCCTTTCCCAGGGGTTGACAATGGAGCCAAGATTGATGCAAATGGAACAACATTTTTTGGCAATTTTTGATGCACCCTTTTATTCACATTAGGGGCAACGCAATTTTACTAATAATGTGTACATAAATTGACAAAAACTTGCTTCACCTAAGTCAAAGAGGACACAAAATGGCGCAACAATGCTCATTTTAATCAATGAAAATTAGGGATGCAAGATATTAATGGTATAATCAGATTAGACAGAACTTTATTAATCCCTTGAAAAGACTCCCTCAGGGAAATTAAGATTCCAGCACACAGGTGGGCCTTTTAGAAAAGTAAAAATGTAAAAACAATTTGCATATACAAATATAAATAAAAATAAAAATATGGCGACTGGCTAATGTTCCTTCCCGTCCTCTGTCTTCCTGTTACTCCTCCTCCCCCGAGTGAAGAGTTACAGTCTGATGGCCTGAGGGACAAAAAAGTTTTTCAGTCAGTTATTACTGAACTTGGGAAGGAGTGTCAACTGTATTGACCTAAAAAGTTTAATTTCTGTATCAACTGATATTGAAATGTTTGCCTATATTTACAGCCAATATATCGGCCATACATATAGGCAGTAATATCAGCAAAATACAGAAATGTACCATGATGCTGCACCTTATCATCATGGACACATTTAAAAATCAAGAATTAAATTTTTCAATAGTGAAATGTTTTTCTTGTTTTAAATCTGTTGCTCACACAAACTCACATTGAAAGCAACAATTCAGCTTTCATTAAGTAAATACTTTGTGCTCTTGACAAAAAATATCAGTTTCGGGACAAGAGTTCAGAAATATTGGCAGATAGCAGCAAAAATCCAATATTGTTTATCCCTAAAGAAAACATAGGGATGACCTAAATGTTTTTAATTCAGGAGCTGAAACTTGCTGCTTCAGGATCAACAATTCACAGACATCAAACTTTCAGTGAATGTTGGCCATGGAATAACAAAGATGTGAACAGATTTTGGTAGTGATCCCGATTCAGATGTGGAGACAGGACAGTTTTACACTTGTGGAGTTTTCTTCTGATTATTAAATAGTTAAATGTTTGGATGAGGGATGGATCAGAGAGGAGGCAGGCGTCAAAGACACACATCACCAGGACTGGATCCACATCTGGATCTGGATCAGCACCAAAGTCTGATCACGTCCTCTCTGCTCCATGACCAACATGTCCTGAAAATGTCCTCAAATCTGCACAGGAGGACAGGGTCTGTTCTCGGTCCAACAGAGACCAGTTTATTCTCTGTCTCCTCTGACAGGGTGCTGAGTCTGAGGACGGGGTGTCCCCTGACACTGAAGTGCGTCAGCTGAACTTTGGTGGACGCCCCATGATGCCACTGAGCTGGTTTAAGAAGGCGGGACGCAGACTTGGATTCTGGATCAGGGAGGAGACTTTGGAGGAGAGCAGACGGACATGAAGATCCATGACCTCTGAACTCTCTGCTGTTGGACTCTCAGTCTGGTTCAGTGTCCTGTCAGAGGAACAGGCTCAGAGGTTTGGTCCTTCTCCCTATAAAGGCTCGTTTTGTGATGGAGGACAGTCAAACACTCTGGGTGAGGTCTTAACACCATGTGGAGGACTTTCAGTGCTGTTATATGAACGTCTGCTCTCTCATCCATGATTGATTTCAGAGCTCACAGGAGGACCATGGGAAACTCCACTCAGACCTCGTTCTTCACCTTCACTGCTTACTTCCACAGTGGACAGATCAGATACATCTACTTCGTGGTTGTCCTGCTGTTGTATCTGCTCATAGTTTTCTCCAACGTCCTGCTGGTGGTGGTCATCTGTGTGAACAGAAGCTTGCATGAACCCATGTACATCTTTCTGTGCAGCCTGTTTGTCAGTGAGCTGTATGGGAGCACAGGCTTGTTCTTCCTCCTCATGGTCCAGATCCTCTCTGACATTCACACCATCTCCACGTCCTTGTGTTTCCTGCAGATCTTTAACCTCTACTCTTATGGAGGTGTGGAGTTCTGGATTTTAACCATCATGTCTTATGACAGGTATCTGGCCATCTGTTTCCCTCTTCAGTATAACACACGGATGACCACCAGCAAAGTCCTCGCCCTCATCGCCGTCAGCTGGTTGATCCCGTTTCTCTTCGTCCTCATTAAGACCTCCCTGCTGCTGCCTTTAGATCTGTGTGGGAACAACATCGGTAAAGTTTACTGTGACTATTTCTCTGTGGTCAAACTCTCCTGCTCCGACACAACAGTCAATAACATCTATGAGCTGACCTCTGCCTCCATCATGACCCTCTGTAACGTCTCCCTGATCCTCTTCACCTACTCCAGGATCCTGAGGGTCTGTTTCTCAGGCTCCAGACAGACCCGACAGAGGGCCGTGGTCACCTGCACGCCTCACCTGGCCTCCCTCTTTAACTTCTCCTTTGGTTTTGTCTTTGAAACAGTCCAGCACAGGTACAACATGAGCAACGTGCCCAGCATGTTCAGGATCTTCATTTCGTTGTACTTCCTCACCTGTCAGCCTCTGTTTAACCCCGTCATGTACGGACTCAAGCTGTCCAAAATCCGTGTCAGGTGTAAGGATCTACTTTGTGTTTGAAAGTGAACCTAAATATTTGTTATCTCTCCTTTGCTGTGCCTTTGTCGTTCACACATATACGTATATATATACACACACATATATATACACACATATATATAGTTACATATACAAGAGCAGGCAACTCAGGCCCTCCTTAGATTAAATATCATTTAACACGTCTGTGTTATTTTTTATTTGTGTATTTTTTAATCAAATGCCTCTGAAACTATTTGAAGGGAGACATTCCCAATCAGTGAGCCTCCCACACAAAACAGGTTTTAAAAATGAATTTATGAATTAATAACAATTAAATATTCATTGAATTTAAACTATCACACTCTATAACCATCTTTTTTAGTATCATTGTCTGATCTTTGGCATTTCTTGACTCTTTTTGACTAAATTTATTGCCTTTACTCAAAAATAAGAACACTTGCTGTTAACATTCTCAGTAAATCACAACATCTTTAACTTTTCTTAAATGTTTTTAGAGATTTTTAACATCTACATTTTTGTCTGCAGCATTTAATATCAAACAAGGGAACAAAAACACAGCCTCAGAATGACCCTCATGAATCAAACATGTATTATTTGTGTTTATATCTGCTGTAGTTTAATGAATGGTTCATAAAGTAGCAGCTCTCAATGACTGACTGCAGTCCTGAAGTTTTTTCAAGACCAGTTCACAAAAACCTCTAACTTTGATCAGATGGATTCAGGCCTACATCCTCTTCTCTCTATATAGATGCATATTCTGATATATTTGTTCATATATTTGTTCCACAAAAAGCAGAATTTGGCTGAGGGTGATATTTTCTTTTTCTGCAGGGACAGCTGGGGCTCCAGGCTCTTGCATGTTATTTTGAGTTTGTGAGGTGAAACGTTTAGGAGCCCCTTGTTTAGATGTTCATTAAAACACATATTAAGATTATTTCTATAATTAAGATATGGCCTAAGAAAAAAAGCTGAAAGTCTCCATTTAGCACGGTCGCTCTTGAGACTGTAACACCTCTGTATCTGTGGAGAGTGACGTCCAAAGCTGGAGCAGAGCGAGCATCAGAGTAAAAGCCTGTCTCAGCATCTATTTAACTGCGAGTTTTAAGTCTGTTTTTACAGCTGAAGTTATTCATGTATGACAGGAGCTTAGACAGTAGCAGGCAGCCAGAGCTCCATTTTGATAGAAATATTGATAATATCGATGATTTAATGCCAGGTTTCATCATGTGACCCTCATATGTGTACATTTGTTTGATGCTTTATAAAAAGACCATGACAATGATATCTTCCTGTTTGTTGTAAATCCTAAAACAGTGACTCATGATCCGGATTATCATTCATTTGTCATATTTGTCATGCCTTGGCCTTTGTGCTCAGTAACAGAGAGGCTAATTAGACTGACACACGGGGCAGGTCGTCGTCCTTCTGTCTGATAGTTGTGGAAGTCTGAAACTAACTGATGGGCTGATGTGGGACCAGAGGGACAGACTAAGATGGAGGGTAAGCCAGAGTCCTGCACCGTCACAACAGCAGAGCAGGGACTTGGTTATGGGGACATGGTGTCCTGTCCTGCCGCTGTCAGAGCTCCGGGACTCAGTGAACCCTTCAGAACAGTCTCGGCAGAGGACACCGCTAACATCACATGCCGCGGTCTGTCATCCAGAAAACTACAGCTGAACAACATCTCACACCGGATGATAAAATCCAGGGGTGTTCCCCTCGGTGAGTGTGGCGTTGGTGGTATAGTGGTTAGCATAGCTGCCTTCCAAGCAGTTGACCCGGGTTCGATTCCCGGCCAACGCAGCCGTCTTTTTTCCGCTCTGGGTTCATAAACACGTTTCTTCACAGAAGAACCGAAGCGTTTGTGATTTGATAGGGAAAGTCAGTCTGTGCCTCGGTAAATAAAACCTTTGTCTACCCCTCCTTTAATACCTCCCTCATGATTTATTTCTTTATATCTTTAAGTCATTTAGGATCAGGAGATGTAAACCTCAAATGTTAACCATCATCCTCTTCGTTAATACGACAGATAACCTCACCTGCCACGTGCACCCGCCGGTAACGGCTCTTTAATGCAGGCGTCAGTATGATGAGTGTCCAGCAGGGGGCGACACCTGCCCACGCTTGGATCAGGACAAAGGAGGCCGGTGTCACGGTTCGACTGGAGCTGGATTAACTGGGGATACTGCTCTGGCACCAGCATTTCAGGACCCATTTCTTAAAAATGAAACTATAGATTCATAAATTAATAGATAGCAACCTATCAACCAATAAAACAATATTTGCAAAGCGCTTTTCATTACAAAAGTGCACAGTGCTGTTCATGGGCAATAAAACTTAAATATACCTGAAAAGAACAAACAAAACAAAACTGACCAAAAAGAGGAAAAATACCTGTATTAAACACGTGATTAAACAGAACTGTGGGAGGAAACACCATCGTGAGTTCATGATGAGGGGAAACCAGAGATGGTGTTCAAAACACAAAAACTAGAGAGAAAAAAAAGAGTTTCAATAAAATAAATAAAAACATGAGTGGATTAATTAAACACACTGACACTAAAAATAATAAACCTTTCACAGAATTAATACAATTAAAGGAATATTAAAAGACTGCTAAGAAACAGCTAAAAGAAAAATAAAAAATGACGCCTTGATTCTTTACCACAGGGATTAATAGACAGAGCTCGGAGTTTTGAGCTCAGTTTCTCTTTCTGAGGTCCAGAAACAATAGAGAAATCGATTCAATATTAAAATAAATTTTCTTCTGGAGCAGAGCCATGCTCCTCAGATACTACTGACATTTCCTACTTCCCTCTGTGTTTTTTTTAAAACTTATTTTATTAATCTATCAAAGGGTCTTTAAACATTGGCATTTCTTGAGGAAGAAGAGCGAATACTCTTCTTTAATAGGATAGCTTCACAAAACAAAGAAGATTAAATATGATTAAATATACAGTTGACATCTTTTGTCATCTTTTCTTCGCATCAGTTAAATGTTATTTTAAACAGGCAGCTGCAGAGCCACCTAATGCGGCGTTCCAGGCAACCCGTAACTCGTGTTTTTCCCACCTGTAACTCGTGAAAGTGCACTGGAACGGCAGTCGAACTCGTAACTTCCCACCCGTGAACTCGTACCAGATCGATGTACTCCCGAGTTACGACTTGTGACGTCACATCACTGCATAAACAATATGGCAGCTTCTAAATAACGACACATACCGTAAAATTTAAAGTACAAGCTTCTGTTACCTTCTGCGCCGTTTCCCCTCCTCCGTTTCACTCAAATGATCAAGTTGCAGGCTTTTTGGTGATTGAAATGATTAAGCATAAATCTTATAATGTCTGCCCTGTTGTTTTATTTACATACCAGAATTCCTTGTGCTCAAACTGAAGTTTTAATTTAATTTAGTTAATTAATTAGTTTAATTTATAATTAATTTAGTTAATTTGCCTGGAACGCTTTCAGGTCGGAACTCGAAGATTTCAACTGGGAAATTTCCGAGTTACGGGTTGCCTGGAACGCACCAAAGGTCCTTTAAAATCTGTCAGCAGATAATCCAGCACCAGTTGAACCGTTACACCGGCAGTATTTCCTGTGAGACACGGAACTGATTGTGAGTGTTTGCGTGAATGAAAGGCGGCCAGTGTTCCCAGAATAAACGGTTTTATCACCCGGAGCCTTGCTGATTCCCGGTTATCTCCCGGTATCGCCCGGTAACCGCGGGAAAGCTGAAAGGAAGCTGCCGCCGCGATCCGCCATCTTGTAGCCGTTAGCAGTTAGCCGTCATGGCGGCTGGAGGCGGCGCGGCTCCAGCGCACGTCGGCGATGTCGAAGAGGATGCGTCCCAGCTGCTGTTCCCCAAAGGTACCAGATAATCCAGCCTTCATTACTGACATGACAGGAATTATATTAATGACGTCAGCAGGGGTCATCGGGTTACTCAGCAGTAACCATAACATCCAGAACACCTGAGGAAGATCAGCTGATAAACCTGAGACACCGTTTTCAGTTATAATAAAGTTATAATACATTTCTGTTTTACTTTCCCTCTATAACACTGCTGCGGACAGTCTGGACAGGTAATAGGAGTTACTGAGCAGGATTTAAGATTGAAGTTAGGGCTGTACAGTTTCCACAAAATAAATGATGATGATCTGGCCTGTGTCTGCTCTCCATATCAAACCCCAAAACACTTTGACCTCTAAAACACTGAAGATGATTAATATTTAAAACTAAGGAAAATATAAAAGCACAAAGGATAAAAAAAAGTCTATCTAAAGCCATGTCTTCAGCTAAGTGTTAAAAACGTGTTACGACTCTACACAAATAAAGATTGATTGATTAAAGTAGGGATGCAAGATATTATCAGTATGACATTGGTATGTGGGGATATTGAAATATCTGTTTACAGCTGGTGTATCAGCCCATAGAACTGCAGTAATATCAGAAAAATACACAGATGTACCATAAAGCTTCTCCTCATCATCACTGCAGGGTCAACTTGGACATCAAGAGTTTCATTTTAAAGATTTAAATGTTATTTTTCTTGTTTTTCTTCTGCTCCTCACACAAACAGACTCACTGAAAGAAATAAGTCAGTTTTCATAAAGTAACGACTCTGCTGTTCACAGAAAATATCAGTATTGGTGATAATTGGTTCAGAAATATTGTCAAAAATCGTATCGTGCATCCCTTGTTAGAAGAAACCCTTTTCTACAGCAGGCAGGAGATCCTGAGCAGAGCCAGACCCTTTACTGCTGGACCACGTGGTGGCTTGATATAGGCCGCTACACTCATGCCTCAAGGGGGCGCTCTGGGGATCTGTAACATGGATGTTCTGGACCGTGCTGATTTTATCTATCACCTCTACTCAGATTTGACCTTTAAACTAGGGGTGCTGATATCGGCCCTCTCTGTAGACGTGGTATTAATGTGGGATCATCGGTTTCAGGTGTTTGTTTGCTGTGCCGCGTTGACTTAAGGCTAACATCTAGCTCAGTCAGAGAGGAGGCTTCTCATTGGACAGAAGAAATGACCCGTTTGACAAGGTGATCTATTTTCAAGGTCAAACGAGAGCGAGCATTGGCATCAGGGGAGAATGAGAGCAAGAGAGGTCACTTGAAGAACATCAGCCTTGATTTTTACAGTTGGTGGATTAATGCTTGACCCCGCTTCAGTCTGCCTCTCTGTGAAGATGGTCACCATTCCAATATTTTAAACTTCAGAATAAAACAATATTTTCATTTTTAGTGAAATAAGATAAGATATCCTTTTATTAGTCCCACAGGGGGAAATTCCAAAAAATACAGCAGCTGCAGGATACAACAGAAGTACTGAAAGATAAGGTAAATCACAGCATGTCCAGGAGAAATGCCTGAACATGTGACGACACTTGAAGGTTTCCGTGTTTCATAAACTGAGACGCTCTTCGTCATGATGCTAACCACATTTCTTTCCCTAAACACTGTTAAAGAGAAACTCTGCAGACTTGTGACAATCAGTGTTGCCAGATATTTTGACTGAGATAAGCAACCGGGTCGATAAAAACAAGCCCAAAACAAACAACCTCCAGCTATTTTTTTTCTAATGTGATATATTACTTTTTTTTCAAAGAGAAATCTACAGAAAATGTGACACAGTGACATTTGTTCTTATTTGTCTCTTAATTTACTTCTTCAACATTTACACAGAAGTGAAGGGAGGGGCTGCTGTTATTAATAACTCTGTTATCACTAAACAGTCTGTCTAACCTTGATTTGTGTAACCAAACAGACATAGTCAGGCTTTTATCTGAGTTTTATGTTGATCCTCTACAGCTTTATTATAGTGAGAACAGTAACAGCTACATTAGAAATAAACTTAATTCTGGGAATAAGGGTTTATTTTTGGTGGAAACATCATTTTTGCCTCTTTTTACAGTAAAATTTACATTTGTGTTTGGAGTGGGACGAAATAGTTTGTGTAACTTCTGAATGTAGTTTATATCAGTAGTAGAGTGAGCATCAGATCCCTCCTGGGTTTGGGGGCACAACAAGCCCAAAAAAACCCAACCTGCAGCTGCCAATATTTACAAGCAACTTTTCAGAAAAGAAGCCCAAAGTGGCTTAGAATGAGCAGACCTGGCAACTATGATGATAACCAGTGTTATGGATTTTATCTAAAGTAAAACTTTAATAGGAAATGACAATGAGCTGAAAGTTTGAAGTTACTAGTTTTATATTTATGGTCTGTTATGTGAAGAAACTCTCTGACACTCATTTGTCCCACTGAGGAGACATGTCTGTTCTTTAAGATCTAGATCTATTTTTAAAATAAGAGACATTTCTGTTCTTTAAGATCTAGATCTACATCTGGAGATGTACGATAATATCTCACCGTGTTGACATGTTGACCCAGCCCTAAGGCAGGACATTATCTGAGCGTTCATGGAGATGTTCTTCAGGACGGTCATGTTCACAGGATGGAGATGTTTGGTTTGTCTTCCAGATGGAAGGTAGAGGTCAGGGCACTCCAGAGCGATGGCCCACATGACCTTGAGGTTTGGCTAACGTGACCTTGGTTTGTGCTTCCACAGAGTTCGAGAACGCTGAGACTCTGCTGAACTCGGAGGTGCACATGCTGCTGGAGCACAGGAAGCAGCAGAACGAGAGCGCCGAGGACGAGCAGGAGCTGTCCGAGGTCTTCATGAAGACCCTGAACTACACGGCTCGCTTCAGCCGCTTCAAGAACCGCGAGACCATCACGGCCGTGCGGAGGTCAGAGTTCAGCCATCACCTTTGAGATGTTTGGTGTGAGTCTGACCTTGAGTGACCTCTCTCTCTCTCTCCTCAGTCTCCTCCTGCAGAAGAAGCTCCACAAGTTTGAGTTAGCCAGTTTAGCCAACCTGTGTCCTGAAGCTGCTGAGGAGGCCAAAGCCCTGATCCCCAGGTCAGTCTGGTCCACATCACCACCACACACAGGTTTACCTTACCAGGTCCACATCACCACCACTCACAGGTTCACCTTACCAGGTCCACATCACCACCACACACAGGTTCACCTTACCAGGTCCACATCACCACCACTCACAGGTTCACCTTACCAGGTCCACATCACCACCACACACAGGTTCACCTTACCAGGTCCACATCACCACCACACACAGGTTCACCTTACCAGGTCCACATCACCACCACTCACAGGTTCACCTTACCAGGTCCACATAACCACCACTCACAGGTTCACCTTACCAGGTCCACATCACCACCACACACAGGTTCACCTTACCAGGTCCACATCACCACCACACACAGGTTCACCTTACCAGGTCCACATCACCACCACACACAGGTTCACCTTACCAGGTCCACATCACCACCACACACAGGTTCACCTTACCAGGTCCACATCACCACCACTCACAGGTTCACCTTACCAGGTCCACATCACCACCACTCACAGGTTCACCTTACCAGGTCCACATCACCACCACACACAGGTTCACCTTACCAGGTCCACATCACCACCACACACAGGTTCACCTTACCAGGTCCACATCACCACCACACACAGGTTCACCTTACCAGGTCCACATCACCACCACTCACAGGTTCACCTTACCAGGTCCACATCACCACCACACACAGGTTCACCTTACCAGGTCCACATCACCACCACACACAGGTTCACCTTACCAGGTCCACATCACCGTCACACACACGTTCACCTTACCAGGTCCACATCACCACCACTCACAGGTTCACCTTACCAGGTCCACATCATGGTTACACCAGCCCCACCCCAAACCTGGTCCACGTCAGTCATCTGTATGTTATTTCTGAAGGATTTCCTTCTCTACCGCTCACCGAACTCCTACTTCAACAAAACTGAGAGACCTGCTAAGAGCAGCCTTCAGGCCCGATCACTGTGCTCATGTGTGTTCCTGTGTGTTTGTAGTCTGGAGGGTCGGTTTGAGGACGAGGAGCTTCAGCAGATCCTCGATGACATCCAGACCAAGAGAAGCTTCCAGTACTGAGACCCTGACCTCCATCAGGACCTCGCCCTCCCTCGTACTCTTTACTACTCTAGAGCTCGTTGATTTGCTCTTGTCTTTGTAACCTCACAATAAAGTCTGATTGTTTTTTTACTGCCCAGCGTTTGTTTTTGAGTCCCCATGTGGCCCTCTGTACCTCAGGTGGTTTCAGATTTCAGCAGCCATGACGGCCTTCAGTCTGATTTACTGACCTACAGGCAAAACGCACTTCGGGGAGAAAGGGAAACTGTCTCCTCGTGGTCTTTAATGAATGATTTTGTTTCTCAGAGTTATTAGGAGAAGCTCTGTTCATGATGGTTTCTGTGATATTTTTATTAATCATATTAATATTTCAGCCAAACAAAAGAGACAAGAGTCCATGTGAAGTTTTCAGTGGGTCTTACTGCCAAAACAAATGAATGATAAAATCATTTGGGACAAATATCTGCTCAGGCCTGATCTGAGTTTCTCTGAATGTTTGGTCTTCAGCTGTAACAAACATTTAAATTCTAACGACAGACTGATCTCCAGTTTTCTGTGGCTAACAGGTGTTTTTGATGGCATTATTATCAAGTCATAGTCATCCTGGACCATCGGAGCTAAGTCCACCACCCACTCTGACCTGAAGACCTGGATCACTGAGTCTGTGCCAAAGGGGTCCGTCAGATCCGGTCTCTCAGCCGTTGATGCAGTACGCTGCGGTCTCCTTCAAGTCCTTCGAGTGGTCCAGAGCTTCAGGCAGGACTCCACTGGATGTCCTCACCATCCTCAGCGTGCTCCTGCCTGTCCTGCTCCTCTCATAGTCCATCAGCTGTCTCCAGAAGCCGGCGTTTGGCCGAATAAACGGTCTCTGCTCCAGGACCAGCTCGTGAGCCTGACGGAGGCTGAGACCTTCAAACCTGCAAACACCAAGACTGGGTCATCACTGAGCCCTGACCACAGCTGCTCCAGTAAAACCAGCCCATCAGACTTCATCTACACAGCACTGACACCACAGGGGGTTGGGGGGTACCTTATCAGGTAGGCCATGATCAGGGCAGGAGATCTGCTCCTGCCAGCCGTGCAGTGGACCAGAGTTGACCCGCTGTTGTTCTGGTGGACCCGCTCAGATACCGGGTCAAAGTACTGGCTGAGGGGGGCGTGGGGCTGGTCCTGGACCGGGACGTGGAGGATCTGGAGCCCGTCCAGCTGAGGGTAGGACACGCCCTCCAGTCCTGAGGCGTTGACCACGAGCGTGACGTTCCTGCTGTGGAGAATGCTGGGCCTCAGGGCCGGGTCCAGACCGCTGAGGTAGAGACCAGGACGGATCTGAGAGACCGACATGAGCGGCTGAAGAGGAGCAGAAATGAAATATTCTAATGTTCAAACCTTCATTTCTCTGGCACTAAAATCATAATTTGAGCCTCATTTATTTCTAATATGTTCAAAAGAAGGATAAAAACAGAAATAGAGGAAAGACCGTGCTGTAGTCGTTACCTACGGTCAGACTTATGAAGTCAGACTTATGAAGTCAGACTTATGAGAATCAGATTTATTGTTCAGGTATGTGAGACATACGAGGAATCTGATGGCAGTTTGCTTCACTCTCTGAGTGCAGACTAGATACACACTCTGTTTCTACATTATAAACAGAACAGGAGCAGAAAATCAAAAAGCAGGAATTAAACTTTAAATAAAATTAAGGTAAGAAATAGAATATGTACAAGATAATGGCAAAGACACAAACAACAACAACAAACAGTGCTCAGGTGCATGTGCAGCTGGAGGGTAGTGCACAGGGACAGAGTGGAGTTTTATTAATGATCATATACACACATGTATATCATATGTGTGTGTATATATATATATGTCATATATGCAGGGAAACAGGAGTTCAGCATGGGGACAGACTGGGGAAAGAAACTGTTCCTCTCCATTAGTTAATTAAACATAAATTAAAACATAGAGTCAATGAGTGATGATTTCCTGATGACCTGCAGCAGGCTGACGTGACACTGAGGTCTGAGGACAGTAAAGTTTACTCTGCTGGTGTCTCTGAATAGATTCACTCTTTTTATTTTAGTGGTCCTGCTGTGCAGCTCTTCAGCTCAAACCTTAAATGTTCTGTAAACACAGGTGAGGATATTTAAGGTCTTCATTTTCTATCCATTTAATATGAAACCGTGTTTCCTCAGTCCTGAGGGTCTCCTGCCCAGCAGAGGCTTTTCTGACTCTTATCTGTTGATTCATGTGGCGCAGTGCTGTTCTCTTGGTGAATTTGGATAAAAACAAAATGAATCAAGAGACTGCTGATGATACTCAGCTGTATGTATCAATGAAGCCAGGTGAGACAAATCAGTTATCTAAACTAGACGTGTGTCTAAAGGACATTAGGACCTGGATGGCCAAAAATGTTCTTCTTCTTAACTCAGACAAGACAGAGATCATTGTGCTGGGCCCTCGACACCTTAGAGAAACCTTTTCTAATGATTTAACTGCCCTAGATGGCATTAGCCTGACGCCAAGCACAACTGTTAGAAATCTTGGGGTTCTATTTGATCAGGATCTATCCTTTAACTGTCACATAAAGCAAATTTCAAAAACAGCCTTTTTTCATCTTCGTAACATCGCTAAAATTAGGCCTATCCTGTCCCAGAGCGATGCTGAAAAGCTAGTCCATGCTTTTGTTACCTCTAGACTGGACTACTGTAATTCTCTTCTTTCAGGCTGTCCCACTAAGTCACTTAAGACGCTTCAGCTGGTTCAAAATGCTGCAGCACGTGTACTGACTAGAACTAGGAGAAGAGACCACATTACTCCAGTATTAGCCTCTCTGCACTGGCTTCCCATTAAATATAGAATAGAATTCAAGATTCTTCTTCTCACCCATAAAGCTCTCAGTGGACAGACACCAGTTTACCTCAAAGAGCTTGTAGTGCCGTACAACCCCTCTAGAACATTAGGCTCCCAAAATGCTGGCCTGCTCGTGGTTCCATCAGTCTGTAGAAGTAGTCTGGGAGGTAGAGCCTTCAGTTATCAGGCTCCTCTTCTCTGGAACCATTTACCGACCACGGTTCAGGAGGCAGACACCCTCTCTACCTTTAAGGCTAGACTTAAAACATTCCTCTGTGATAAAGCTTTCAGTTAGGGACCAGCTCATAGTCCATAGTTTAGACATATAGTTAAGATGCAATAGGCTTAGACTGCCGGGGGGATCTGGCACATTGGGCTCTATCCCTCTCTCTCTCACACTCTCTCTCCATATCTGTCTCTGCCCCTTTCTGTTTGCTCCTGTACTCATCTCTGGCTCTGGTCTTGTAGGTGGTCTGGGATCCTTGGTGTAGACTGCCTGCTGCTGTGGAGTCACGAAGCCTCAATAACTACAATTACAGACATAACACATATTTGGCCATCTCACTCCAGTTCATAATCATTCTAGCTGTTAATGTTGATATTAACATGATCTTTCTATCCATGGTTGATACATCTATAGTAACTATCTCTAGCTCCACATGGACATGAGATCCCTCCTGAGAATGAGGTGTCACATCTCAAGAGGTCTACCATTAATACATTTATACTTAACGGAGACAAATATGGTAGGGATGCACTTGTGGTCTGGGCACCCATGAGTTCGTCACTACCATAAATTCTTACTTCCAGTAAGGCTTTTATTGATTATACTTCTATAAAATTTTCACCACAACCACACAGACATGAGGACCCTCCTCTAATAAATCTATTTGCAGCAGAAACAAATTTGACGACGACAGGTCTATGATTGGTCCATTGATCTGTCACTAGCTTTAGTTCTTACTTTAGTCCACTTGTCTCCACTTACCTCCCTCCCTTTGCCCACACACCCAACACAGCATCGTGTGGATTTGCTGTTCATCATGAGACTGGGGTCCACATTCAAGATTTCCTGCTGCTTAACAGAAGGTTTTTTCTTGCCGCCATGATGGAGGGATTCATGATTGGCTATATGGATTCATGTTGGGTGTTGGATGTATATATTTGTATATATATGTATATGTGTATTTTTATATGTATATATGTATCTATGCATGTATGTGTATCCATAATATGAAGAGCTTTGTGCTCTATTGTAAAGTGTCTCGAGATAACACTTGTTATGAATTGGCGCTATACAAATAAAGATTGACTGATTGATTGATTGATTGATAAGATGAAGAGTTTGTCTTCAGTCTGCTCTGCTGTAAAGTGTCTTGAGTGTTAACTGGTGCTGTACACATAAAGACTGACTGATTGATAAATGAGCCGATAGTCCCATCCCTAGACCTCACGGATCAGTGCAGAGGCGTTGACATAGACTGACATGATCGGGACATGGAGCAGTCTGGACATGATCAGGACTTGTCTGAGTAACTACAGAGTGAGTCATGATCTGGAGTCTCGATCCGGTCTGAGGACAGAAACGAAACTGAACCAGACAGTTTCGCTTCTGTCCTCAGACCGGATCGTGACGGAGAGGTGAGATCGTTTATTATTAACTCACAATAGTGTTTGGTACCAGGCTGCCTGATCAATAAATAACTGTCGATAATTATAATAACATACATTTGTTTTGTATGTTTAATTAACTACAGGCAGACGACTCTTCCTTTGTACTTGCTGTCCGAGTAGGTTTAGACCAAACCTCATTCAAAAATATCACGATTTAAGGTTTACCTCCTGACAGTCAGAGCGCAGTCTCGGCTCCTGTCGGTTTGTCTCGTACCGGCCCGACTTACTGAGAAACAAAACCGTCAATATTACTTTAGTTATCAACTTTAACTTCAGGAATTTGATGCCGAATTCATCAAATTCTCAAAATATTTGATTAAATATATAAAAGTAAAAGGGGTGAGAGTTCTTGTGTCCATAAGTCTAAGATTTATTAATTCGGCTTTACTTTGAACGGAGTTTGGCTCAGAGCTTCAGTAACCTCTAGGATTGTTAACAGTAAAGCTCACTTACCTTTTACTGTTGTTTATTTGTATTTACTCCTCCTTAGAGCCACTGACTGGAGCTTTAACGGCGTCTTTAAATAGCCAACACTTCCGGCCGTCATTTTCGGGTTTTTCAAAGTAAAATCAAATAATAATAAAGATGAAGCTCTTATTCTTCTTTCTTTTTCAGTTTTTACCAAAAAGCTATTATGAAATTAACAAACACTTTAGGGATTAATATGTGTTACATCCTTTTATTCATCTTTTTATCGGATATTTTAGGAGTAAAGGTTAAAGGTTAAATCCTAAATGGCAGCTAAAGAACACAATAGACAGAAAGATTATTATTATTTAAGTATTTCCAATACCTCCTGTCAGCACGTTTATTAACAAAGATCATTAATGCTCAGGCTAAACAGACTTTTAGATCATTTAAGACCATTAAAATCAGAACAACAGTCTTTTTCTTCAGCTTATTATTTTGCTGGGAAAATAATTAATTCACAAATATTTGGAAAGAAAAACTTCCAAAAATGCGACATTTCAAAATTAAAGTCACTTCAGACAAACATGAAGTGGATTTTTAGAACAAAACACTTTGAGAGCATTGAAAATTTGGAAAATAATGAATTTATACTTTAATTTATAATAACGATTTGTATATGAGACATCTTTTCCTTTCCTGTAGTTCCAGATTGTGGTTTGCTGTTTATTTTATGTCTGTACAGTAAAAATCCACCAAAAATAACTTAAAATCATAATTATAAAAAAAACAAGTGGCCCGACTTTCACTGTCCTGTCCATTCTGAATTAGTGACAGCAAACTACATCTCAGTAAAATTAAACTCTTCCTCAAAATGTGGAAACTGAGACATGACGCACTTTAACTGAAGTTTGAGTTAAAAAACAACAAAAGCCTGCTGCCAACTGCAGTTCTTGATTTAATTTAATTAATAAAAATAAGAAGCAGAGACACAGCTGCAGTGGAGCCTGTGGAGCCACTTCTGAATCTATTAACTTCTCTTACTAACTATAGATTGATAATAACATTTAATTTGTCAAATTATATTTATGATTAATTGTTTTTTTATTAAAAATATAAAATCCTGAGTTTGACCTTTGTGACCCTGCAGAGAGCTGAAATCATAAAATGCAGAAGCCAAACTCAAAGAAGATCCCAGAGGTCCGGTATCACCCGACCATCCAGAACCCTACAAAGAAAAACCAGACCAAAACCAGGAGCAGTCAGCCTCAGAGGGCCAGGCCGCCCCGCGTGTGTCCCCCTCAGGCCAAAGGTATGGTGGTCCAGGAAGACCCTCCTGTCAGTCCAGAACCTTCTGCTCAGAAGCCCTCAAAGAAAGCTGCACAGAAAGCCAACACAGGTCCTCCTCAGAAAGCAGCCCCGCCCCCCGGCAGAGCCCCGCCTCCAGGCAAAGCCCCGCCTCCTGACAGAGCCCCGCCCCCTGACAAAGCTCAGCCCACTGCCAGAGCACTATCCCCTGGCATAGCCCCGCCTCCTGACAGAGCCCCGCCCCCTGGCAGACTTCCGCCCACTTGCAAAGCCCCGCCCCCTGGCAAAGCCCTGCCCCCTCCAGAGCAGGTTCCCCTAGGCTTGGACGTGAGCCTGGACAGGTGTGTGGTGAAGCAGGTGGAGGAGCTGACCCGTGGGCAGAGTACCAATGAGGACTGGTTCTCCTGGAGGAAGAACCGGATCACGGCCTCCATGGTTCACAACATCGCTCACTGCAAATTTGTCAACGGGAAGAGCAAAACTCCACCCAAAAGCTACCTGAGTGCAGTCACAGGTAGAGACTTTTTTCATTTTCAAGAGTATCTTTACTGAACATTTTTGCAAAGCGTGTGATGGAGACAGACATAAAAAGAAAAGGATTCAGATTTCTTCAGACCTCATTAGATATCAGATCAGTCATTGCAGGAAAATAAGATGAATAAATCACAGGGATTTACAGGGTAAATACTAAAAATAATTATAATTAAAATAAATGAATACAATTTAAAAGAAAACTACATCCATAAAAGGAGTTATTGGGAGTAGGACTTGTTATTATGGAAGACAGAAATCACTGTCTTGGGAAACATACAAACTAAGTTACTAATCCTGCCTCTTAGCTCAGGCCATGTCAGTCAGATTTCTGAAATTTCTGTGTCCAAAGTTAACGAGCACTTCGTCATCCAGACCCATGAGACAAGTCCTTGCACTCAGATGAAATGGTTGTTGAAAATTATACAGAGCTGTTGAACAGTACGAGCCCAGAACTGCTGGATTTAAGGACAATGAAATAAATATCGATGAGTCAGAGAGCGCAGACCTCCACCAAGCAGCTCGGTTCAGCAGTGGCTTTTCCACAACTCCTGTACAAGACACGACTCACTCTGATTGGACGGCAGAGTCTCTGCTCATGTCTCTGCATGTGGAGAGCTCCTCCGCCGTCAGTGCAAGGGAAGCTGGGAAATGAAGTCACAGGCTTGAAAAACATTGACGTCAGTTTGCAAATGAACTACAATTCCCATAATGAAGTAAAGGGGGCAGAACCCTGTTTTGTGTTTTTTTTGTGGCATTAATCTGGATCAGATCCACATGAAATTTACCTTGATGAAAGAGAAATATGACAGTAAATATATTATCCTGTAAATTCAGAAGCAAATCCGTTGAGTGATGGCAGAGATACGATTTTTTAAAATTCTGCCCATTGCTAACCAGTAGGATTTTTAGAAAATTTGAGAATTTTTTGCATCAAGACAAATATGCGGATCACTGCCAAAATGTAATGGATTCTTCGTTGAACCAAACCACACCACTGGTAAAATTTTCATGTAAATCCATCCAGTAATTTTTGCGTAATCTTGCTAAAACACAAACAAACATACACCGGCCAAAACTTTACCTCGTTGGCAGAGGTAAAGAACCAACAGCAGATCGACATTTTGGTCGGTCTGACACGTTAGCATTCATTCTGTGTCTAGCTGTGTAGCCTATGATCTTAAATAGTCTCTCCCGCGCTGAGTTCGGTGAATTAAACAGAGAGTTCCAAGAATCAAGATCTATCAGAACACCCAGATCAGAATCCCATCTGCTTTTGGCCCTGTCTAATGATCCACCTTGAAGTTGCTGCACAGCACCCTGGAAAGTTTTGGAAACACACCTCAGAGCAGTACCACCTGTTAGCATGGACTCCTGTGGTGAAACTAAAGAACCTCCATTAGCTTTGTCAGAATGAAATTCTTAACCTGGAAGAAGTTAAGGACATCAGCGTTGGTAATAACATATTTAAGTTAAACTTGCTGGAATGTGAGGAGGGATCCCCCCTCAAACATGTCACTAACTACTTCTGTTCCTTTGGGTCTCCAACTAACAAGAGCGCCGCGAAGGCCCAGGGGCAAGTCAAGGTGGTCATGCAGAGGAGTCAATGGGCAAAGAAAATTACTGTAACCCTCCAGGTAGAGATTTTAAAGCCTTTATCTATGATCACAGAGATGTGTGAGAAATGTGATTCAAAAGGGTTCATGGGTTCTGTTGCTTTCTGACATCCAAACCACTCAGTACACCTGAACACCTGAAAATAAGAACACCTGAACACCTGTACACCTGAACACCTGAACAGCTGTCAGTTGAACACCTGTACACCTGAACACATGTAAATAAGAACACCTGAACACCTGTACATTAAAACACCTGTACACCTAAACAACTGTACACCTGAACACCTGTACACCTGAAAATAAGAACACCTGAACACCTGTACATTTAAACAACTGTACACCTGAACACCTGTACACCTGAAAATAAGAACACCAGAACACCTGTACACCTGAACACCTATACACCTGAACACCTGTACATTTAAACACCTGTACACCTAGACAACTGTACACCTGACCACCTGTACACCTGAAAATAAGAACACCTGAACACCTGTACATTTAAACACCTGTACATCTAAACAACTGTACACCTGAACAACTGTACACCTGAAAATAAGAACACCTAAACACCTGTACATTTAAACACCTGTACACCTGAACAACTGTACAGCTGAGAAAAGGAACATCTGAACACTTGTACATTTAAACACCTGTACACCTAAACAACTGTACACCTGAACACCTGTACACCTGAAATAAGAACACCTGAACACCTGCACATTTAAACTGTACACCTGAACACCTGTACACTTGAACACCTGTACACCTGAAAATAAGAACACCTGTACACCCGAACACCTGTACACCTGAAAATAAGAACACCTGAACACTTGTACATTTAAACACCTGTACACCTGAAATAAGAATACCTGAACGCCTGTACATTTAAACACCTGTATACCTGAAAATAAGAACACCTGAACACCTGTACATTTAAACACCTGTACACCTAGACAACTGTACACCTGTACACCTGAAAATAAGAACACCTGAACACCTGTACATTTAAACAACTGTTCACCTGAACACCTGTACACCTGAACACCTATACACCTGAACACCTGTACATTTAAACACCTGTACACCTGAAAATAAGAACACCTGTACATTTAAACACCTGTACACCTAGACAACTGTACACCTGACCACCTGTACACCTGAAAATAAGAACACCTGAACACCTGTACATTGAAACAACTGTACACCTGAACACCTGTACATTTAAACACCTGTACACCTAAACAACTGAACGCCTGAACAACTGTACACCTGAAAAAAGGAACACCTGAACACCTGTACATTTAAACACCTTTACATCTAAACAACTGTACACCTGAACAACTGTACACCTGAAAATAAGAACACCTAAACACCTGTACATTTAAACACCTGTACACCTGAACAACTGTACAGCTGAGAAAAGGAACATCTGAACACTTGTACCTTTAAACACCTGTACACCTAAACAACTGTACACCTGAAAATAAGAACACCTGTACACCTGTACACCTGAAAATAAGAACACCTGAACACCTGTACATTTAAACACCTGTACACCTGAAAATAAGAATACCTGAACACCTGTACATTTAAACACCTGTACACCTGAAAATAAGAACACCTGAACACCTGTACATTTAAACACCTGTACACCTAGACAACTGTACACCTGAACACCTGTACACCTGAACACCTATACACCTGAACACCTGTACATTTAAACACCTGTACACCTGAACACCTGTACATTTAAACACCTGTACACTTAAACAACTGTACACCTGAACAACTGTACACCTGAAAATAAGAACACCTGAACACCTGTACATTTAAACAACTGTACACCTGAACAACTGTACACCTGAACAACTGTACACCTGAAAATAAGAACACCTGAACACCTGTACATTTAAACACCTGTACACCTAAACAACTGAACACCTGAACAACTGTACACCTGAAAAAAGGAACACCTGAACACCTGTACATTTAAACACCTGTACACCTAAACAACTGTACACCTGAACAACTGTACACCTGAAAATAAGAACACCTGAACACCTGTACATTTAAACACCTGTACACCTGATATTAAGAACACTTGAACACCTGTGCACCACAGAAGAAGAGATGATCCAGGGTGGAGCAAAAATGAAAACATCATCATCACCACGGCTGATTCATTAAAGGAGATTAACGCTTTTACTCCTTGATTCTGCTGCAGGTGAGGGGTCGAGGGTCACGACCCGTGCCATGAGCTGGGGCATCAAGATGGAGTCTGAGGCGGTCTGCAGGTACCAGGTGAGGTCATGATCCATGCAGAGGTCCCAATAAAGGAGATATTTTAGAGATTATATTTAATAAACTATAACTCAGTCAGAGAGCGCAGACCTCCACCAAGCAGCTCAGCTCAGCCGTGGCTTTTCCAGAACCCCTGAAACAGATACAAGTCTGGACCAGAACAGAGCCAGGATCCAGACCAAACTCAGCACACACATGGATGCTGTTATCCTGTATGAACACAAGTTTTGGACGCATCACTTAATATTTTGATTTCATATGAATTATTGAATGTTGTCAATGGGATTTCCCATTATAAAGTTCAAAGTTTTTGTGTGATGTCGATCTGGATCAGATTCAGCTGAAATTTACCCTGATGATAGAGCCAAGATGGCGGTGGTGTAGGAGGGCGAATGAAAAGTTTCTCCATCAAACAGTTTGAGGTTTTGTGAGTAGACAGGCAGAATATGTCGTAATTTAATGTTTCAAAGACAAAAAAGTGACTTTAACGCATAATATACTGGTGCCAGGACCAAGAACTCATGGAAGAAAGAAAAAAGTGTGGAAAACCTGAGACGGTAAAAGTTTGTTCACAAGCTAGCTAACGCACCAACGGTTAATGTTATAGAAGATAAGAAGATGACTTCCGATGCTAACATCAGTGACTGTGCAACATCGTTAGAACTGAATAAACCAGGTGAGGAAACCATAGAATCTACTCCTGAACTACGGACACACTTTTGGCCCAGTCCAGTAACACCCCGCGAAACACGTCAACAAACGGAAAAAACGGGACTCTAACGGTAATGGTAACGGTGACAATGCAAAAGTGAGCACAGACATTTGGGCAGCTATCCAAGAGCTCTCCAACAAACACGACGAGACCTTTGGGACGATATCAGTGATAGAATTCACGACAGGAACAATGTCTCAACACATTGAAAAACTCTCTTCTACAGTTGAACAACTTGTGGTGGATATTAATCACCATAAAGACCTTTTCAAACAAACAAAGTTAGAAATTGAACCAGATTTTGAGGGCAGGAGTTGCTGAAAACAAGCGCTACAAGTACAGATGGACACTGAAACCACACGGAGTGAGACAGGAAATGAACAAAGGTGTGAGAGCACTGGTGATGACAGCCGTGGGAAAGTTGCCCCGGGCCTGCATGAATCTCTACAGGAGTGTGTCCACATTGTGCATCGCCTTGGTCTGAAGAGAAAAGATGGGTCCCACCGGCCCCTGATCATCCTCTTCTCCCTGCGCCGTATCCGTGATGCTGTTTGAAAGAGTGCCAAGGGCTGCAAGTTTCTGCGCCTCACCGAAGCACTTTCCCCGGAGGATCGAGTGGCTAGAGAAAAACTCCGGCCTCTTATGGAAAAAGCAAGAAAGGAAGGTAAAAAGACGTCCTTTTTAGGACCCTATGCTCTGATAGAGGGAAAGAAGACTGACCATTTAGACACTATTAAAAAAATTTCTTAGATAATTGAATAAAAGAGTCCATAGTTTTGTAAGTTTCCTATATACTTTAAATCTCCAGGGAGATTATAAATGAAATATGAATAGACTTATGGACTATGAACTATTAACTTCCGATGAAAAACGCCATTTCCAGACACTTCAAATCCATGGAGGTTATAACTATGCATGAATTCAATGACTATGAACTATAAACCTGCGGAGGCGACAGATGAGGACTGATGTTTCAAAACTGTAAGGGAAGGAAAACGAAACTGTTGTTAAAGACAGCAGCAGCTACTTTATTGGATCAGTCACACAACAATTTGTTCCAAGGGGCCAGGGAGTTAAATGGTCTGAAAATATGCAATATGTGTGTGCTTATGTATATGTATATATGCATATATATGTATATATGCATATGTATATATTTTTCTTTCTCAGTAATTCATTGTTTGCAATATCTTGCATTGCTAGGTTGCTGAACTATTAGAGCAATATTATTTTTAATATATTCTTCATACTCAGTCTTTATAATTTACAACAAAAAACATACAAAAGGGAAAGGTGTTCTGTTTGAAAAGTAATAGTCTGGGTTTAACCCAATGTATTTAATAGTTATTGATTTAATCTACTCAATTTAGATGTGTTTATGGTACCAACAATGATTTCTCTTATAGTCACAAATCTTTTTGGTTGTCTGTCACTTTTCGTTAAAAGAATCTAAAACAAGTTCTTAAACAAAGAAGTTCCTGTTATTTACGAAGAGTTATTTCATTATTTTGTTCTTTTACTCGTGATTGATTTTAAGTTTGTTTCTCTAACGGTAATGTCACTGAATGTCAGAGGTATACGTGATTTATTGAAAAGAAAAGCCACTTTTCTATTCCGTAAAAATAGTGAAGCTGACTTAATATTTTTACTGTTTCTCCCTTAAAGGTGTTATCTGTTAGGATGAAAATAAGAATAACAAATGTCTTCAGTATGTAGTTGATTTTTTCATTTTATTGGGAAAATACTGTATTCATAAGCAAAAATGTTCAACCTCCAAACCAACCTTTCCTCATTTTATGATTGAATTTAATTCACTTTATAAATCCTTAGTCCAGATTAAAAATAAAAAGAATACAAGATTTTTAGGTGCTTATGGAATAATATTTGATGTACACCTTGACATTTAATGAAATTTCTAATGACAGAAATTGTGAAAAAGTTGTGTTGACTTACCAATGCTGTCTTAGTATACTATACCATTTCTTTCTTTTTTTTTTATGTCTTATTGTTTATTTTTTAGGAAATGCAAAGACTTATATGAGATTTTGGAATTGTAAACTTATTTATTCTATTTGATAACTCATTCACTTTTTGATTTGGTATATGAAATGGCTCTAATGTATATATTTTGTATTCATGTTTGACAAATTTGTAAATTGAATATGTAAATAAAGTTGAAAAAAGAATTACCCTGATGATGGAGACATGGAGTGTCCTGTGAAGGGACTCCGTTACAAAATGGCAGAGATATGATTTTTGAAAACTTCCACCCAATCTTAACTCATTAACGTCTTCCTCCTGGTGACACGTTCATGTAAATCCATCCAGAAGTTTTTCTGTAATCTTGCTGACAGACAAACAAACAAATAAACAAACAAACAAAGATAATGAACCTGTAACCTGATGACGATGTCCCCCTGCAGGAGCTGAAGAGTGCTGCGCTGGGACGTCCCGTCGACGTTCAGGACTGCGGTTTGTTCATCGACCCTCGGAGATCCTGGTTGGCTGCGAGTCCTGACCGTATGGTGACGGACAGCAGGACCGGCAAACGTCTCTGCCTGGAGGTGAAATGTCCCTACAAACACAGGGACAGGCTGGTGGAGGACGCCTGCAGGGACGACCCCGCCTTCTGTCTCGAAATACAGGAAGAGGACGGACAGGTAAAGAATCACTTGTGAAGCTTTTCAGTGTGTCCTCTCCTCTGTCTTCCTGTCCTACTGGTCCTGACCTTATGTCTTTGTCCCAGTCTTCCTAACCCTGTTCGTAATGTCCTCTTTTTGTCCCACAGTCCCCGTCCTACCGTCTGAAGACGTCCCACAGCTACTACTCACAGATTCAGTGTCAGCTGGCGGTGACGGGCCTGCAGGAGGCAGACTTCGTCGTCTTCACCCAGAAGGAGACGGCCATCGTCCCCGTGACATTTGACGCTGTCCTGTGGGAGGACACGGTGTCCAAACTGGAGATTTTTTACCGTGACGCCGTCCTGCCTCACCTCAGGGGAAAGAAGCATGCTGCAGCAGCCATCCCCCCAGAGCTGTAGACGAACGCCGTCCTCCTGCAGGAAGACCTCAGGACGGAGGGGACATGGCATCTGCAACACCACCAGGTTTATGTCCACAGTTTTCTTCAAGAGGTCATGAGGTCAAAGTTCAACCTGAGGTCTTCTGAGACTTCTTAAATCTTAGCAGCTAAAGATGAGGAGCAGAAGATCATCCTGAGCCAGAGCTGGACTGATGCTCCTCGGGACACCTGAGACGGTCTGATTATCTTAGAAACAGGTCCAGGACATCAGGGACAGGTCCCCCTCCACACACCAGCAGAGACGTCCTCACAGCTCTGTGCAGTCCTGGTTTTACCCCAGATCTCTCAGAGAGGTTTCTGATGTTGGACCGAGCTGTGGTCCAAACCCTCCTGAAGAAACCAAACCTCCACCCTGATCTGAAGACCTTCAGACCTGTTTCCAAACCTCCAGAGCTTCAGAGAAGGTGGTGTCTTTTATCTCAGTCTGGTTTTAGAGCAGGTCCCAGCAGCGGGACGGCCCTCCTCAGGGTGACCTATGACCTTCGTTTAGACAGAGGGTTTGAATGGTCTCATAGATCATCCTAAGAACTGGATTGGTATCAGGGACCCTGCACTCAGCACTTCATCCTTCAGAGTCTACCATGAGGTCACCATAGGCCATCACTCCTCATCTGCATCTACCATTACCTGTGGTGTACTGCAGGGTTCAGTTTTAGGTCCACTGTTCTTCTCTCTTTACAAGCTGCCCCTTCAGCCCCCCCGAGTCTCCTTCCTCACAGATATACCTGCCCCTGAGACCTGAGGACCCCAGAGGCTAAGCTGCTGTCAAAAACTGTCTCAGCAACTAAAACATAAGAACTGTGTGGTCTTAAGTTTCTTCCTCTTCGTCTTCATTGCTCTGATGATTCAGCTTCTGCTCTTTTTAGCTCCTCTCTCTGCTGTTGGCCTCTATAAGTCCTTCTTACATACTGAGGTTTCTCTTAATTCTCATTTTATTTCATTTCTGCTGCATTCATTTACTTTCTGTCTGCTGATCGCCTTATGCAGACGTTTTAATCTTATTTATAGGCCACTCTTTAGGCTCTTTGATGGTTTTCTCCTCTTCAATTGTTCCTACTTTTATTGCTGATTATCTCTTCATTTATTCGTTTGTCTGCTGTTTCTTATTCCCCCCTGATTCTGGTCCTCGTGGTCTCCGTCATGTTGTCTGGGTTCTTTCGGTGGATGTGGGTGGTCCAGGTCCGGGTGCTCAGTACTGGGGTCCTGGACCTGGATTATGGGGTTTTGGGTTTCCTCTCGACTCCGGCTCTCCTCTGAGGTTCTTGTGTTTGGTTTATTCTGACGTTTGGGTTTGTTCCTGTAGGGCTGAAGCTCTGCTGCTTTTCTTCTGTGTGCCAGAGCACTTTGTAAACCTTTGTGTGTTTTATTGTGAAAAATAAAGATCAAGTCTTGGTCTGTGTTCAGACCTCTGACCCGTGTGACCCGGATGCTCCGCACGGTGGAGGTGCACATGGTCTATGAATATCTGCCCTCGGGCCTCACCTCATCACTGCAGGGCGACCTTAAAATCTACAGTTAGGACAGTCTATCTGAGGGCGCCACCTGCTGTTCATATTTATAATAGCAAACTTAGGACCTACCTTTTTAGTCTGGCTTTTAGCTGATAAGCTTTGTTTTAATCATCTCATTTTTTTACTGCATTTCAGTTCAAATTTATTGTTTGGAATTTTATTCTCTGTTAATTGATTTTCTTTTCATTATCCTACTTTAGCATATTTTATAATGCATTTGGTGTTTGGCTATTTCAGTTTTAAATTTTATTTGAATTATTAACTTATTTTTCCCTATGGTATTTTTTTAATCCTATTTCTCATGATTTTGAATTATAACTTTAGTCTTACCTCCTGTTCCCTCAGCCCTCTAATTCTGTTTTCTGTTGAGTCTCCTCAGTGTCTCTGTGTGTGCTGTATGTGGATCGCAAGGGTTTGAATTTTCTTTATTTTCAATTTTCTGCTTTTGATTTATTCTATTTTATTTCTTATGTAAAGCACTTTGTGCTATAAGATTTTGTATGAAGTGCTACACATATAAAGTTTGATGTTTTATGTTTTCACGTCCCTAATAAACAAACTAAAAACATTGAGTCACTTTTTCGACAGACTTTGAGCTTTAAAGGAAACAGAAATATCAGCTATAACGAGTCCAGAAACAACATTGGAGCTAACGAGTTCAGAAACATCTGCAGAGATCCAGGACCGGAGGTCCGGAGTTCACCTGGACCTGAAGAACATCTGAGTTACTAATAACCTCCTCAAAGGTCAGGTGACCTTCAGATACCTGGGTTTAGGGCTCATACCCTAACTGAGGTGTGATGTGGGGTTCAGAGGTGAATGGAGAGCAGATCTGAATACAAACGATCTGATTGGCCCCTGCCTGGTGATGTCACTCACAGGTGAAATAACTGCACGCAGGTGGATTCATGTTTTTATTTAGTCGTTTGGTGCTCAGTCCTTTAAAAGCGATAAAAGCTCAAACCCTCAACTCCACGTTACAAAACATACTCGGCTTTAAAGTGACGATGAACTCTCCACAGTCTGATTTAAATACATCCATGACTCCTCCTCCTCGCCAGGTGAACACAAACGGCCAATCAGCTCGCAGCACATCATCAGCTGACGCAGCGAGCCAGAGAAGAAAAACGTCCTCCACTCTGACGCCTGACTGGCTGCTCTGACAGCGGTCGGTATGGAGGGGGGCGGGGCTAGGTTAGTATCAGGCGCGGTCAGTCAGAAGTGGGCGGGGCCTCACAGGTAACCCTCCTTCCTGAACTGCTCCTGCAGGATGTCCCGGTACTCGTCAAAGCCGCCGTCAATGCGGGAGACTTTCCCGCCCTCGCACACCCACAGCTCTTTACACACAAGCCGGATCAGACGCTCGTCGTGCGACACCAAGATGACTCCGCCCTGAAATGATGACATCACACAGACAAGTAACACGTGAGGTGAGAGTGAGTGTAAGACGAGTTAATCACTTATTGACCACAGGGTTACTTCCCTCACACACGTAACGTGTTACTCAGGTGACCACCACCCAGGAAAAAAAGAGGCGAGTGAAGCACAAACAAGATGGCTGACTGCGAGAGTTTGCTCGAGTCTGCGCTGTGATACAAAGCGCTACAGGCAGCTCGCCTGCCATCTTTGTTTTGATAGCGTTTTCTCTGGCGCACGTCCCACAGGTATCCACCATGAACTGACTGAGTGAGGACAACAGTTTTACGCCACGGTGAGACCGATCTGAATCTCGCAATCAGCGAAGAGAAGAACATCATCTGCCCTTCACCTCACCAGGTGATATATAGACTCCGCCCACTCTGATATCATTGATCCTTCACCTCACTGGTGTAAATTAGGCCCCCCCCCCGACTCACCTTGAACTTGTTGAGAGCCTTGGCGAGCGCCTCGATGGTCTCCATGTCCAGGTGATTGGTCGGCTCGTCCAGGATGTAGAAGTTTGGGCTGATGGACAGAGGATGACATCATCATTGTTACAGTGGTTGTCATGGAAACACAAACAACCCGACTGAGCGTGCTCCTACCACGGCATAGTCATCTGAGCGAAGGCCACCCGGCTCTTCTGCCCCCCCGACAGACTGGCCACCGGCCTGGTGGCGAGCTCCCCGGTGATGCCGTACCCCCCCAGCTGATGGCGATACTCCTCCTCCGTCCGACCTGAGACACAAACACCGGCCAATCAGAGGCTGAGAAACTGTGGGGCGGAGGTTCATACCGACATCCTGGAGCTCACTCTGTGTTTGGTCAGAGAGCTCGTCATGGTCTCAGTCTGACCTTCAGGTGACCTTATCCATGGTCTGGGTCTGACCTCCAGGTGACCTTGACCAGCGTGGTTACCTGGGAACTTGTTGAGCAGCAGCTCCACGGAGCAGACGTTCAGGTCCAGCTGGTCCACGTGATGCTGACTGAAGTACCCGATCTTCAGGTTCCTGACGGGACCAAACACAGAAACAGGTTTTTAAGGATGTTGGCCACGCCCACCCCTCTATGACCCCAGGACCCCGTCTCCTGATGGACACTTGCTGCAGGTCACAGGGTCAGGGGTCAGTCAGGTCAGCAGGTAGAAGAATAAACCCTGTGTTTAGATAAACTGCTGGTGTTGGTGGTCTGCAGAGTTTTACAGAATAATGATTATATGACTAATATGGAGCACATTCATGGTGATTAAAGAATTATATGAATAGAATTTATGGAATTATAGGGATCATATTTCATTCATATGTTGGTGGTTTTTATGGTATAATATTGATATAGTTTATGGTATTATATTAGTGATATTATAATTACTACTTTAGTCATATTTAATGTATTATATTAGTGATATTCTAAGTAATATTTTAGTGGTATTTATTGTATAAAATTGGTGAATATTTTGGATCACTGTTGGTCTTCAAGGCATTCTAATAAAATAATTTTTGGTATCATACTGATTGTTTTTACAAAATTACATAAATGGTATTACTTGTGGTGATAATGTAGGACATTATATTACTATGTCTGGATTAATATTTTTCATAACCAGGGTATTATTCTCAGGGAATGTGTGGAAATATATCTGTGGTATTGTACAATATTAATGCAGGGTTCCCACTCTTTTCTAGAGATCATTTTCCAGGACGTTTTCTCTCTCTTTCTAACTCTCAGGCATGAACATTGTCTACTACCTATCTTTTTAGTCTGGCTTTTATGTAGTGTCGAACTATTATAAATTTATGGTTTATACTTAATTTTTATCTTTATTTACTCTGCTTTTTTATAAATAGATGTTGTTGATTTCCGGTTTAAGTAGCCTAAATTTTATTTTGCCATTTTTGTTATCATTTCTCTTTGTCACCATAGTTTTGAGTTTTTATATTTTATTCCTTGGATTATTTTATCTCCTCATATTTTATTGCTAAGTGTGCATTAGTTACCAAGTACATTTTTACTTCATTTCCTATGTTTGATTTTGCTCACCAACAAGGCAGAAGGAAGAAAAATCATTTTTCAGGACAACTGAAACTTTTCCAGGACATTTTACTTTTTTCCTCATTTTCCATATGTTTTTTCATGACTGGACAATTGGTCAATCATTCTCCAGGTTTTCCAGGTTTTCCAGGACGTGTGGGAACCCTGTAATGGTATTAATTGCCAGCATTTATGGTATAATACAAGTCATATTTCTGGTATAATAATGGTGATATTAAGTGTAAATTTGGTGATATTTATGGTATAAGTCATATTACTGGTATTATAATGATGAGATTATGTGTTAATTAGCTTGTATTCATGGGGTTGTCTTGGTCGTATTTCTAGTACCATGTGTGTTGAATCTGTCTGTTTGTCTTTCTGTTTTCACGTTGTTTTATTGGGGGTTATTATTCCCTCTCTGCAGCCGACGTGCAGCACCTGAGGCTCTGCTCTACCACCTGTAAATACAGGAACACCTGCGTGAGCTGATTTAGGAGCTTGCTGTGCTGTGATTGGTCAGTTTCCCCTCTTACCTGTGAGCTTGTCTCACTCCGTTTACCGGCGTCAGCTCGCCCATCAGCAGTTTGAGGATGGTGGATTTTCCCGCTCCGTTTTCACCCACCTGTCAGTGAACACACCACGAAGGCTGTTATTGACCTTCAGGAGCTGACAGAGCGGCAGAGGGCCGCTCTCTGGATCACAGCTGATCATAACATGATTTATCCTCTGCTGATCACTGATTAGTTGAATCTGTGTGATGTCACGTACGATGCAGATGCGAGACTCGAGGTCTGCAGACAGGTTGAGTCCCGTGAAGAGCCGCTGGTCTACGCAGTAATAAAACTCCACCTCGTCCAGCTGGAGGATGGGCGGAGACAGCTTCTCAAAGTTATCTGGAAACCTGGGAGGAGGAACACATCAGCCAATCAGTGAGTCCGTCAGTCAAATGGACCTGAGCTAGTCTCCCAGACCACCTGTCCCCCCTCTGATGGTCTTCAGTGGTCCATCAGGATCTACTGACTCAGCTTCAGCCTTTCATGCTTTTACAGCCCACTGACAGCAGGGCAGCATTTAGACTCAAGGTCGTCTCCGTCCTGTGGAGCTGCCTGATGATGGACCCGAGTCAGGAATCAGCAGATGTTTCATCCTTCAAATATTTAATATATATAATATATATCCTCCATATTTAGGGTCGGGCAAGGACCCTATTGTTCCTGTAGCGTTTCTTTCATTCTTTCTTTCTTCTCATTATTATGCCCACCCACTCGTTAAACCTTAATTAGACCCATTAAACACGCTCAAAAACTCACCAAAATTGGCACACACCCCAGATTCAGCAAAAAATTTGATAAAATGAAAAAAAAAACAACAACCCCAAACATGCCAAAATGAGCTCTCTAGACCCCCCCAGGCGAACTAAAACGGCCCTCACAACCAGCAGGAATGTCATAGAGAGATCAAACCAACGGCTAAACGTTCGTCTCATCAAGACCCACAAATTACGCACTGACACCCCTGACCTATCTCAAACAGGAAGCTGGCAATTTGCCTTTCAAAATAAAATAACTCTCCCGAAAAAAAATATCTCCTCCTAGGCCCTAAATGATATCAGCTTGAAACCCGGACTGATGACAGAGGAGGCATTGATGATCAAAAGTTATGAAGGATTTTGTTGTTTCTCAAACGGTTTCCGAATGACAAGCCCTCAAAGTTGGTGAACCCCAAAGAAGCCCTCCCAGCTCCCCCCATTCAAATGAATGGGGAATGAAAATACAGCTCTGGACAACCTGTGGAAAATAAACCTCTACAGAAAAAACAAAAAGTCCTACAGCTTTGAAAATTACATGGATGGATTCCTGATAAAATTTCCAGTACACAAATCTTATTTGTTGAGACATTTGGTCAAAATTGTGGCAATGGTGAGGAAATGTTTCAACAGATTTGGTGTCTCTGCTGCCCAGTTTGAATCTGGATGAGGGCAGCAGATGATGATGTCATCACTCTTGATTGACAGCAGCTGGTCATGTGACTCACTGAAGGCGGGACCATGGAGTGTGTAATACACACCCATTGTAAAGTCTGAGGCTCCTGACAGAGCTGCAGAAACACACCTCAGTCTAACTTTGAGCAGGTCAAAGGGATGAAACCCTCAAAACGGAGGTCAAACGGTCATGGGGGACGTGCGACAGAGCGAGGACCCGTCCAACGCTGCTTGCAGCTTTAATTAGTCTGTAATACTGTCAGAATATGCCATAACAGTTTATAAATAAACAGGATCATTAATTTAGAATAAAATGTTGTTTTGATTGTTCCTAACACACTCAGTCACCATGAGGAAGAGGAAACATCAGTATCAGAGAGAAGGAGCTCGGAAATACACTATACTGCCAAAAGTATTCACTCACCTGCCTCGACTTGCATATGAACTTAAGTGACATCCCATTCCTAATCCATAGGGATCAATATGACATCGGTCCACCCTTTGCAGCTATAACAGCTTCAACTCTTCTGGAAGGCTGTCCACAAGGTTTAGGAGTGTGTTTATGGGAATTTTAGACCATTCTTCCAGAAGCACATTTGTGAGGTCACACACTGAGTTGGACTGAGAAGGCCTGGCTCTCAGTCTCGCTCTAATTCATCCCAAAGGTGTTCTATCGGGTTGAGGTCAGGACTTGTGCAGGCCAGTCAAGTTCATCCACACCAGACTCTGTCATCCATGTCGGTTATGGACCTTGCTTTGTGCACTGGTGCACAGTCATGTTGGAAGAGGAAGGGGCCAGCTCCAAACTGTTCCCACAAAGTTGGGAGCATGGAATTGTCCAAAATCTCTTGGTATGCTGAAGCATTCAGAGTTCCTTCACTGGAACTAAGGGGCCAAGCCCAGCTCCTGAAAAACAACCCCACACCATAATCCCCCCTCCACCAAACTTTACACTTGGCACAATGCAGTCAGACAAGTACTGTTCTCCTGGCAACCGCCAAACCCAGACTTGTCCATCAGATTGCCAGATGAAGAAGTGTGATTCATCACTCCAGAGACAGCGACTCCACAGCTCTATAGTCCAGTGGTGGCAGTGCTATTACTCACCACCTGCATCCTGCTGATTTGCAATCAGCACTTGATGTATGGCTTGGATCAGCAGCTGGTCGACATGGAACACCCATTCCAAGAAGCTCTCTAAGTACTGCTACTTGATGCAAATCTGAAGGCCACATGAAGTTCTGAGGCTCTTTAGCAATTGATCTGTCAGAAGTCGGAGACCTCTTTGCACTATGCGCCTCAGCATCCGCTGACCCCGCTCTGTCAGTTTACGTGGCCTACCACTTCGTGGAACTTCCCTGTTCTTACAATACAGCTGACAGTTGACTGTGGAATATTTAGGAGTGAGGAAATTTCACGACTGGATTTGTTGCACAGGTGGCGTCCTATCACAGCTCCACGCTGGAATTCACTGAGCTCCTGAGAACTTTCACAAATGTTTGTTAAAGCAGTCTGCATGCCTAGGTGTTTGATTTTATACACCTGTGGCCATGGAAGTGATTGGAACACCTGATTCTGATGATTTGGATGGGTGAGCGAATACCTTTGGGCAATATAGTGTATTCAGCTAAACTCTGCGGAGGTGCATTAAAACTAAAACCACGTCCGACCCAGGGGCATAGGTCCGTAGGGATTTCAGAACTTGACATTTCCCTTTTTATTTTTTTAATCAATTAATTTAATGATTTTTCAAATTTGACTTATCTAGTTTTTATGTATTTATTTATTTATTTTTAAATCTGACATGTCATTTTTTAAGTTTATTTTGTACATCTGACTTATCTAATTTTAATTTTCTATTTATTTATTTATTTTTTAAATCTGACTTACACAGTTTTTATTTTCATGAATGCTCGGTTTATATTTTGCCCCACAGTTGATGTTCTTTGATCACAGTCTCATAGCTGGGACAGGGGCTGATGTATTGAAATGAGTGCAGCCTGTACCTGCACAGGTAAATGGTAAACAATATTTTGTTTTGGACATTCAGGATAACAGTTTGGACAGTAAGAGGTTATCTTTGTATCTGCTTTTTGTTTTTTGTTTGTTGGTGTTCAAAATTGAAAAGTAAATAAAAATATTATTTAAAAAAACAGGTCTGAGGTTAAAGGTCTTTGTTTGGTGAATCACCTGTATGATCACACAGGTGTACTCTTACCTAAGAGTGACCTCTGTCTCTTTGTCGATGGGTTTGAGCTCAGGTCTGCAGCAGAGAGAGCACAGTCATTAACACACCTGAGCAGGTGGATCATCACAGCAGACAGCGTCATACTCACAGTTTCTCCAGCAGTTTGAGTTTGCTCTGCACCTGAGCTGCTCTGTTGGCGTTGTATCGAAACCTGTCGATGAACACCTGAGACACCGACACGGATTAGACTGACACAGTGCATTCTGGGAGATGAGCTGCATTCTATTCTCTTATCACCTGTGCTGTAGCTTCACCTGTGCTGTAGCTTCACCTGTGCTGTAGCTTCACCTGTGCTGTTGCTTCCCCTGTGCTGTAGCTTCCCCTGTGCTGTAGCTTCCCCTGTGCTGTAGCTTCACCTGTACTGTTGCTTCACCTGTGCTGTAGCTTCACCTGTGCTGTAGCTTACCTGTATGTGTTGTCTGTACTGCAGCTGGGCGTCGTACTCCCTCTGCTGGTTCTTCAGACGGTCTTCTTTGGTTTTGATAAAGTTTTCGTAGTCGCCGCGGTAACTGTCCAGCCTCTGGGAGTGCAGGTGGACGATGTCGGTGACCACGGCGTTCAAGAAGTTCCTGTCGTGGGAGACGACCAGGATGGTGGACTGCCATGTCTTAGGAAGGACACAATCGGTACCTGTTAGCTTCTGGCTAACTGCTCTCATTGGTTTGAATGGGGTATGCTAGTGTTAAAGTGAGAGTTCAGACCTGCAGGTAGTTTTCTAACCACAGGATGGCTCTGACGTCCAACATGTTGGTCGGCTCTGGAACACAACATTACTATTAGCCATCAAATGCTACACCTGCACAGGTAAAGGTGTTCTCACTGGTGTGGTCGACTGACATCGAGCCCAGAGCACCTTTCAGGTGAGCTGGGAGCACATGACTGCTGAGTTCATACTCCCCAAAGCATCCAGGAGTGAAGAACCTACACTAACAACCCATCCCTCTGCTCACCTGTCTGTGTCAGAGTGCAGGTGATACTCACCGTCCAGCAGCAGCAGGTCCGGCCTGGAGCGTTAACGAGGAATAAAGGTAACGAGATGTCATTAACAAGGACTCACAGGAACAGAGAACTGACTTAGAGCAGGTTAATGAGAGACTCACCGAGCAAACAGAGCTCTGGCCAACGCCAACCTCATCCTCCAGCCACCTGAAAACTCTCTACACAGACACACAGATAGACGGACAGACGGACACACACATTTACATAAAGACATATGGATTAAGTTATGATCTGATTGTTTCATTCTATGTTATTATATTTCATAGAGCAAACTGGATTAAGACAATAGAAACAGCAGACAGGGTCATGACTGGTTCTTTCTTTCTCTTTTTTAGTTTGAACAGAACAAATCATTTCAAAAAGGAGGAAGTCCAAACTTATCTGGTCCCACCCCTTCACCTTGCACAAATAGTCAATAATTAACCCACTTCCAAATATTAATGATAATAATAATAATTAATCCCACATAAACAAAATAAACCAAATAGTAATAATACGATAACGCAAACAGCAATCAGAGAAAAATAAAGAAAGAAAAGGCACAAAAGAAACTACGTCAGCCTTCTGTGATCTTTATGAAGTCTCATCCCTGTACCTTTAAAATTGTGTTTTTATACTTTTATTAAATTGCTCTATGTCTGGACACTGTTTAAACTCATCATTCAGACAGGGCCACAGTTTTACAGCGTACACAGACACACAAAAGCTTTTCCTGGTAGTTCTCTCTTTACCGTCTTAAAATAAAACAATCCCCTTAAATGATTTTTTCCATAATATTTCAATAATATTTATTGTCAGTTTTAAATGCAGGATATGTTTTACTGAGTGCACAGCTAGCTCTTTACCGTAAATAAAAGTAGTCCCAGGCAAATCAACTTAGGGCCATTATTTCAGATTAACAGAAAAAAAAAAAAAAAAAAAAACTCAGAATAAAATTTGAAAAAAGTGCAAATAGAGCTGAATAACCATTTTTTCTCTTATATTAAAGAGGCCCAGCCTGAAGAATAGAAGGCCTCCACTTAGAGTACAAAAGTCAACATCTTCAGAAAACAATAAATACACTTAAAAGTACAATCATCCGTCATCTGTCACTGCTTTTCCACTGTACTGTTGCAATAATAATGTAACAAGAAAGTGACAGGAAGAGAAATATTTTATTTGTGCAGGTTCTGGATCTCTTAACACGAACAACTGATCAAATGGATCATTAAACAATTATAAATGAACCTGATAGATGAACAGGATCATCACTGCAGGCTTCAGCTCCAAAGCCCTCAGCCCTCACAGCTCGGTCTCAGCCTTTGAAGGGGACAAGGCTCTTACTCTTTGCACAGGCTGTTTATTCGCACTGCCCCCTGTGGCTGCTGCAGCTCGTGCAGTAAACACGATCATGGCGGGAAAATCTTCTCCGCTAAATGAATCATTGTGTTTCAGTCCACAGCCGTCGGTGAGGCTGCAGCAGTGGTTGGAGGAATAGAGGCTCAGAGGTCTTTCGTGCTTCGTTAGTCACCATTTAGTCATCTAAATTGTTTTCATTATAGTCTAGTTTCGACTGACTTTGAATGTGTCGTTGTTGTTGGATATTCTCTCTTGTTCAGACCATGCTCAGTGAACCCTAAAGTCAAAGTCTCTTAAATCTCTTTCTCCTCCATCCTGATGCTCCGTTTGAGCTTCAGCAGGCTGTCTGGGCCGTGATGGATCACCTTTCTCTGCAGCGTCAGAAGAACAAATTTCAAGAATTGTGGGAAAAAAATGGGAAATCTATATCCTCCCTAAATGTCCCATTTTTGTTTAAATGTATATTTATTCTACAGACACCTGTTTGAGAAGAAATGTTCCTGTTTTATTAGATAAGAGACACCTCATGTTTCAAGTGTAATTTTTCCCTCTTCTTGCTTTTCTTTTTCCCTTTTTTTTGGTTTTATGTCTTCGGTCCCAGGATCTTTTCTTATTGTCTGTTCCAAAAGTAAGAACTGAACTGGAAAAAAGGCGTTCAGATTTGCTGCTCCACTTGGAATGAACTACAAACAGACCTGAAACTAAACGATCTGGTTTCACTGCACACTTTTAAGACGATGTTGACTTGGAGGCGGACACATCTGGCTGCAGATGTTCTGACTGATGCACTTTATCTTTCTCACATGGACAATTTTAGCAAAGCTGGCCGTCTGAAATTGTGACCTTATTTTCTTAATACACTGAAGTCTTGTTTCATGTGTTTGCCTAAACCATGAATGTGCTGCTGTCTTGGCCAGGGCACTCTTGAAAAAGAGATTTTTAATCTCAATAAGGTTTTTCCTGCTTGAATAAAGGTCAATAAATAAAGAAATAAATGTATCTCATATCATTAAGATATGGTTGGAATCTATGTTTAAAAAATACTTAAAAGAGGGATCATGCTGGAAGTTTGTTTTCCAGTCACTGTACCATGGTCTGTAATGTATGATTCCAAATAAAATAAAAAAATAACATTCTGAGTAAAAAAAAAACAAAAACAAAGAATAATGTGATTGGCAATTTGTGCTGGTGAGCAGTGAAATGACTGTCCCTAATCAAGTGGCCAGTGTGTGTATACAGCAGTGAGAGCTGACAGTAAACTTTCAGGTATTAGGAAAGAGAGACTGATTTTTCTTTGTCATCTTCAGTTTGTAAAGTGGAGCTACAGCAGAGCGTTTTGAAGAATCACGGTTTGTTTTTCAGTGACTTTGTAAAGCTGGTCAGCGTGTCCACGTTCATGTTCATGGACATGTTGTTTTTTATCATATGTTCATGTATGTGCACCAATGTAAACTGTGGTTTAAACCTGTCTTTAAGTTTGAGATGAAGTTAAATGAACGATTACAGTAAAATAATGTCTTTATGTGGTTGTACTCACTTCGTTGCTTGCTGTTGCATTCTGGGAGAAAACCCAAGACCGGCCAGGATGACGGAGGCTCTGATTGGATGAGACAAACGCCAGTCAAAAACAGTTCATCACTGCCCCTTGCTGGTAGTGTGGTTAGATCTGTTAGATCCGTCAGCGCCCCCTGTGGCCAGAAGTGTCTACAGGTGAGGTCAGGTGACCTTCAGGTAGCCCGACTTTACCGGCTCCTAACTGAAGCTCCTTCAGGCTCAGGTGACCTTCAGGTACCCATGAGTAAACTTAGTTTACAAAACAGATGTAACACAGAGCAGCAAGCAGGATCACTGAAATATATTAATTATTATATGTATTTAATTAACCCCAATGAATCCATAAAATCAGACTAAAAACATTAAAACAATAAAAAGTGCTTCTGGTGCGTGGCGTGATCCTCAGTCTGAGGTCAGTGAAGGCACCATCAGGAGGTAGCGTGGTCCATACTCAACTATCCTGTGCAACACATCTCCATAAATACACAGAAATATTTATCTTTATTCTTTATATTATATTTATCCTCTCTATCTTACATTTGTATATAGAGTTTTTCAAGTGCACTGTCCTGTGGGATTTTATCTTGTATATATTTTTGTACCTAAACTTTAAACAACTATTTTATTCTTCTGTTTTTTTATGTAATTATCTATAGCACTGAAAAAGGAGAAGCTGTCTGATCTCTGTTTATTTCGTCTGATGAGGGCGCTCCGGACCACACTCACCGGGCTGGAGCTTTGTCGGCCTCGATCTCCTCCAGTTTGCCGTAGATCTCCGACAGCCGGACGCTCTCCATCCCGTCAGCACTGAGGAAACACAGAGCAGCGGTGACTCACACAAAGGATCATGGGTAATGTAGTTTCCTCTGGCTCCACCCACAGAGCCACACAGAGTGACCTCTGAAACCCGGAGTGGGCGTGGCCTGTGACAGCCTAAATGGTGGTCTTACGTTCCGTTGGCGATGCGAGCGTTGAGCCTCTTCTCCTCACTCAGAAGCTCCTCCCTCAGCGTGTCGCTCTCCAGGACGCTCTGCAGCGCCGACGTCTCGTCTCCCGCCACTTCCTGCTCCACGTGCAGGATGGAGATGTGGGCAGGCACGCGGAGGTTACGGCTGGCCAGCATCTTCAGCAGGGTTGTTTTCCCCAGACCGTTACGACCAATCAGACCGTACCGCCTGCCGGACGCCAGGGAGAGCTCCGCCCCCTGCAGCAGACACCTGGACATGACAGTTTGATGAGGGCGAGGAAAGAAACCTTTAGGATTTATCAGCACGATTAAAAAGGACTCACGCTGATGCTGTTGGTGTCAGTAAGGTTCAGTTTAGGTCTTAATCTGGTTCAGCAATGCTAGGCACCATGTTGTCAACAACTCTGCATTCATTCTACAGTCTCTGTTCTGCAGTTGGCCCACTACAGTGAGCCAATAGGCCTGAACCAGCAGTGAAACAGCAGTGTGATGTCACACTGGTAGGTCTGAATGGATTGAGTGGACACTACCAATGGAAAAGCACCAACATGTCAAGCTATGACGTTTGGTTGATGATGTCACTTTTATATCAGAGAGGAAAATATAGAAACCTGATCAATTAAAGTGTTGGTCTTCAAATGTATTTACAGCTTTAACTGGCTGCTTTAAGCCCCGCCCACCTCTCGCCAAAGGAAACATCGAAGTTCTCGATGCGGATGTCGTAGCTGCGGTTCTTCCCTGATTGGTCGACTCTGTTGTCCTTCTTACTGCTGGCCTGACTGGCTGACGCCTCCTCCAGGACTCTGAGAGACAAGGACAGGTGAGGGCAGGTGAGGACAGACGAGGACAGGCGAGGACAGACGAGTGAGTTAAGGGTAATTAACGGTAGTTAAGGGTGGTAAAGGTGAGTAAATGGTAGTTAAGGTAGTACTCACAGTGGGCTGGAGCCCTTCTGAAGGTCCTTCTCGTTCCTTCGCTCGTGTTTGGCCTTCAGCTTCGCCTCGGCCTTCTCCAGTTTCTTAGCATCCACTGTCTGATGTGACAAGAACAGGAAGTGATGTGTTTGAGGCAGGAAGTGATGCGTTTAAGGCAGGAAGTGATGCATATAAGGCAGGAAGTGAATCCACCTGCACCCTGATGTTCTACACAGTGAAACAGCTCAGGCTCACAGAGGGTTAATCTGCTCTGCTCTGATTGGATCAGGTGTTTCTGGCCATCAGCTGATCAGACTTTACCTGTAAGAGTTCCTCAGGGACTCACCGTGTTCTGAGGCCGTTTCATCATCCAGATCCCCTGAACATCCTCAGCTGCGCCCACTGCAAAAGAACAGACAGATGCCTTCACACTGATGTTACTCAGCCCCGCCCCTGACAAGCTGATAACCAATCATGGAGCAGAACTCTGGACTGGCACCTCCAGGGACCAATCAAAATTCCAGGGAGGCTAAATGTGACCACGCCCCACTGCTGGATAATCACCAAGTCAAAATAACGTATCGTCACTGTTGAGCCAAAACCTCTTATCTCCACTGATTATGATTTTCCTTTTGTTTTAGGATACAGGGCTACGGGTCACCATGTTGGTGAGAGGGTTTAATAACTAATCAAGAGTATAAAAAAATATTATCAAATCAGGACTATCACAATTATTCATTCAGCGGGAGAGCATTGTTATGCTTCCTGAAAATAAGCAGATTTGGAGATAAGAGGTTTGTGCATGACGATAAATTATGGACAAACTAACATATGAGACTAAATGCTAAGGAGAGGAAAATCAGTCACCGCGTCATCATGACAGGAGACCTGAGGCTCTGAACGCGCTCCAAAAATATGAAACAAAAACTCGTTCACACTGAAAACCTGAAATGATCTGGTATTACCTGGGCAGGTGAGCTTTTCACTCAGACTGTACCTGGGTAATGTGTGTGAAAAGGGCTTCAGAAAAAGTCTCTGCCTCTGACATGGAGGTTATGTTTCTGCACCTTCATCTGTTTGTCTGTGAGCAAAACAACCGAAAAATTCTCAACATGTTTTTGAACATGTAACAGAACTGCCTCAGCGGAGGTTGGTGCTCTCAGAGCTCCAACAGTTAATAAATGATAATAAATGCTTCATAGTTCTGCATTTATTATCCATAAAGAGTGAATAAACAGATAAAGTGAATGCTGCTGTGATGTGTGGTCTGACCGTTATCTGCTGTGATCTGGGAGAGCTGAACCGGAGCGTCCAACAAAACCTGCTTCTGAGAGCCGTGATGGTTGTTCCTGTGAGAGGAGAGAGAGCTGAGAGTCAGCACATCAGCCCTGCAGGGCTGTTATGACTGTTACTCTATGATCCTGAGTTAGAGATGCCCCGTATGATCAGTATGAATCAGTTCATCACCACTACAGCAGATGGAAACATGTCCACATTTATTCACTGACACGGGTCAGTATGTCTCACTGGTGTCATACTGTCAGGAGTGGAGTGAAAATATCCTTCATATAGAGAAGACTGGTTAGATTTACACTGCATCTCCAGAATTAATGCAGGTTCAGGATGAATATTTCTATGTTTCATCCTTCTTCAGTGATTATGCTCAAATTTTGTGTAATGACTGATTCGTTTGCATCTTTTAAACATGATCTGTATTCAATCCTAACAATACTTACTCAAATAAGCCTCAAACACATAAAACAAATGTAGAATTCTAGAGAAAACTGACTTATCTGCAGTTAAAATCTATTTTTCCTTGTTGTAAAGGCCCTGTTCACCTGTGCAGGTGCTCTTAATCACCCTGGTTAATTAGACCTGGGGAGAGGCTGAAAACAGAAGGGCTGTGGTGGGAGATTTTCATGTCAACATTTTTAAGGACCAACTGAAATAAAAAAAGTTCAACAAGTCCTAAAAGAACAGGATCTACAGATTTCACAGGAGTGTGGAGCTGCCAGTCACACACACCCACAGAGAGCTGAGGAGAGGTCCTATCAAGAGTTTAATCACTGACACCTGTGAGGGTGACCAAGGCTTTATCTGTTTGTTTATTATTATCATCAATCTGTAGTACTGTTATCTTTATTATGTATTTTCATCTATTGATGTATGAATTCATTTATTTGTGACTGATCTTGGATGGATTCCTGTTTCGTGTCTCTCTCCATCCTGTAATTGACTTATTTATTATAGTATATATTTAACTACTTTGATTGTTTTGGACTTGCATCCTCTGTTTCTTGGTTCCTTTGTTAATCATCTACTTGGCCGGTCACCTGGTGTTAATTATTTCAGATGGTCTCACACTCAGGTGTTACAAACGCTGATCAAGCCTCAGACTGTCTTGTTGCTGCTGTATGAACTTTAGTAGAAGTCACAGACTTCATTGCGAGTGCTGATGCTTTTCAGTTTGGTTACCGGGGTCTCTTCAGCCCCTGTGGTGACCTTAAACTAGCATTTAGCCTGTGAGCTGTGCCGTAGTCCAGCAGGACAGGAGGACTCACCAGAGCTTCAGGCTGTCTGTGCCCCCTGAGACAGGGATCTCTCTTCAGGCTAAAAATAAAGCTTCAGTACTTTTAATACTTTGATTTCGAGGATATTTTTGAGCCTTTTATGTGTTTGTGACAGCTAATGACATCCCATAACACTGTTGATCTTAACACATCAACAGTCAAATCTGATCTGTCAAAAGCATTCAGGCCTTTCCACCAGCACCCCTCCACAGATATGTCTCAGTTATGACCTGATACCAGGAGCAGGCTCCCACAGGGCCTTCAAAAGGGCCTCTAAGGCTGTTGTTACACTTTTCCCTCTTCTTTAAATCACACAGGGGCCTTAAAAAGGGCCTCACAGCTGCAGCGTGTTGAACATCTGGAGGCAGATGTCTCGGATGTCGTCCTCGTTCTTGCTGTCGGCCGACACCTCCTGCAGGACTCCTCCGACGGCCTCGAACACCTCGTCTCCATCCTCGAAGTCCGACCCACCGCTGTCCAGCACTCCTGAGCACAGAGGGCAAACATACACACATGAATGACCTCTACACTGACCTTCAGTCTGCAGCGTCATCACTACAGACAGCTTCTTTACAGCATCAGACATAAAAACTAAATGCCGTCACATCTCAGTCAGTTTGGGCCAAAATATGTGGAGAATTTTAAGCCGAGGGCAGAAACCTCCACCAGCTAATCCCCACCGAGCTGTGAGGGTGGAGGAATCAGGAATACATGATAAAGTCAAAAACTCACAGAAAACAAAAATACAGTGATCAAATATAAATGATATTATCCAATAAATGTATAAGTTTATGATTTTTTTAATTCACAAATGCAAAAGAACACAGAAAAATGCTTGAGTCTCAACTCAAGCAATAATGAAATATTCATAATGAATGAACAAATATAAAAAAATTACTTGTAGATAGATGTAGGAATATATTTTATGAGTTAGTTTGATTCTTTATATTAGAATACATACGGTCTTACTTAAACTGTTTCAGCTTGGCTTTAAAGAGTTGATTTGGTTTCACAGTTTTAGACCTGTTTTAGGTTTTCTTGTATCTTTAGGTCAATCATGTATTTTGCTGTTGCTTTGGACAAAGGCAGGGCGTGCTGTAAAATGATTAACTTTTGAGTGTGTACTTGTACTTCATTTTTCATCGATCATCAGTTTGTATTTTTTTTAAATGTGTTATGGACCCCAGGAAGAGTAGCTGCAGTCAAGTGCCAAAGCTAAAGGGGATCCTAATAAACAGTAAATGCTGTGACAAATGATGAAGTGATCTGATTGGTTCAAGCTTGATTTGATGAAAATAAAACTTCAGTAAATTATTCATAGCTAAAAATTTAAATGATTGATTGATTTTAACTCCTTTTATTCAGCTTTTTGATCAAATTATTTGTTTACCATCCAGTCAGGAGCTGGTAAAGTTGGGCTAGCTGAAGACGTCCAACTCCAAAGAGATAAATTCTGACCAACGGGGGCATTCCCAGTGACTAAATGTAATCTCATTTGTAACTAGGACTATCCCAGGTCTGAGATCAACTGGAATGCACCAGCACACCCGGGGCAGCCATCCTTGAGTGACAATTCGGGGGTGGTGAGGATTCTCCGACTCGGAATTCCGACTTCAGTGGCGTTCAGGTCAAAATTTCCAACTCGGAACTTCGAAATCCTGACTTCCCAGTGCAATGAAACGAACCAAGTCTGATAGTTTCAGCCTCTTGTCTCTCCACAGACTTATAAAGGTCCTGGACCTGCATCAGTCTGACCCCCACCATGATCACCCCGGCCTGATGCCAGGACCAGCGTTCACCGAGAACTTCATCAGAACTTCATCAGTTCTCTTCCTCACAGGCAGACGGACAAACACCAGAAAAGACTGGACCTCCTCAGTGGAGACAAACATACGCTCAATAGGAGAGTTATTAATAAAAATGTTATCAATAAGAGAGTCATCAATGAGAGAGTTATTAACGAGAGTTATTAATGCTCCATATTCAGCTGAAAAAGATTAGCTCAGTTTATGATCAAACAGCCGAATAAAAGGAGTAAAATCCATCATCATCTATACCACCTATCCTTGTCAGGGTCATGGGGGGGCTGGAGCCTATCCCTGGTGACATTGGGCGAGAGGCGGGGTACACCCTGAACCAGTCACCAGCCAATCACAGGGCCACGTAGAGAGACAGACAACCATTCATGCTCACACTCACACCAAAGGGCAATTAAGAGTCACTAATCTCTCATGCAGTTTATCATCTAACTGTGTCCAGAGTCTGAACTGAATTGGGGAAACATGTTTTTTGTTCTGCTGCCCCCACAGCCCGGGTCAACCTGGAACAGCCTGGAACAACCTGGAACAGACAGGACTAAAAAAGTCAGATCTGGTTTCAGTCCAAGCTTTTCGCTCCATCTTACTCACTGGGCAGCGAGAATCCTGTGAGCAATGCGTGTGTTCTTAATTGTTATTGTTCTCAAAGCCGTTGCACTTCCACTGTCAAACCGTTGATTCTACTCCACATTTGTTTGTTATTTATTGCCCTGATCTTTTCTTGAATTTGTATGTATTATGACATGTGCTGCTGACCTCTTGAGCAGGTCACCCTTGTAAATGAGATCCTGATCTCAATGGAAATGACCTGGATAAATAAAAAAATAAAAACCTTATGAGCATGCTTTGGTCTATAGGAGGAAGCTGAGTGCACAGAGAGAACCCATGCATACACGGAGAGAACATGCAAACTGCACACAGAAAGGCCCTGAGCGACCTGGGAATCGAACCAGCAACCTTCTTGTTGTGGGACACGTGCACTACCTGCTGCGCCACAGGAGTTAAAATGGAAAAACAAACAAAAAAAACTTCTGTTTAACTTTTACAAAACTCACGGGGAGGACCCGGAGGCAGCACGGTGGGCCAGCAGGTTGGTGCTGTTGTCTTACGACAAGAGGGTTGCTGGTTTGACTCCATGAGTCAGTCAGATCCATGTGCATGTGGGGGTTTTCTGAAGGTACTCTGGTTTTGTACCACAGACCAAAGACATACTTGTTAAGTTAGTGACTTTCAGGGGAGATAAACTCATGCGTGTCTGCACAAGTTTTTAATCATACAGGCGTTTTGTTCACATTGATACAGTGCTTTGGGAGCCTGAAAACACACATTTAAGAACAGGGGTCCCAGTGGATAAGTCTGAAATGCCAGGCTTGCGTTTCCATGTGGATGACAAATACTGACAGCTTCAGAAATGATGAAGTCAAAGCTCCATCTCATGCTTAAACAGCATGAGCAAAGCCCAACAACAGAAACAATGTCTGATTATGTTCTGAAATATCCAACACTGTCCATCCCTGATTTAAAGTGTTAGTCCGAGTCCTAAGTGTTCGTGTGTCTTTACATGTGAAGATCCTGCTTCACCCTGACATCCACCTATGACCCCATGCTGACCCTGAAGACCAGGTGTGATCAGAAAGAGCCTGAGCAGGTTCAGCCAATAACATCAAACTCCTCAACATCTCAGCCAGAGTTTGCAGTCCCAATGTTTCTGTGATTACTAATCAGATTATTCCTGAATTATTTCTGTCTGATCTCCTGGTATCAGTGATGCATGTGTTCAAATGCTGACATCTGTCCAGCCCTACTGACCCTGTGTACTCACACATCAGTGGGCTTTCTCTGCCTGAACCACAGTCCTAACCACACAGAGCATTAATAACAACAGCTGTCTGACCCTCGGTGAGTTAGTTTAATAAAATAATTCATAATACTTGACCATCCTTGAGTTTGCTTAATAAAATAATTCAGATTTTTAAACCATCCTTGAGTTTACCTCCTAATATAATTCAGACTATCCTCCTGACTCAGCAGCTGACCATGACAGAGTTAAACTCTTCACAGCTCCTCTTATACTCCTATGCTGTCCTTAATGTTCTGGCCCTGGCCCTCCGCGGTCACGGTTCCTCGGTGTTCGGGGTTTGGGTCAGTCAAACCGGATTATAACCCTTTAATAACCCGGGTTAAAGCCGTGCTAACGTTACCTCACGGAAGCACGCCGTGCTAACCCGTGTCTCCCCCCTCAGCCCGGCAAGCCTAGCCTGAGTTAGCATGTTAGCTTCGTCAAGCTCCCCCGTACCGACACACGGCGGGCTTTCCCCCGGGAGACAGTGACCCTCCCCCCGGTGCAGAGCGGCCCCCTGCCCGGGCACAGCGGCCCCGGCCCCGGCCTCTCACCTGTGATGTAGTCGAAAAGCTCCGTGTCGATCTCTGGAAACTCGCTCTTCAGGATGTCCACGTACGTCGCCATGATACCCGGCCCTGGACACTGGCGTAACGCGCATGCGCCACGTGTGACAGAGCGCCGTGCATTATGGGGGATAGAGTTCAGTAAAGGTTTATACAGAAGTTAGTTTTTGTCCCAAACAATAAAAATGTCATATTCGGTCTTCATTAACATGTCACGTTTTACTCTAACAGCTGATCCGTCTAAAGTTTCAGTAGCTTTGACTGTTGTGAAAGTCTTAAAAAAACAAAATCTAAATAAAATATTTACTGTAAAACTATGATAACAACAAACACCATTTATTTATTATGACTGATAATAATAACAGTTACAACAACTCCATGAAAAACAAAAGTATTACTAATTACTTCGATAGTCATGACAATAAAATAATAAACACAGTTTCCACGATAGTAATTATAAATATAAGATCAGATAAGTCTCTGTTAACCCCCCATTGGCTTGTTCAAGCATTTTAATAATTATAATAATTAATATATCTACTATCATTATCCTTATTAGTTTTAATGCAATTATTGTCATTGTTGTGGTTAAAATTACAAATACATAAAGTGGATTGATCGGTACATAAGATACTTTCAGCTCCCCTCACTGCATCTTCTGTATATACCTTTGTGTTGTGTTTTTTCTTCTATTTTTTGTATTTACCTTGCGCCATTCTCTACCTAATTTTATTACTGAGTTTTACTCTTTCTGGCTCTTTATTTTCATTCTAACTATTTGTCAACTGTTTGGCACCAATCTACCAAGTCAGATTCCTTGTATGTGTAAATGTACTTGGCAACAAATATCGACTCTGATTCTGATTTGAGCTTTTTGTCATTCCATTATGGATGCTACATTTTTCTCTGCTACAGCAGTTCACTAACATTTTAATATATAGGTGCTAATGTCCATTAGATTTTTCTTAGATTTTTCAAGTGAGATCAGTCCTTATCACCCATACAGCTACCAGCCACAGGCTAACTGATATGTTTTTGCTCATTAATCCTGGTGTTGGATTTTTGCAAAACAAATCAAACATGAAGTCATTCCTAATTACATTTTTTAAGCTGCATTTTTGGGAAGTTGTTTAAATACTTTTAGGGACAAAACAACAAAAATGTGCCCTTAAATCCACAAAATTATACCCCTTCATTTTTCATTATTTCATTATTCTCCCCAGATGGGAATGATGATCGCTGGTCTACAGCATCACCGTGCAGTGAAGTATTGTTGTTTTGTTGTCGATAAAAAAAAACTAAATTGTTGTTCTGTGCGCGTCCCTCTGGGCGCCGCTCTGCGCATGCGCCGTCTGGAGTTTAGGGTGGGAGAGTTAGCCGTTAGCACAGTGAGCTAGCAGCCGGAGCGGATAATGGCGGCCTCGGTGTTGCTGGGGTCTGCGGAGAACACCGGGCTAAACTTCACGGTGGGAGGCGGCAGCGGCGGCGTGTTAGCGGGGAATAATAACGGACTGGGGCCGGCGGGTCCGGCGCCCTGGAACAGATCCATAGACCGGGCTCTGGACGAAGCCTCGGCCACCGGGAGCCTGAACCTCAGCGGCAGGAAGCTGAAGGAGTTTCCCCGGAGCGCCGCCAACCACGACCTGACGGACACCACCCGGGCCGGTAAGATAGGCGGTGGCCGGGGCCCGGGACCCGGGACCGGGGCCGGGGTCGAGCAGGTTAGCCGGCCGCTCCGTTAGAGCCCCTTCAGCACAGTTTAAAGGACTTTAGGGGGAGAGTACGGCTGTTAACGGGCTGGAGCAGGCAGGCCGGTGTTATGACGAACACTGCACCCTAAGAACATGGTCCCTCCGTGAGTCTGTCGGCGCTCTGATTTCAGACTGAGGCCTGATGGAGACTTTAGAATATTTATGATATTAAAATAATCCGATATGTTAACCTGTTCACTCTAAAACAGACTCCTTTAATATCATCACATAACTTTAGCAGGTTAGCAAGCTGACGGGGGCTGGATTGTTACGGTCGCAGTTTAATTCATGACACCTCTAAGTTTGTAAACAGGCTGGGTGGTGTTTGGTTGTGTTTGGTTGGAGCAGCTAACACGCTAACACTGACTCCATCTGATAGTCTGAAGTGAGTAAACACACCGTGCTAGTGCTAATGCTAACACTTTCCAGAGTAAAGTTTGTTGGATCTGGTCGCCCCGACAGGAAGGACGGGCCGTCCCGTTCGGGGGCCGCGGGTCACGGATTCTCACCCCGAGTTTGTGACGTCCCTGAGTTTGTGGAGGTGTACGCACACCTGTCTGTGTTTTGTTTGATGTGTTTTGAGCGTGATTAGATAATGAGGCAAGAGTGAATGAAAGGTGCTCCGCCCACCCCGAGGCTGACGGGCAGCGTGGAGAGACAAAACAAACGGAGCTGTGGCCCTTACGCAAACCAGACAACGACTGGGTTAAGGTTAGGGGTGGGAAACATGGACCGAAATACACCAGAGCAGGATTTATCCCGATGAACAGCCTGTATCTGAATATTGCTGTAAGGCAAACGGTGGCTGTCACTAACTCTGCAGTTAAAAAATTTGATTGATGTATTTATTTTGATCATGTAAATGACAACTTAAAAACAGTTAAAAAGACAATTAAAAAATGACAACAAAACAACACCATTACTTGAATCTGCCATTTCCTTGCATCTTTCATGAGAGAAAAGGAGTAAGAAGAAGTATAAACGTATCTAATCCTACCACTTATATTTGACTAGACTTCCTACCAGAAATCATAACACTGTCTTAATTTTACCAATAATGTATTAACATGTACAGTACATAAAACAATCTATCACTCATTCAGAAATAAATACAATCATACCTACAACTTCTTTAAGCGTCTTTACCAGACCCTGCAAAATTTTCATCAAAATAATAAGCAAACACCTTTTGGTATTTGTTTATCAATGTGCCTCTGGAAAATCATTTTTTTGCCTCTTTTAAACAGAATTATGCTCCAAATTTGCTTTAGTTCTGCACTCAGTCTGTTCCACAGTAAAGTCCACTAACAGTGATACAGAAACTTTTCACCTTTAACCTTTTGATTTGAATTTTCTCTTAAATTATAACCCCTTCTCTTTCATGAAACATTTTCTGAATGTTTTTCTGTAGCAGATTATTCCTAACTTTATATAATAGTTGAGCTGTTTAGTGCTCTACCGAGTCAAATAAAGTTTCATGGTTTTGGATTTTAAAAAAAAGTCATCGGTGTGTACTCGAGATTAAACATTATGAATGTGCTCTTTTTTGCAGAATAAAAAGTGGTTCTTGTAAAGGTTTCACACTGACGTAGCAATTTGTGCGGCAGGCTCTCAGTTCCACTCACTGAGTGGCAGAGAACAGCGTTAAGTGATTTATTTCAGTGTAAGAAATAGCAAAACTCTTTAATTTACCTGAAAAGTGCCATAACTTTCAGAAAATCCAATTATTTTTGAATTTTTTTCATTACAGAATGTTTAGATTTTCATCATTTGATTTAAGTTCAGAGGTGACTAAATTAAACTTTTGGGCCCACAAAACTTGATCTTTAACGCAGTATTAATGAACCTGAGTCATAGGATGATGTCCTGTAGTGACTCTGACTCTGTACCTGTGATTTTAAGTTCATCCAAGTGAGAGCGATGTGCTCAGGCCTTTTCTGAACGAACGGTTTTAGCATCTGTTTAATTGTTTCCTCCTATTTATTTTTAATGTGACGCACAAACTGGTCGGATACTTAAATTTCATGTAAAACAGTGTCAATAAGTGGCCGTATGGAAGTCATATCAGTTTAATTATTTAATCAGTTTGTGTTAATCTGTGGACTATGTCATCCACGAGCATGGGCCTCATCATTTAGGATACTAATGTTTGATTTTATGAATAAAACTAAAAACCAGAGGACAGAGAGGTGAGGTTCGTATTTATCATGACCTGCATCAGTGAGTCTGAATGGGTTGGTGCAGCATCAGAGCGTCGTCTCAATCATAAACCTGTTCTAACATAATCCTCTGAGGATCCACACTGACCACAGTGAACTTTATTAAACACTAACATTAAACTTTTGATTAAAGTGTTTAAGTGTTTCCTCCCCTCTGATTGCTGCTGTCACTCTGAGCTCGTTTTCACTCTCTTCGCTGATGTTGTTTTCATTCTCTCTGTAAAATGAAACAGGACTGATTACCTTTTTCATAAAGGCCAGGACCTCCAGGGCTGGGCATCTTTTTGTTTTTAATCTAAACTCAAGCAGATGTTGAGGACAGATCAGTTTGTTGTTGGATTCCTGTTTTTGGGTTTGTGTGTATTGCAGATATTTCCGAGCTCTTGGTAGCTGATTCTGCCTCTCCTGAGTACAGATATTTTAGGTCTCAAACACTTTACTGGACCTGAGCTGCACTCATCACTCTGATCATCTGTTTGTTTTAGACTCTGATGTGATGTCCTGGTGTTAAATGGAGACGTTCAGTGATGATGAGGGGAACTCTGATAACATCATTAATCCATTATGCTGATGAGTGTAACATAAATCCTGTTTATCTGGAAATATTGGCAGAAATGTTCACATCTGTTGATGAGTACAATAAACTGTTTAAGCCTTTATCTATGCCAGTATTGTTCTGATAATATAGTGCAAATATACAAAGGATGTATCAGAGAGGCTCAGTCAAATCCAGTTCACTTTGTTTTTAAATCATATTTTAAAAACTATTTGATACACCAAAGTGGTGCACAGTGAGTAGAAAGTGAAAACAGAATCAAATCAAACATATTTAATCAAATAGGGATTCACAGTATTATTGGAGCAGTATCAGTGTCAGCAGACAATGGCCTAAAAATGGATGCAGATATTATTGGTATGATATCGACATCTGCAGATATGAATATTTCTGTCAGTATCTTTGCCTTATGAGTTTTCATAAAGGTTGTGGAGTTTTTTTTTTGCATATTAATCTTAAATTGAGAGAATAAGCTCCCAGAATAGGGCAAGTTTTCTGTCAGTGTTTTAGTTTTAAAATAGCAGGTGAAGCTTGATTTTACTGTTAAATACATTTTGCAGATGAGGAAGATGTCATCTAATATCAGAAATCGGCAAAAATCCAATATCATGCATCCCTATCAAACATTGATAATCGATACGGGCAGATATGACATTTGCAGACTATATTTGGGGTTCAAATTGGCCACATCGATCCCATATATCAGCTGTTATGTCGTCAGAATGTACCATCATGTTTTACCTCAGCAGTAAATGTCCACTTTTATAAATCAGAAGTGTCATTCATTAAAGAATAAATTGTTTTTTTCGTGCATCAGATCTCTCTCTTGCATGTTCTCCCCGTGCATGCATGGGTTCTCTCCGGGTGCTCCGGCTTCCTCCCACAGACCAAAAACATGCTTGTTAGGTTAATTGGTGACTCCAAATTGCTCTTAGGTATGAGAGTGAGTGTGAATGGTGGTCTGTCCCTCTTTGTGTCCTTGTGATTGGCGGTGACCTGTTGAGGGTGTACCCTGCCTCTTGCCCAGTGTCAGCAGGGGTAGGCTCCAGCCCTGAGGTGGAATAGTGTATAGAAAATTGATGGGAGCTGATTTAATTAATACCAATGCCGATATTGATCTGATCCTTTAATGTTGTGGACTAATTTTGTCCCTCTCAGGTTTTTGGTGTCAGTAATGTCAGACATATGCCTCTCCTGCTGACGCCTCCATTCACTCAAAGTTGTACAGTGAGCGTCTTTTTGTTGAAAACTAAGACAGTGCTGACTAGTCTGTCTCCTTCTGCCATGACCTCTGACCTCTTTGTCATCATTGCTGCTGACTGCCTCTGATGAGCGGATCATGTCCTTGATTGGTAAGACATGCAGAGCAAAGTGAAAGGAAGAGGATTGATGAGCAAAACCATGGATGATATTGATGACTTTAGATGAATTTAACAGACTGCTGAGGTTTGGGCTGTGATGTACGTGCCAGTAAAGAGAGCTCTGATTGGTCAGATGTGGACTTCCTGGATACAAACTTAAGAAAACTTGTCCACAGTCTGAGGACTTGCTCTGCAGAGTAACACTGCTGGTGTCAAAGCTTACTTTGACTGAGTAAAAGTTTATTACGTGCACATGAAAAATGTCTTGTGTGCAAAGGCCTCAGAGCTGAAGTACAATTAAAATGTGAAAAAGACAGTTTGAGCTTTGAGGATGTATTTTTGTTCATTCTTTGTAATATTTCCAGCTGATCTTCAAACAGACTTTGTGTCTCGCTGTAGCTGAAGAACAGTGGTCCCCCTCTGAGTATCTCTGTGCTGTGTGAAGCCTCGGGCTCTCGCTCTGCCCTTCTTTATGGAGAGAGATGTCCAGAACATCACTCAGGACATTTGTCTGCACGCCTCAGTCCACACAGTTTCAGCTCGTTGGGATATTAATCTGAACAATTGCCCTCACCCCTGCGTGGGTTATGTTCAGAAGAAATCCAGCATAGGCGGGGCTGGGGGTGGGGGGGGGTGGGCAGGAAGTGATTTATGCATGAGCAGGCCTATCGAAACGCCAAAGTTAGAGCTCAAACCAGGACAAGAGGCCTTCAGAATTAAAGCTTCAGCCTGCAGTACAGAAGAGTGCACGCCATGAAGTGGAGCTGGGCAGTTATTCAGGTTTCAGTTTCAGTCACATTAAGGCCCTCCTTAGATTATGAATCAAAGGTAATCGAGATTAAACCATTTAGGGGTGCACAATATTGGATTTTTGTGGATATCCAATTTGCTGATATTTTTTAATTCATTATTGCAGATACCGATATTTCTGGTCAAGAGCACAAGCTCTGTACTAAACAAAATGGCCTTGTTTCTTTCAGTGTTATAGTATATTTTTGTGAGGAACAGATGTAAAAAGAAGAAAAACAGCATTGAACTCTTGCAAACATGAAACCCTTGATTTTGAAATGTACCCATGCAGTGATAACAAGGTGCATCAATGTTGGACATTTGTGTTATTTACTGATAGTCCAGCTGATATGTGTGGCCATGTATCGGCTGTAAGTATCCGCAAAAATTTAAATATTGGCCAATACCGATGTCAAACCGATAATATCGTGTATCCCTAGAACAATTACTGTGCTGCACATAGGGATGTAATGATATGAAAATTTCATGTCATAGTTTTGTGACCAATATTATCACAGTTATCATTATTATCTTGGTATTGTTGCAATGTGCTCAAAATGTTGAAAAAGTACTTATACACACATCGAAATCATTTAACAAAAATTTATTTAGTCAAAAAACATAATATGAATTTAAAAACTGTCTGCAGTTATCAGAGCCTGACCCTTCACCTCTCTGAGGTCTTTCTCAACCATCCAGCTCTGCTGCTGCTGTGGGGTCCTGCCTCCTTCACAGAGACTTTTTCCTGCATTTTCTGTCTGTTTTGAGAGGGAAAAAAATCTCCTGTGCAGCGTTGTCAGGCTTTCGCTTTCAGAGGCCAAACAGTGCAAACTGTGCGTGCACGCCTGCGTCTGAGGGAGCGCTGCAGCTTTTAATGGAGCAGACACACAGTTCTGGCTTTTCCAGGCAATGAGCAGCATCACTGTGAGCTGTTGACAAAGTGAGGTACTCAAACATGGTTTAACGGTAATTAAAAAAGGAAACGGTTATACAAACCGTCTTAAATTTTACTGTGGTTTATCATTTTATCAATTACCATTACATCGCTAGCTGCACATGATGTTTGCATGTTTCCTTCATGAGTCTGTCATGTGTGGCAAATGTTTCTGTGTCTATTAAACTTTTGACAAAATCACTTTGACCTCAAATACGTTAAATCGGCTTTAAGTTTGATCAGTTCTTGTGCTTCAGATGTAGTAAATTGATGATCATGATTTCAGTTCATATGAAAATGGTGATGATATTTGAATGAGCAGCCCTGTGCAGTCAAACAAAAGTCATTAAACCTCAAACATTCACATAAAGTCTGAGCGGATGCGATCAGCTTCAGGTGCTTTATTTGTCCCTGTGGGTGAACATGTTATGCAGCCAGAGAGAACACAAACTACAATACAGAGTTAACACAGAGCAGCTAAACAGAACATTTGAATATATTAACCCCAATTAAACCATATAATCAGATTAAAAACTGTTAAAACAGTAAAATGATTAAGTGCGTAAGGTTCCAAAAATCAGGACAACAGAGACAGAGAGAGATCAACTCATAAAACCATTTTCAGCAGTTCTGCTTTCTACTCACTGTGCACCACTTTGGTCTATTAAACAGTTTTTAATATGTGATTTATAAACAAAGTGAACTGGACTTGACTCTTCAGATCTCTGCTACATCCTTTGTAGATTTGCACTGTAGCATTAGCACAATACTGGCATCGATTACGGCTTAAAAAGTTGATAATTTCTGCCAGGTTTTTCAGATAAATCAGGATTTTATGTTGCACTCATCGGCTCCTTCAGCTCAGCCACAGCAGCGGGGATGGAGCTGTTTTTGTGCCGTTCGACACCTTGGGACTAAAACCTCCGTCCAGAGCTGACGGTGACGGTGCAGAGTGAGCAGCTGTTTACTGTATGGGCATCAGGGTGAAGCTGTGGCCAATCAGACGCCTCGACCGTTTAACAGTCTGATTCAAGGAAGTTCTGTCCTTAAAAACAGCAACACCAGACAAACAGACTGATGCAGCGTGTGTGTGACCTTCAGCAGGTCCTCTTGACCGTCTCTGCTTACCTTAATGCACTAAGTTGCTGCCATGTGATCAGCTGGTTAGTTACTTAGTTTAACCAGCAGTTAAATGTGTGTGTACCTAATGAAGTGGCCAGTGAGTGGCTATAAACTTCCTGGTCCTGAGTGTGGAGAGTGCTCAGCCTGCAGTAACAGGAAGTACATGTGAAGGTGGTGACGTGGACTTCCCCCCCCGCCAGGTGCAGACCAACACGCTGAGGGAAGTCCCTCATGTAGGGGTGCTCAGACGCTCCAGTTCCTCTGCTGCTCCACTCCGTGATCACTCATGTGTTAAATATGTTTGAATGTGAAGGATCTGAATCACCTCAGAAGTCTTTATTTAACCCTTGGGTCTCTATGTGGCTGTTTGCAGCCACTAGGGGGTAAAAAAAATGACTTATTTGACCATAACTTTCACTCTATGTGAGAGAGTGAAATAATTTTTGGTGAGGAACCTTTATTATATGTACGTTCTGAAAATTTTAAAAGGTCGAAAACACACTGTGGACAAATTTACTACCCTTTCGTCCTGTTGTGGTCATTAACAGCCACTAACTTTGGCTGCTGTATAAAAAAGTCAGACAAATGTTTTTTTCAAATTTTCTTTGCTCACATCTTTTCACCAAGGTCAGCCCTGATCAAAAATATTGAATAGTGAGAAAAAATTGCAGTTTAACCCTTTAAATGCCAATTTCATCAGTGATGTCACTGATTTAATGGAAAAAAATACATGGTTATAATGGGAGTCAATGGGGAGTAAAAATTAGAAGCTGATCCTGTGCAGAAACTAATAATGCATCAAAGCCAATGTTTTAACTAATCTTTGACATATCCAAGAGTGTGATAGCACGTTAAATATCTCAGATAATTTTGATATTTAAAGCAGCACTAAGTAAGATTCCAGCTTTCAGCTCTCTAGGGGCCTCTGTGGTCGTTGAGTGTAACTGCGCGGTCGTAAAACAGAGCGCCTCACACCAACGTGCATTTGTTGACATACAGAGGGAGGAGAAGCGAGCCGACAGGACGTCCTGAGAGACAAATACACCATGTGGACTGATAAGCTACAGTCTGATCATGTTTCTATTTGAGTAAATCATCATGTACTTACAGGTCCAATAGTAACAGGGCTAAATTAGCATCGGTCGGACATCCTGCCTCCTCTTTCAGCTCACGCCAGCTAATGTTTATCCCTGTCTGGGCACTTAGTTTGTTTCTCTCCAGCTTTCTTTTTTTTGTCTCCTCCGATAAACATTTATTTTCTTCGGGTATTTCGCTGCTTCCACCATGAAAACAACTCTACATGTAGCTTTCTTCTTCTTCTTCTTGTTTAACTGCGGGTGGCATCCAACGTCAGAGGAGCGTTACCGCCACCTTATGCAGGAGTGTGAGCCTGAGGTCCCTATTTCCATTAGGAAAATAAGTGCATATTTACTTTAAACTGAATTCTGTTCATTAAATCTGTTTTAAAAAATCATAAACTGCTTTATATTCTCCTTTTCCCAACGTTTAGCTTTCAATCAATCAGTCAATCAATCACCTTTATTCTGTCTGAGGCAGTCAGCAGGATTGACGACAGAGAAGTTGAGATGACTGTGTCCTCACAGCACACAGGAGTGGGAAAACTGTGGCTTCATTTTAATAAAAAGACTTTGATTGCACAGTTAATTGGTGGCAACACCAGCACCTTGTAAAATATTTATCTGCAAAATGGCATAAAATACCAGAGTGCCATGTGTTTGACGTTGTTGAGACTGGAAATCTGTGAAGGACAACTGATAAGGGAATCGTCAAAGGACCGGATCAATAAGCAGGATCGATGATGAATTAGTATCAATTCCCGTCCCTATCCGTAGTCATCCTCTGCTTGTGAAACCTGAAATAGCAGAAATGCTTCAGGGACTTCCTTCAGACTTTGCACAAACGTCCAACATGACACAAGTATGAACCTGCGGCATCTTGAAGGTCAAAGGTCAAGGTCGTGGAGGTTTTTTTTGGCCATGCTTTGCTTGTGAATGCAGTGTTTCAGGGATTTTCAAAGATGATCTTATCGTGAACTCAGAAACTTTCCTGGATTTTCTCTTTTTTATGTCTTGTTGACTGGAGGTCAAACTGGGCTGACTTTGGAGGTCAAAGGTCCTCTGACTTGAACTCTTTGAGGGATTTCTGTCAGACTTTGCTCAGTTGTTCTCTCTGATTTCATGATAATGTAATTATGACAATGGGGGTTTAAGGTCAGAGGTCAAGTACCCTACCACTGTGCAGATGTGGGGCTCACAGAGGGCTGGAGCACCATGAGGATGATCCAGGTGAAGACCTGTGATGTCTGAGTGATGCTGAGACGGCCGATGTCCACACACTGACTGAACACTGATGCAGATGCTGTTTGTGAGGTCAGATAAACAAACCTGAAAAAAACTTTAGAGGTCATGACCTTCACTTTATCAGTCTGATGGCTTTAAACTTGTTTTGGACTGATGTTCTGGACTGTGCCTGACTGTCCCCTCTGTGTGTCCTCTGTGTGTCCTCTGTGTCCAGACTTGTCCCGTAACCGTCTGTCGGAGCTTCCTCTGGAGGTCTGTCTCTTTGTGTCCCTGGAGAGTCTGAACCTGTACCAGAACTGTCTGAGGTCTCTGCCCGACAGCCTGGTCAACCTGCAGGCCCTCACCTACCTGAACCTGAGGTAACACACACACACAACACATTGACATTTCATTAGTTTTTTGATTTATTTTTATTACAGGCCTGGCAACACACACAAAACATACATTTCATCATCTGTTTTTTTCCTTTGACAATTTTTTGTTGTATCAAGATGATTTAGTGGCATATTTAGCAAAGATCTACAAAAACTTAAATAGATCAAATTAATTTTAAAAAAGGAATAATTAAAGTAAGATAATAGGAAATCAAGAAATATAGGGTAGGAGAAGAAAGGACAGAAAGAGAGAGGGGAGTCCAAGGAGGTGGTAGTGTAGTGTGTTCTGGTATGTTCTCTTTATTATTTTGAGCAAGAACAAGTAATTATACACACCAAAAAAATAAAAATAGCAACAACCGAAGTGCAAAGTAAATTTGTCATTTGCATGTTCAAAAAGGAGGAAGTCCAAACTTATCTGGTCCCACCCCTTCGCCTTACACATGAGGTCAGTAATTTACCCACTTCCAAATACTAATAATAATAATAATAATAATAATAATAATTAATCACTCATTAACAAAATAAACCAAATAGTAATACTATAGTAACACAAATGGTAGTCAGAAAAAATATACAGTCTTATCCCTTTACCTTTAAAATCATGTTTTTATACTTTTTCTTAAACTGCTCTATGTTTGGACAATGTTTTAATTAATCTCTCAGACATTTCCATAGTTTTACACCGAACACAGACACACAAAAGCTTTTCCTGGTAGTTCTCACTTTACAGTCTTAAAATAAAACAATCCCTTGAAATGATGTTTTCCCTCTCTGCCTAAACATGCTCTGAATATGTCCTGGTGGTTTGTTATTTTGTGCTTTGAACATAATTTGTGCATGTGCAGTTTGATCAGTGAATTTTAACAGTTTTGACTGAAGAAACAGTGAATGTGTGTGATCCCTGTGAGCTGCTCTGTTTGGACAGTGAACAGAGATCACAGTGAGCTCTTAACGTGTTTCCCCAAACCTCAGCACAGTGGGTTCAATATGGTGAAACTAGAGAACTGTTCAGACAGTGGAGTGATTTATTATTCAGAACCTGTTTGCTTTATTTAATACTATTTAACATTTAATCCACCCCATCAATTCAAACTTTTGTTTGTGTAATTTTTCTGCGATTCCCGACTAATCTTACTTTTGTTTCACTCAAATTATGGATAGAAATATAAATGAAGTAACATATCCTCAGTAAGGGGTCTGCAGATTAAAATGGAGTCTGCTCGGGACGCTCATTGTCTGATTTTTGCTGGTAAACCTGAACCAGTCGTGGCTGTCACAGGTAGACTCAGCAGGTCTGCACAGGAGCCAACACGTTCCTCCTGCTGGGATCGGTCTGTTTTTCGAGACAGTTGTGAAACGGGAAAGACAACAGTTGATTGTGTGACACATTAAACTGTAAAAATGAAGAAATGAAGACATGAGGACAGGACAGTGCTGTATACAGAGCTGATGTGTGGCAGATTTCTCAGGCCAAAACTTCTTCATCACCAACACTGAGCTGATAATATCATGCTGCACTCATGTTCTGAGTGGAAGAAAAATCTGTTAATAAGCACAAGATAAACTGTTTGACATGTTGAGTCTGAGGAGGGAAGTGTAAATATACACTACATTGCCAAAAGTATTCACTCACCCATCCAAATAATCAGAATCAGGTGTTCCAATCACTTCCATGGCCACAGGTGTATAAAATCAAGCACCTAGGCATGCAGACTGCTTTTACAAACATTTGTGAAAGAATGGGTCGCTCTCAGGAGCTCAGTGAATTCCAGCGTGGAGCTGTGATAGGACGCTACCTGTGCAACAAATCCAGTCGTGAAATGTCCTCGCTCCTAAATATTCCACAGTCAACTGTCTGCTGTATTATAAGAACGTGGAAGTGTTTGGGAACGACAGCAACTCAGCCACCAAGTGGTAGGCCACGTAAACTGACGGAGCGGGGTCAGCGGATGCTGAGGCGCATAGTGCGAAGAGGTTGTCAACTTTCTGCAGAGTCAATCGCTACAGACCTCCAAACTTCATGTGACCTTCAGATTAGCTCAAGAACAGTGCGCAGAGAGTTTCATGGAATGGGTTTCCATGGCTGAGCAGCTGCATCCAAGCCATACATCATTAAGTGCAATGCAAAGTGTTGGATGCAGTGGTGTAAAGCACGCCGCCACTGGACTCTAGAGCAGTGGAGACGCGTTCTCTGGAGTGACGAATCGCGCTTCTCCATCTGGCAATCTGCTGGACGAGTCTGGGTTTGGCGGTTGCCAGGAGAACGATACTTGTCAGACTGCATTGTGCCAAGTGTAAAGTTTGGTGGAGGGGGGATTATGGTGTGGGGTTGTTTTTCAGGAGCTGGGCTTGGCCCCTTAGTTCCAGTCAAAGGAACTCTGAATGCTTCAGCAGACCAAGACATTTTGGACAATTCCATGCTCCCAACTTTGTGGGAACAGTTTGGAGCTGGCCCCTTCCTCTTCCAACATGACTGTGCACCAGTGCACAAAGCAAGGTCCATAAAGACATGGATGACAGAGTCTGGTGTGGATGAACTTGACTGGCCTGCACAGAGTCCTGACCTCAACCCGATAGAACACCTTTGGGATGAATTAGAGCAGAGACTGAGAGCCAGGCCTTCTCGTCCAACATCAGTGTGTGACCTCACAAATGTGCTTCAGGAAGAATGGTCAAAAATTCCCATAAACACACTCCTAAACCTTGTGGACAGGCTTCCCAGAAGAGTTGAAGCTGTTATAGCTGCAAAGGGTGGACCGACGTCATATTGAACCCTATGGATTAGGAATGGGATGTCACTTAAGTTCATATGCAAGTCGAGGCAGGTGAGCGAATACTTTTGGCAATATAGTGTATGTCTTATTTAAATTTGGGAAATTTTTTTTAATTGGTGAAACTCAAATCTACAGCAACATTAATACAAGCTCTGCACCGAACACTGGTCCTTATTTATCACGTTTAAAAAACTTAAGATGAACTTAAGTCTTTCTGAACATTTGGAAAAGATGCTTTGACTGGAGAGGGAGGATAAATGTGTGAGCAACAGCTGATCGATAATTTCATGTTCTTAATAACTGAAAATACAAAAAACCCTCCTGCACACTGTTGAGATTGCACAGAAACATCAGCTGCACAGTCAGTCACACTGTGTATTTCAAACAGATCAGCACAAAGGTGACCTTCAGATCAGGGATATGGACCTGGTGGCCCACAGAGGATCACAGCAGGCTGTTCACAGAGAAGTTTGGCTGAATAATTTAATATCTGTATGATAATTATCAGTAATGATCAGACTCACAGTGTCACATGAAGCCTATTGGAAACATAACAGTTATTTTAAGCTAAGCTTATAAATATGATCAGTCAGGATGATTAAATCAAACAGCTCCTCCTGACCTGTAGCTCTCAGGCTCACAAAGGTCGACGACCCCTGCTGTGGATGCTTTAGACTGGACCCTTGAAGGAAAGTTTAGTTTATTTTTATTTACGAGTAGTTTTGTTTGCCTTTATATTTACTCAGTTTAGACAAAAACAAACAAACAAAAACAATCCATTAAGAGAGAGGGGTCACCCTGCAGAGGGGTCAGGGGTCACCCTGCAGAGGTTAATTGAAAGTTTATTTCTATTCCGGTTGTTTTGATGAAGATTAAATCATTCAAACAATATTTGTTATGGCTGATATATGATGATGTTATTGAACATGTCTGTCCGTCTGTCTGTGCGTCTGTCTGTCAGTCGGAACCAGCTGTCTGTCCTGCCCGTGGTGGTCTGCAGTCTGCCTCTGAAGGTTCTGATCGCCTGCAACAACAAACTGGTTTCTCTGCCAGAGGAGTTGGGACAGCTGAGGCAGCTCACTGAACTGGTGCGTCTGAAATAATCTGAGATAATCTGAGATACTCTGAGCTGGGGACAGTTTCTTGTTTTTGGGTGCAAACGATTGTTTTGACTTTCAGATTTGATTCTTCTGTTTGTTTGTTCATTGATATTTTTCTCTTTGTAAAATGTTGTGACTTTGTTTTATCTGGGTGTGACATTGACCTCTTACTCAGGGGTTAAATTTAAGTTCATGCTGATATGCAGGTTGAGTGAAACAAGCTGTAACGTAGACCTCCTCTATCATCTTAATATTTAACTGCATGTTAATAGTTTTTCTTTTCTCTCTTCATTTGAGGAGATAGATTGTGGATGCTGTTCAAATAAACTGCTACACTCTGGTTTTTAATAAAATAAGAGTATATATTTACATCCACTTTAACTGTGGTAAGGGGTGAGTGTTTTATGGAAATGAGAAAAACAAAGTTAATCTTCACATTTAAAAGAAAGGACTAACTGACAGTCTCAGTTAGCACCTTGCAGGCATCAGCAGAAAGACTACAGGGATTTTCAACCTTTTTTAACTGCAGTATTTATGCCCATGTGACCTTTGACCTGCCCTCCTTGGTTTATCTGTTGTCTTAACTGTAAATCTGATTCAGATATTATATTATTTTGTACATTGTGATGATCATCTTTCAGCACCAACACTCCTGTTGAGCTTTAACAGCTTGGTGCAGGTTGATTAAAATCTCTTTCAATGAGTTTTAACTTTGTCAAGTCGTTAAATGTAAAGATGTGATGAAGCTGTTTTATTTTCTCTGATTGTTTCAGTAACTAAACACCTCTTAACCTGGTTTATTGACTTATTCACACTGAAGAGGAGGTTTATCAGCGAGTCGCTACATTTGCGTACTCTGATGTCCTGTTTGTGACGTTTTTGGAAGTGGTGTCAGTTAATTTTGTTGACTAATTATTTTCATCTTAGTTTTCATCATCAACCTTTTTTCCCCTGATGAAAACTAGACAGTAACTAATAAAAACAAGTGCACATGGACAAAAACTCAAACTAAATTAACTGACATTTTCATCAACAAATAAAAACTAGACTAAAATGTTTGACAGAGACTTAATCCAGTCAGACCTAATTTGGTCATGTAGAAAGTAGGGACAAGTTAGGAATATATCCAATCACAGCTCCTTTGGTTGTGTGGAAAGGTTGGATGAGTTAAGAGGGACATCCAATCACAGCTGCCTTAGCTTGGTGGAGGTGGGATAAGTTGTGGAGTGATCCAATCAGAGCTCCTCTCTTTATGAATTGATATATTCATGTAGAGCAGGTTCACTGTTTGTTGTCAGTTCTGGTATTGTAACTGAGATGCTCTGCCAGGTAGCCTAAATAAAGGTGACTGCATTTCACACAAAAGTTCAATTTGTTTCTGTTCATTTATACATTCAGACTTTACTAGCATTCAATAAAGGGTTATTAGATGTTTGATTTTATCCAAGTGTAAAACATGACTTCAGAAATTCAAGGAAACATAAAAATGCCTTACCCTTTACACTTCATATTTTAGTCGACTGAATTTACAGCAGATTTCATCGACTAAAATGTTGTGAAATTTAATCAAATAAAACTAGATTAAAATTAAAATAATTTAGATGACTTAATTATGACTAAAACTTTAAGATGTTTTAGGCCAAAAACTAAAACTAAATTAAAAGGTGCTGTCAGCATTAACACTGAGATGATCAGGGATTGTGTCTGTGTGCTGCCCCCTGCAGGATGTGAGCTGTAATGAGATCCAGACGTTACCGTCTCAGATGGGTCAGCTGGAGGCACTAAGAGATCTCAACATCAGGAGGAACCACCTGGTCCGGCTGCCTCCAGGTACACACACTCATAAAGGATCTTTTTTTTAATTAGATAACAACAGTCTGATAACATAAAGAAGTCCTCAGTCCTGGGTCAGACCTTAGGTAAGCTCTGAATGTACGGTTAAGTTCATGTTTGTGTTTCCAGAGCTGGCCGACCTCCCCCTGGTCCGTCTGGACTTCTCCTGTAACAAAGTGACGTCCCTCCCCGTCTGTTACCGTCAGCTCACGCAGCTGCAGACCATCGTCCTCGACAACAACCCTCTGCAGACGCCGCCCGCGCAGGTAAGCACAGGAAGTGACATCATCATCGCCGTGCAGCGTGAAGCAGCAGTTTGCCTCATTGTGTGCTTGTTGTCTCTGCAGATCTGCATTAAAGGAAAAGTCCACATTTTTAAATACCTGAACCTGGAGGCCAGCAAGACCACCCCAGACCTCCCAGACTATGACAGACGACCTTTGACCTTCAGCTCCTGGTGAGAACACTCTGACACCTCTGGCCTGTTACATAAGGCTCCTATCATTGATCACGCCGCTGGAGGGAAGTTTATAATCCCATTACAATTTGAATAGTCTTTGCCTAAAATGTCTTTTAGTTTGAGTCATAATTTAGTCTCTAAATTGGTTTAATTTTAGTCTAGTTTTAGTCGATGAAATCTGCTGTAAATTTAGTCGACTAAAATATGAAGTGTAAAGGGTAAGGCATCTTTATGTTTCATTGAATTTCTGAAGTCATGTTTTACACTTGGATAAAATCAAACATCTAATAACCCTTTATTGAATGCTAGTAAAGTCTGAATGTATAAATGAACAGAAACAAATTGAACTTTTGTGTGAAATGCAGTCACCTTTATTTAGGCTACCTGGCAGAGCATCTCAGTTACAATACCAGAACTGACAACAAACAGTGAACCTGCTCTACATGAATATATCAATTCATAAAGAGAGGAGCTCTGATTGGATCGCTCCACAACTTATCCCACCACCACCAAGCTAAGGCAGCTGTGATTGGATGTCCCTCTGAACTCATCCAACCTTTCCACACAACCAAAGTAGCTGTGATTGGATATATTCCTAACTTGTCTCTACTTTCTACATGACCAAATTAGGTCTGATTGGATTAAGTCTCTGTCAGACATTTTAGTCTAGTTTTTATTTGTTGATGAAAATGTCAGTTAATTAAGTTTGAGTTTTTGTCCATGTGCACTTTTTTTTATGAGTTACTGTCTAGTTTTCATCTGGGGAAAAAAGGTTGTTGATGAAAATAATGAAAATTATTAGTCAACAAAATTAACATTACTCTGTATTTGCTGCTTTAGATAGTCTGCTTGCAGTCTGGGCTTCGTGACAGAATCAAACATGTGCAGTATAACCATCACCTTTAGTCCTGTTTAGTGATCAGAATCAGCGTTATTGACCAGGTATGTTAGACATACGGTTTACTTTACTCTCTGTGTACAGTCTAGATACACACCAGTGTGTATATACATATACAAAATGAAGCAGAAAATCGAAAGCAGTAATTAAACTTTAAATTTTCATTAAATTCAAATTAAAATGATGTTATGTGACTCCAAACAGGAAGTACCAGGCTAGTAAACATGGCGGTCAGTAAAGGAGTATAGTTAAACCATAGTTAAGCAGAAATCTAAACTGGATTATAGATTATTTTACATATTTGACTATCACAGATAGTTTGAACTGCACCAGTCACTGACCCTGAGTCCTTGTCCCTGTGTCCCAGTGTGGACGAGCTCTACCCCGGGCGTCCGTATGGAGCTCTGGACTCTGGCTTCAACAGCGTGGACAGCGGAGACAAGAGGTGGTCGGGGAACGAGGTCAGACTCACAAACAAACACTTACACTCAGACTGACACATCCACACCCACACACTCACCCCGTGGTGTGTGTTCAGCCCACAGAGGAGCTGTCCGAGCTGCCCCAGAGAGTGGCCGAGATCAGCCGAGACCAGAGAGCCAGACCAGGAGTCCCTCTGCTGGCCAACGGCACCTGTGAGTACACCTGTGTCTGTCTGCACTGACCACGGCAGAACATCGCCCGGCTCTCCTGCGTGGTCCTGTATCTGATCCCCAAACTGTGGCCCGTGGTCTTAATGGGGGCCAGAAGTCATTCCAATATTGTATTATCATCATGTGGGATTTTTTTTTTTGCACCAGGTATCAGCATATGATAAAACATAAAATATACAGGCATTAGGAAAATCAGGAAAATCCTGAACACAAGTGAAAAGGAAGGCACTTAAAACACAAAAAGCCTAAAGCTGAAGAATTGGACACAGCTCTATAAAGTGCATTCAGTCAGTTAAGTGCACTTCATGTCAGATCTTTGCACAATATTCATGTTTACATAAATCTGTTCAGTTCCATTAATAGTGATATTTATCTTTTTGTACATGTATGTAGTTGGAATGTATCTTTTTTTTTTTTATATCCGTGCAGTATTTTCTTGCTGCTTATTTCTGTGTTCTGTGTAAATACTTTTTGTTTTAGTACCTCTTGCCTGGCATTCCCTGTGCAGAGTAGAAATTTCATTGTGCAGGGAAAAGTGTTTCTTAATGTGCAAATGACAAACACTTTGAATTGAATGAGTTCAGTCATTAAAGTGCTGTGCAGTAGATTCCGTAATTTCTCGATTATAACACACATTTATTGCTCTTAAATAAGCTCTAATTTTTCGGGTGTGTATTATGCACAAGTACAAGCAAAGTACTTACCATATTTTGGCTCGCCAACATCACGATTGCAACACATCTGATACTAAAAGCTGAAATATTCTCTTTCTCTGCGAAACAAAGGCAAACACAGGGTGCTGCCATCTTGTCAGCAAAGGGACGCAAAATAGCTGCGCTGTGATTGGTCAAGACATCTGCATATCAAGTAATTGTGCATGCCTGAAGCAAAAGTTGTTTCCGCATCCGTTTGAGATAGAAAATCGTGTACAGTATTGTTGTGAAAATACTGAAATTTCATTGATTAAAACTTTGAATTAAGGTCATTTTTGAGTTGTCTGAGAGAGTGAGGTTGGGGCAGAATTGGGTGCATTTTATAATCGAAATATAAACAGTAATGATGAATAGTCGTGGTAAAGCAGATACAAAGAGAATCAATAAATAATCAGTAATAAGTCAAGGATTACAGTCTAAAAATCAATCTTATCCACAAGGTGTATAAAATACAGGAAAACAGGTCAGGCCAATGACGTAAGGTCGTCAATGGGAATAAAAGAAGTGTTGGCTGCTCTTGTCTTGGTTTTAGGCGTTCTGTAACATCGTGGAGAAAATCAGATTCAGCAAACAGAGGGTGATCTCTGTATTAAATCACATTATATGCTGATGGACTGACGGCTGTTAGTGGTACTGTCCAGTCAGACACTGGTACCAAAACCAAGTTTATTTTTGTTGGTCCCTGTTTCCTGTTCTGTTCTGCCCCAGACTGTTTCAGCCCCTCGTTTCTCTGTCCTGCAGATGTGGAGCTGGAGCAGATAGACTTCATCGACAGCTGTGCCGGGGAGGACGAGGAAGAGGAGGGGAGGAGTCGAGGTCGAGGAGCGGGAGGGGGAGGTGGGGGCGGCGGCGGTGGCGGCGGGGGAGGAGGAGGGGGAGGAGCGGGGGATGGCGCCAGCCTGAGCTCTCAGTTCATGGCCTACATCGAGAGGCGCATCACCAGGGAGGTAAGAGCTCCGCCCACCAAGAAAACTACCTGGGACACACTCAGGTGATCCTGCTTCATACTGACTCCTGATGGGCTGAAGGTGCTGCAGCTGCTCTGAAGCATCAGGGAATATCAGAGTCTTTTATTTTGTTAAACTGTGACTTCCTGTCCGTGTGTTCAGGGGTCTCCTGGAAAGACGCACATAATCAGGACGGACGACACAAAGAGACACAACAGGTACACTTAAACACTCTGACCATGGGACGTGCTCCTGTACCTGTGGGTTAATTAGACACCTTCCTGAAAACTTTGTCTGTCCGTCTGTCCTGCAGGAGCGTGGTTGATGGTGTGACAGCGCCCCCCAGCTCCCAGACTCAGGTACAGCACCTTCTGCTGACTTTCCTCATTAATGGTGCATTTCCACTGCTGCAGGTGAACTTTCCCATTCGGGTCATTCCTGGTACTTTTTTTGGTTCCTGTTTGAACTCCAGAGTCCTTTTTGCTCTGCATGAAACAGAACCATCCAAACATTAAAAACTGAGCCCAGCTCCTCCTGCCTGGACTTTACTTCTCAATCCTCGAGGGGCCTTAGGCCTGGTTTCCTCTGGGCGCTCTGGTCTGGTTCAGCACAGTTCGGTTTGGAGCGGTCAGCCCTGATCTTGTTGGTGTTTACACCGTGTGTTTGATCCCACCTCCTGCTCCTAATAGGGGAACTGGAGGACCAGGTCTCGGTCTAAAGGGTCGGATTTAATGCAGGTCAGGTTGGGTTTGCACAGACAGAACGACCATTAAATTACTTAACCCGGTGGAGGGAGTATTCATGCTGCGTTCATTTACATCTGAACTGGGAAGAGGGCAGTGCGAATGATGTCATATCCGAGCTATCAGCGCACCAGTTAAAAGTCGGAAAAAACTCTCCGATCCACCAGGCTATTGTTAGCACGCCCTGCGTTGTAGTTCGCACATTCCAAATGAAGATCGTAAATAACACTACAGCAGCATTTTTTTTTTTTGAAGCACACACACAGGCCGTGACTGGCCGCCCACCACTCCGCCAAACCAGCACCCTGAGCTTTTCTATATATAAACATCAAACAATACTATGTATACTGCTGATTTAGTGCGACAAACACCAGTCAGAAGTGCTAATCAACAGAATACTACAGGAGCTTTATAACTGTTCACACTGGGGCAGCCATCTTGGATTGTCAGCTCGGGGTCGGTGAGGATCCCCTGACTTCCCAGTACAGCTGGGACGCAGCACTGGATCCAGTTTTCTAACCTCCTACATCCAGAGGTCTGCCCTGTCTCACTGAGCCCCAGAAGAAACCTACTGAATAGCCTGAGTAGATATCTGGAAGCACTCGCCTTTGTTAACGAAAGCTCCTCTCTTGTGATCATGGCACTTGTTACTGACTGGATTTGACTTTAGAGGTCAGGCATAGATCCAAAGGACATGCTTGTAAGAGCTCAGAATCCCTAACCTTTCAGCGAAGGCGCAGCGTGGCACGGTGCAGCGCGGCATGGTGCAAAAGGTTGGGGCGGCGCGGGTCGATTATTTGGGCACCTTTTCTCCTTATCCGAGGGTGGAATCACCAAACTGAACCAGACTGCTTGGTGGAAACACAGCTATAGGGATGGTTCCTGTTCCTTTTTTTGGTTTCTCCTTTGGTAAGTTTCCAGCTGAGCTAATACTAAAATGTGACAAGTCATTTACATGAAGCTCTCTGATCAGTATTTAATCTCTTTAAAAAGAAAAACAAATACAAGCCGAAACATGTGCTCGTGCAAAACCTGACCAGGCCTACCACGATTAAAACTGTTAATTTTCAGTATTTGTGTTTTCAAACATTGGTACAACTTACTGTAAGAAGAAGTGTAAGTCAAGACAAAAATCTTGATTTTAAGTTCTTAAATCTTCTGCGAAAAACAATTAGAACTAGAAAAGCACTCAGAGACCTCTGCCAAGCAGCTTTGGTCCACTTTGGCGAAAATGGTCCTATCTGGCAATGTTAAAGAATCCTTATGGTGATCCGGATCAGTCCCAAAATGTAATCAGTTCTTCCATATCCAATTTCCGACAATTCCTGAAAATTTCATCCAAATCCGTTCAGAACTTTTCCTGACATGATCAGGGTTTACTGGCCAAAGGGTCCCAGACTGATCTGAGCCAAACCAGACCGGACCACAGCAGAGGACCGGAGCTGCACAGACGGACTTCACCAAGAACTGAAAGGACTTGGCTGCTCACTCACGCCTGTCCCTCCTCTGTGTGTCTGTCCGTCTGTCTGTCTGTCCTTCTCAGAGGGGTGGAGGAGGTGTTGGGGGGGTGGAGAGGATGAGGAGGGAGGCCCAGCTCGCAGCTCTGAGGTACGACGAGGAGAGACAGAAGAACCGATCTGCGCAGAGAGACACAAGTTACACTAAGGTAAGACCAGCTGACCCTCAACTGATCCATACTTTAAATCATTGTTTCTCAACCAGGGATCTGCGGACCCCTAGTGGCCCATGGTGTGATTGCAAGGGGTCCTTAAAAGTCAAATGTTTTTATAAAGATCCGATTACATTAATAAAAATAGGATTATTTTACTCAAATGTGACTGAGACCTTTATCTACCTAGTTCTTGAAATTAAGGGAGTGTTACAAACAAACAGAGAAAGAGATGATAACACGGTTACACGAAGAAGAAGAAGAATCATCATCATCATGGACCCCCCAATCATGTTGGGGGTGGGGGGGTCCAGGACCCCAAAAGGTTGAGAACCACTGCTTTAAACCACCTGAGCTCTGCTGTCAGGCTCGTCTCTGCTAAAGCTCCTCACCCTCTCTGCGGCTGACCTTCAGGACTCAGTATGTTCTTGTTAAATCTGACTCCATCTTCTTCTCCTTGCAGCACAAAGCAGCTCAGAGTCCTACAAAGGCGAGTCCAGACAGCGAGGTGAGTGCCTCCATGGCCGTCAGTATTCATGGTGTCCCAGTGTTTGTGAATGTTCAGCTCTGAGTCCGTCAGTCCTATTAATGCAACAGGTTAACATTTGATCAGGTACCACCTGACCCTTCAGGCTTCACCTGTTCACAGGTTAATGTTAGCTGAGAGCTGCTTCATCTCAGAAACCTTCATACTGAGGTGGTCTTATCACCTGGATCATTTTCTCAGTGAGACTCAGGGACCGTCCACACAGAGACAAAGTCATTTTTAAAATGAAGGTTTGTCTCAGTAAATGTGTCCGTCCACATTAAACACTGAAAATGCTGTAGTATATATGCCAGGCCTGTGAGTGGCGCTGTAACACTGCTGCAGACATATACCAAAACCAGAGAAGAAGACATGGAGCATGCTCATAAACATGGGCAATGTAGACATACTCAAGTAGAAGACTAATAATTTACCTTTGTACACTTTTGATGGATGGAGCCCCATTAGACTCAGATTTGTCTGGATCAAGCCTCACTGAGCCTCTCCTGCTCAGGACGGCCCGCCTTTATTGATATTGAAGGGTCTCCGTAAACAGTCACAGCACTCCATGAGGTGTATTTACTCATCTGTTAACAATTGTCTGAGTTTAATGAATGAAATTCACAGTTAAGCTGAAAAGCTGTGGTCGTTTTTCAGTGCCCATCCTTATCCATCGTCCCTTTTTGTAAATAAAGATTTAAAGTTACTGAAATTACCTTAAGCTCTATTCTTAAAGTTAGATTTTACTCAGTCATTCAGATTATATAGGACTCCATTGTTTTGGTTGTGTAGGTTGATGTTTTAGCCACACCCTTCCTGGTTTAGGCCACACCCCTTCACACCTGTTCATTGTCGTCTATATGTGTGGACCGACATGTGTTTCAATGTGTGTGTGTCCATGTCTGTCTTTGGTGTGTTCAGACCGTCTGCCCCTCCAGACGCTCCACCCACACAGATGACTCCGCCCTCTTTATGGTAAGGGTTTGGCCACACCCCCAAAAATATCTACTAACCCACTAAAAACAGAAAATCTTAACGGCCACAGCAGCCTGAATCATTCAGATATATGTTTATTTGAACTGAGTTTTATCCTCATGTCGGAAGGAGTTTCCTGTTTACCTTTCAAAATAAAGGTTTTGACATTTTCTCTGTCTTAGTGCTTCTGTCACACCTGTAATCAAAATCAGAAACACTAAAATATAAAGTTAACTCGTCTAACTGATGCTCTCAGGGTGCTTCACATCAGAAACTTGGACCAGGTCTGAGTCAAAGACCGGATCATTACAAGACCAAGGCTCACAGACACTTTGACATGTGGGCTCAGGTGTGCTCAGGTGTGTTCAGGTGTGTTCAGATGTGTTCAGGTGTGCTCAAGTCCTTGAAGCTTCTCTGTGAAGCACAGGATCATCCTCTGAGCTGCTCAGCAGATGGAAGAGTCTTCGTTAGCCTCACAATAATACAATAATAACATAATGATAATAATAATAATAATGATGATGATGATGATGATGATGATAATAATAATAATAATAATAATAATCCAAACATCCACAATAACAGCAGTTTGTCTGCATGAAACATCGATGAGTGGTTTTCGTCGTCTCTCGTCTTTTTGTTTGACCTCTACATGAACTCCGAGCACACCACCATCATGGAGTAACACCTTTGGTCACCATGAGACCCATGTTAATGTTACTCTCAATTTAAGAGTGTCAAACTTTTACAATAAGAAGATAATTTTTAAAAGCATAAAGGTGCCTTTAGTTCTGCAGAACAGTGTCAAGCTTTCAACAGACTTAATAACTAGAAAGCTCTGAGGCATCTCCAACATTAACGAGCGAGTTGTCGTCAAAAATAGGAAAAACAGCCCCATCTCTCACTGTTATTCTTAATTATTTATTATTCTTAATTAAACTCCTGATTTAGATCACTACTAAAACCTGATCAGTCCTGTCTTGGCCCTGAAAGTGTCATAAAAATCTGTGGAGAACTTTCTAAGATTTGAGCAGTAATGTCTAAAACTGTCCTCTCTAAAAGTGTTAACAAATTAAACTTTAAAATAATTCCTGGATTCAGATCATCACCAAAACCTAATCACTCCCTCCTAATGCTATGGTCAACATTCTCTGAACATTTCATCCAAATCTGTGCTTTAGTTTTTAATATTTTGATCACAAATAAAAAAACTAACAAACACCAACAAACAAAACCTCTTTGGTGAAGGTAAGCATATTTTTAAGCTGAAACCATCAGTTAAGTTAAATTTAATGAGCTAAAAACAGATTTAGAGATGATTAAAGGGACTTTGTTAGTGTTAGAAATGAGTGTATGTCATTATAGCTGTTTAGTTTGAGCTTTTTGCCTTTTTATTATGAATGAAGTCCCAATGAGAATAAACATTTGTTTGACTAAAGAAAGCGAGCTGCGGCAGCTGTCAGACAATCTTGGTTATTGATGATATTTAAGTTTATATGAATTGATTTTCCCTCCACATGCATTAATAATTCTTTACAAAATACCCTCCCAGAAACCAGATTAGCAAATTAAACGTGAGGAGTGAAATAAATCAGATTTAAATAGTATTAAATAGTTTGTTCTGCAGTTTGTGTGTTAAGATGCTTTTTGCCTGCACATGGTGTCATAGAGACAAATCAGACCAAAGCCTGTTATGACAGATTTATTCATCATCACTGATGGGTTGCACTGAGTCATTAGTTGTCATTAGGAGGGCCACATGTGGCCCCTGGGCTGCCTGAGGCCCTCTCTGGTCTGCAGAGCTCTGGACCTGATGCTGCACCATCATGTCCTCATAAATCTGAATGATTCAGTTTTAACTTTAAACCAGCATGAAATGTCTCCTCCACCTGTTCCTCTTCAGCATGAACACACCTGTCACTCATCATCATCAGCCAATCACCTGTCATCCTGTCACCATAGCCCCGCCCTCACTGAATTAATATTTTAGCTTTTTTGTAGTGATCAAGTAGATCAGTGTTCAGGGGCTCGGGGCCATGTGAGGCCCTTCCTCTTGGTCATCTGTGCCTAATTTTATTTTCCTGAATAAGTAAAGTCACAGCTGGTTTCCTCCTCAGACTGTTAGATTAACTTTCTTCTCTTCTTCTTCCTCCTGTTAATCCTTCCTGTTTCTCTCTTATTCCTTTTCATGTTCTCTCTGTTTGTTTCTCTGTCTCTGTCTCTGTCTCTGATTCTGATTCTGATTCTGATTCTAAATCTAATTCTGATTCTGTCTCTGATTCTGATGTTTCCTCCTGGTTGTTTCCTTGTTTCCTCCTGGTCGTTTCCTCCTTGTTGTTTCCTCCTGGTTGTTTCCTTGTTTCCTCCTGGTCGTTCCCTCCTTGTCTCCGTGTTGGTGTCAGTGTGTGCTGGTGTTTGAAATCGACTCGGGTACAAACACAGTGAAGAGGCGTCCAGGTTCACACAGACAGGTGACATATACGAGGTTTCTCCCTGACCGCAGCTGCTGACCTGTGACCTCTGATGGTCAGTGATGGTCTGTGAGGAATCAGCCAGACTCGGCTGTCCAAACTTATTTTGGTACCTGAATGTGGAGCAGAAATCCAGACTCATCAGACCAGGAGACATTTTATGGTTGTCTGTTAGTCTCTGTTCTTCATGATTGGCTGTGCTGTGTGTCAGAGATGGTCTGCAGACCCTGATTTTAACGAGTGGTCATCTGAGTTCCTGTTTTCTTTTTATTACCTCCAACCACTCTGACCTCTGACTTCTGACATCAACATTTTAACCCAGAGAACTGCTCGTTGGATATTTTCTCTTCTTCAGACCATCCTCTATAAACCCTAGAGATGGCTGTGTGTGAAAATCCCAGCATGCCAAGTTCATCTCTGTCCTCCACCCTGGTGCTCAGCAGGTCATCTTGACCGTGGCTACATGCACTGAGGTGCTGCCATGTGATTGGCTGATCAGATATTGTTTGGCCAGTGCAGAGGGTGGGATCTTTTGGATCATGTAGTTAAAAGTTGACTAAATTATTACAAATTCATTTTTTAATAAAACAGCAGAGGCTTCGGTTTGTTTTCTTCCTCTAAACCTTCTCTTGATTCCTCTTGTTGTTTTTTTTTGTTTTGTCTCCTCGTCTGTTCGTCAGTCTGTCACCGGTGCGTCTGTAGACAGCTGCCGCCCTCTCACCTCTGATAGCTCCGCCTCCTGCCTGCTGCAGGTACTTCAGCCTGCGTGCTGCTGCTCTCCGTCTGCAGACTCAGTGTTCATGCTCTGTGATCATTTTGACCTCATGATTTTATTACTGACTGTACGTGAGCGAGTCTGATAGTCTCTTTTAGCTGATTATATTTATTATTGTTTTTATTTTATTTATTTATTTAATTTATTTTTTTAACCCTCTTACTCTGTTTTGTTTCTCCATTTCAGTTCAGATTTATTGTTCAGATTTTCTTTTCATTGTCCTATATTAGCAGATTTTATTATACATTTGGTGTTTGGCTATCTCATTTACCACATTATTGTTTTAAATTTTATTTCATTATTAATTTATTTTTCCCTGTAGTATTTTTTAATCTAATTTCTTATCATGACTTTGAATTTGTCATTTTAGTCTTAGCTCCTGTATTTCCTCATTTTTAATTTAATATAGTGTTTCCTCAGTCCTCTAATTCTGTTTTCTGTGAGAATCTCCTCTTCATGTCTTTGTGTGTATGTGGATGGTGAGGGTGGGTAGGGTTTGTGTTTTCATTATATTCAATTTTCTACTTTTTATTTATGTTCTTTCTATGTAAAGCACTTTGTGCTACAAGACTTTGTATGAAAAGTGCGATAAAAAATGAAGTTGGATTGGCTGATTGATCAGGAGGGTTCACACCAGAGGGCTGCACCTATGATCAGGATTATACGGTTATGGGGATATGAGCAGCTGCAGTCAGCACATCTCAACAGTTCACATTTATCACAGTCAGTGAAAATACTGAGTCAGGGTGGAACAGCTGATCCATCTCACGAAGCTCCAGCCAACCACTGTGAGCTTCATGAGAGCAGGATCACAGTGCAGCCCAAGACTGGACACCAAAGGTTCAGAACACACCTGATCAGGAGAGTGTTTGCTGACAGGTACGGTCCTACCTTTAGACTCGTCTGCGCCCCCTGCTGGACATCACAGAGCTCTGGCTCTACGATCAGACACGTTCACTTCTTAATTACACCCTAATTTACACTCAAACCCACAGCATGCTGGTGTGTGTACCTGTCCTCAGGTGTGTGTGCAGGTGTGTTATCAGAGTGTAACTGTGGTGTGTTGTGTCTCTGCAGGGAGAGGACAGAGCTGCTCTCTCCCCCACAGGTGAGACATCACCTCAAACCTCCTTCATCTCACCCTTTGAGTTTGTGTAGGGCCGACCCTGACTGATGTTTTTGTCCTTTCAGCCAATCAGTCGCCTTCTTACCCCAGCTCAGGGGGCGTGGCCTCCTGTCGGTCCGCCAGCCTGAGACCAGAGAGCTTCCTGTTTCGTCTGGGTCAGAGGGAGGAGAAGAGGAAAGGTGAGTGGGCGGGGCCAGTGGTTCACAGCGATAGACTTAAAACCTGCAGCCGCTCTGCAGGGCTTTCTGTCTCCATGGTCACCTGTCGCTCTCCTCTGTGTGGTCCAGGTGATGCTGCTGCTGCTCCTCAGAGTCAGGAGGAGGCTCCTGCTGCTCCTCCTCTGGTTGGAGAAGACGCTGAGCTGGTGGAGCAGCTTCGAAAGGTTTGTGCGTCCATCTGCCCACCTGGACACCAGTGTTTATTTTTTTGACTAATTATTTTCACCATAGTTTTTGACAACAACCTTTTTTCCCCTGATGAAAACTAGACAGTAACTCATAAAAACAAGTGCACATGGACAAAAACTCAAACTAAATTAACTGACATTTTCATCAACAAATAAAAACTAGACTAAAATGTTTGACAGAGACTTAATCCAATCAGACCTAATTTGGTCACGTAGAAAGTAGAGACAAGTTAGGAATATATCCAATCACAGCTACTTTGGTTGTGTGGAAAGGTTGGATGAGTTCAGAGGGACATCCAATCACAGCTGCCTTAGCTTGGTGGTGGTGGGATAAGTTGTGGAGCGATCCAATCAGAGCTCCTCTCTTTATGAATTGATATATTCATGTAGAGCAGGTTCACTGTTTGTTGTCAGTTCTGGTATTGTAACTGAGATGCTCTGCCAGGTAGCCTAAATAAAGGTGACTGCATTTCACACAAAAGTTCAATTTGTTTCTCTTCATTTATACATTCAGACTTTACTAGCATTCAATAAAGGGTTATTAGATGTTTGATTTTATCCAAGTGTAAGACATGACTTCAGAAATTCAAGGAAACATAAAAAATGCCTTACCCTTTACACTTCATATTTGAGTCGACTACATTTACAGCAGATTTCATCGACTAAAACTAGACTAAAATTAAAACAGTTTAGATGACTACATGTATAAACACACTGTATCTAGTTTAGAGACTGAAGTTAACCGGCATCAATCCCTTGTATGTCTAACATACCTGACCAATAAAGCTAATTCTGATTGTGATTCTAAATTTTGAGTGAAACTAAAAGATATTTTAGGCAAAAGACTCTAAAACAAAATTATAAAGTGCTGTCAAAATCAACACTGCTGAAGACAGAGGTCTTCCTCCCTTGTGTCAGTCATCAGCAGGATCTCTGTCTGCAGTTTGATGTTTAAAATCAGTGGAGATGGTAAAAGAAGCAGACTGATAATGTGACAGGGAGAGGGACGAGGAACTTCTGCTAGGGAAAAACATTCAGATAGGGATGAACATTATTGGTACGATACGGTTTCTGCAGATATGACCGTTTCTGTCTTTATTTACAGCTGATATATCGGCCCTTCTCAAAGGCCTGATATATCCTTTATAGGACAGATGAATGAACAATAAAGGTTCACCATCATCACTGCATGTCTGCACTGAAGCATCAACAGCATCAAAATGTTTGACATCTGTGTCGAACACAAACCTTCACTAACACAAACCTGTGTCGAACACAAACCTGTCAGAGTGTACGAACAGGTCAGTTTGACTGAAGCGGAGACTTCATTTGGTTGTTGGTTAGATTGATTTTTTTCTGGATGAAATTAAAGTTTCAAATGCTTCATCTACACACAAGTTAACAGCAAGAAATACAACAAGGCACAGTGATGGTGGTTCTTGTTATTTATCTTTTAAATGGTGCATGTGCATCGTAGGAGTGGTGCTGCCTACAAGGAGGACAGACTGACTGAATGACAGACCGACTGAAACTTGATGAAGGACAGACTGACTGAAGCTTGATGAAGGACAGACTGACTGAAGCTTTATGAAGGACAGACTGACTGAAGCTTCATGAAGGACAGACTGACTGAAGCTTCATGAAGGACAGACTGACTGAAGCTTCATGAAGGACAGACTGAAGCTTGATGAAGGACAGACTGAATCTTGATGAAGGACAGATTGACTGAATCTTGATGAAGGATAGACTGACTGAAGCTTGATGAAGGACACTGACTGAAGCTTGATGAAGGACAGACTGACTGAAGGACAGACTGACTGAAGCTTCATAAAGGACAGACTGAAGCTTGATGAAGGACAGACTGACTGAAGCTTCATGAAGGACAGACTGACTGAAGCTTGATGAAGGACAGACTGACTGAAGCTTGATGAAGGACAGACTGACTGAAGCTTGATGAAGGACAGACTGACTGAAGCTTCATAAAGGACAGACTGAAGCTTGATGAAGGACAGACTGACTGAAGCTTGATGAAGGACAGACTGACTGAAGCTTCATAAAGGACAGACTGAAGCTTGATGAAGGACAGACTGACTGAAGCTTGATGAAGGACAGACTGACTGAAGCTTGATGAAGGACAGACTGAAGCTTGATGAAGGACAGACTGACTGAAGCTTCATAAAGGACAGACTGAAGCTTGATGAAGGACAGACTGACTGAAGCTTGATGAAGGACAGACTGACTGAAGGACAGACTGACTGAAGCTTGATGAAGGACAGACTGACTGAAGCTTGATGAAGGACAGACTGACTGAAGCTTGATGAAGGACAGACTGACTGAAGCTTCATGAAGGACAGACTGACTGAAGCTTCATGAAGGACAGACTGAATCTTGATGAAGGACAGACTGACTGAAGCTTGATGAAGGACTGACTGAAGCTTGATGAAGGACAGACTGACTGAAGCTTCATAAAGGACAGACTGAAGCTTGATGAAGGACAGACTGACTGAAGCTTGATGAAGGACAGACTGACTGAAGCTTGATGAAGGACAGACTGACTGAAGCTTGATGAAGGACAGACTGACTGAAGCTTGATGAAGGACAGACTGACTGAAGCTTCATGAAGGACAGACTGACTAACCCTCTTCCTCTTCCTCTCTAGAACATTGAAGCCCGTCTGAAGGTGTCCTTGCCCAGTGACCTTGGAGCGGCCTTGACGGACGGCGTGGTGCTCTGTCACTTAGCCAATCACGTGAGGCCTCGGTCTGTCCCCAGCATCCATGTCCCCTCCCCCGCTGTGGTGAGTCCATATTCATTAACAGGACTTGAACCCCTGTGTGGGGCGAGCCTAACCGCTGTGCTCCGCCCTGCAGCCTAAGCTCACCATGGCCAAATGTCGACGGAACGTGGAGAACTTCCTGGAGGCGTGTCGCAGGATCGGAGTGCCACAGGTGAGCAGAGCTTTAGCTTACCTGTGTTCAGGGGTCTGACTCACCTGTGACTGTCTCACCTGGATGACCTGACTCAGCCAGTCATGGACAAATAACCAGCAGTGATGTCACACTGACACTTCCTGTTTCAGACCAGAGGCTCAGCTGAGGATGTGCCCCAGTGGGTTTGTCCGCCCTCTGAGTAAAGAGGTGGGGGTTGAGCTCCGCCCCGTGGCCTCGCTCCCTCCTGTCAGTCCCCTGCTCTCTCGCCTAAAGCAGTGGCCTGATCAGGTCGGTCTTCATGGCTGTTTAAAGTGAATTATTGATTATTAAGAAAAATCTTAGTCCTTATGAACAGTTTGTTCACCACCGTCTTCTGAAAAACACAAAAACACTTAAACACCAGATGATTTATATCTTTCAAAATAAAATTATTTTTTTTATTTTATTTATTTTTCTGAGAGTTATTCTAAAATCCCACAGACTTTGGGACGAGGGAACTGGGAGTGCTAAAATGCTAATTCTTGGTTGAATGATTAATTGGAAATTTTTTTGTTGCAGAAAATTTAAAAATGAAAAATGTAGGTCATTTTTGTCATTTATTTTGCCCTCCTTCTCCTGGAGCTGAAACTCTCTCTTCAGCAGAGCCGGGGTCAATATTGTACGCTGTTGGAATTAGAAATACTCTGAAAGGAACTGTTTCCATGAAGACAGGCCCTGTCATCCTTTGCCAATTTTTAGCCTTTAATTTGTTTTAATGATTTAAATATTAATAAGAGTCCGTGTTAATGTTTTATTAATATAGTTCAGCTTTAATTGTGAGTGTAGACAGGTCTACCTACTTCAAACTACATGATGATAAAAATAATAATGATAATAATAACTTTATTTCTATAACACCTTCAAAAACAGAAGTGCTTTACAGAGAAAACAAAGACACAAACCCAGAGAGCAATACATGAGTATAAACGAAATTAAGAGTCAAAAATAGGCAGGAACAAAATGCAAACTCAGGTTAAAGAAAATTAAAGGATTAAAACTAGAAACATGGGAAATACTTTTTGAATTTACTTTATTAGTATAAATAAAATGTCAGCTTAATTTAGTGATTGATGAAGAATATTTAAAAATGATAATAAGACCATAATGCATAAATAGAGCATGCACAAACACAGCTTGTATTTTAATTCTATTCTATTCTATTAAATTCAGTTTAGATTTAAGACACATTTTGACAACATTCAGGTAAAACTATTAGAGGTTTAAAAACAGGAATCCAGTTTTGTTTGAAGAAATGAGAGACTTTATTTTTAGACCACATCACCCAGCCCTAACTAACTCACTAATATCTGCACCACCCTAAAGGCCCCATGACCCTGACCTTTGATCTGTGACCTTTACAGAGTTACACAGTTACACTTAACGACTACTCCGTCTAGGGCACTAGAGAGCAGAAAGCCTGAATCTTACATCCTAGGGCTTTTAAAATTCAAAGAAAAGACGTTGTCACTGCCGCTGCATGTCGTTTGCCCTTAACTAACGTCAGGAGGCCAGTCACATCAGTTACCACTGCTGCTGATCGCCATGGCCTCGGTACAGCGGGAAAAAAGTAAGACCTGAACTTAACTAGTTCCTTACCAGTATGAAGAGTGTTTAGGGAGCGCTGAGTTGAAAGAAGAAAACAAAACTATAACTATGGTACTGTAATCTTGCCTTGAAAACGTAAAGGTGATATTCATACTAGTGTAAATAAATAATATGATTACATTTACCATATTTTTTTCATTTTTTGCTAAGCATGATTTTTGTGAGAAAGGAATTAAACGCCTCTTCCAAATAGACGCCTGGTCCTGAATAAACGCCTGGTCTGCTCAGTGATTGAAACGAATAAACGCCCCGGCTATTATTTGGTATTTTACGGTAATCAGCATTTTATGACTTTAACTTTCAGAGGGAAATTCTGTTTGGTTTGGGAATATATTTTGACAACATAAAGGCAAAACTTGATTCACGTCATTTTGTGTCATTGTGGGATGTCTGGGATTTTGTTTTTAGACCGTATCGCCCAGCCCTATGTTGAAGATGTTCTGGGACATGATGACGAGAGTTTGACCCTACGTGACCCCCTAAAACTCTGACCCTGACGACCTGTCCTGACCCATAGACTGATTAGTCCTTCATGACCTGTAACCCTTCAGACTGTAGAGATGAGGCGATGGTCTGACCTCTAAATCTAAACAGGAAGTGCTGTGATGTCACTGCTGCTGCTTCCTCTCCTCCACTAACAGCTTCCTCTTCTTCCTCTTCTTCTCTGTCATCGTCCACGCTCATGATCCTTCTTTATTTGACCACCTCTCGTTCCTCCATGTCCATCTCACCTCCCTCTCACGCAGGACAGTCTCTGCTCAGTGGGGGACGTCCTGGAGGGCAAAGGGGGCGGGGTTTATGACACGCTGGGGGTGCTGCTTTCGATGGCCCCGCCCCCCTTTAGCCCCTCCCCTCGTGTCCAGCTGGCAGGCTTCGCCCTCTTCTACCTGTCCATCATGTCGGCGCTGTGTGCCATCTACGTCCACCTGGCGCCGCACGTCTGATAACGATAATTAGATCTCGTTAACCTTCGTTAGGAGTCTCAGACCTGCAGTTACTGATGATTCAAATTTAGTCTCAAACCTGGAGTCCGTCTGTCCTCTGCCTTCAGAAGTCGTCCCTGTAGCCCCGCCCCCTCCTACAGGTGGAGCGGGCTGAGTGCTCTGAGCTGGTGTTTGGTTTTTGATAAGCTGTTTTTTAATGAGCTGTTTTTTATCAGCTGTTTTGATAAGAGAGAATATTTTAGATGTCATGGATGGAGATGTTTGTGGAGCCAGTAAGGATGAGGAAGAGTTTCTTCTTCTGCTTTTGAATGTGAAGTCAGTGGCTAAGTTTACATGCAGTCGTTAAACCTTTCATAACCGGAATATTAGCTATAACCCTGTTGCGTGCAGCCATGTAAACACCGAAAAACTTTTAAAAAACCGGAATATGCTCATTGTCCAGGTTTTAAAAACCTGAAAGTCACCCCGGGTTACTCCTTTTCTAACCTGAATATTTGGTCATGTGTACGCCGATCAGGATATCCCCATCGAAAGGAACATTAAGTTGTGTTCTTTTCGCAAGGAATCTTGGTCTTTTGAGTACAAGAAGTACTTGTTGTAGCATGGCACAGCTCCGCCTTGATTTCCTAATTCTTCACGTTCTCGTCTTCCATTAATGAAGAAACTGACAAAGAATAGTGTCAAGTACTGGTGGTGGGTCAGTACTAACATCAAAGTGCGAACGAAGCCGACTGTTACCTGCTCCGGGCCGTTCATTATCCGCCGTGCTGCTGCTGTTGTTCTCGTTGCTATTTGATACAGGAAGAAATGACGCACATTGCGACATGACGTTCTCCGTGCGTGATGGTGTTCTCCGTGCATCGGTGTTTGTTGGGGATACTATGCATAGAGGAATAGCCCTGTTTGCTCACGCATGTAAACTGGGTTATTCCGAATGTTTCAGAAACCGGAATATTGATCTCAACCCGAATATTGACTGCATATAAACGTAGCCACTGTAAGTCTCAGAGATTAACCTCAGTGAAGGTTTCTGGTCCTAGCCTCTGATGGAGGATCACTGCTGTTTCAGACGGGTTGCGTGTTGGCTGCGGTGCATGTCAGTTCTGGTTCATGCCCCCCCCAGAAGCCACATGTTACAGCCCACTTTGACGTTTGCTTAAATCTCATCTCTAACTTTGCAAATAACCAATCACAGTGCAGGATTTTGGACTGGCACCTTTACAATCTAGATTCAAGGAGGCCCAGGCCCAAATTTGAACCCTCACTGCCCCCATGGGCCATATGCTGCGTTCCAGTTGTACTGGGAAGTCCGGATTTCCAAGTTCCGAGTGGGAAATTTAATCTGGAATGCCCCCTGAGGTCGGAATTTCCTACTGTGAAGTCAGGGGGATCCTCACCACCCCGGAGCTGACAATCGAAGATGGCTGCCCCAGTGTAAACAGTTATTAAGCTCCTGTAATAATCCGTTTATTAGCACTTCTGGCTGGTGTTTGTCACACTGAATCAGCCGTATACATAGTACTGTTCGATGTTTATTTATAGAAATGCTGCTATAGTGTTATTTACATTCTTCATGTGGTATGTGTGAACTGCAACGCAGGGCGTGCTAACAACAGCTAACTAGAAAAGCACTCAGAGAGCGCAGACCTCTGCCAAGTAGCTTCAGTCCACTTTGGCGAAAATGGTCCAATGTTAAAGAATCCTTTAAACAATTCCTGTAACCGGATGGTGGTCCGGATCAGTCCCAAAATCGAATCCTTTCTTCCTTATCCCATTCCACACATTTCCTGAAAATTTCATCCAAACCCATGCCGATAACTTTTCAAGTTATCATGAACACAAACAGACAGACAAACAGACAAACTAACCAACGCTGGCAAAAACATAACCTCCTTGGCGGAGGTAACAATAGACTGGTGATAACTCGGAGATGACATCATTCCCACTTCCCTCTTCCCAGTTCAGATGTAAATGAAACGCAGCATAATCCCACTGTTTGATAAACACTGCAGCAGGTACAGCAGGCCTGCAGCGTCTAATGCCTGCGTTCAGTTAAACTCAGCCGAACAAACCTCTACCCTGAAGTGAAGCCGTAATGAAGCCAACATGCATCCAGTCTGAAACGGCCATTTTAGTTCCCAAATCCAGCTGACAGTTTTTCCTGACCTGGAGTTTGTCAGCCGACTTGGACTCAAACTGGTTTGGGGCTCCAGGTTCCGGCTTGACGAGTTCTCTTGACCGTCCTGGTTCTGCTCTGGTCTTGTTGGTTTTTGCTCTTGACTCCGGGGGTCATGGTCTTTGTTTGGACTCTTTAGTCGAGGCTTGGAGTTGACCTTTGCCCTCAAACTAGTTCATGTTGTGAGTGGAGAAGGAGGTCCTTTAAGAATTCACTTGGAGTTCTTATTTATGGTGAATCTGACAAAAAATGGCCAGATTCTGGGAGTGATGGACTTAGGTTTTTGGATCCATGGTATCAGACTGGTATCAAACCAAAATTCAAAATCTGTTTCGGTGACTCTGTCTTGAATTTGGACTTGTTGGTGGACGTGGTAGTGATGAAGAGTCAAAGTGACGCCGTCCTCGTGTCTTTGACCACCATAAGTCTGTAAATGTCCTACTGTCCAGGGCATCACGTGGTGGTCCTCGGGGTCACGTGGTGGTCCTCGGGGTTACATGGTAGAGCTGGAGTTAAAACTTGACAATCTCCTGAAGGTGGATGTTTCCCTGAAGCTCGCCTCCAGCCTGTTGGAGCTCCGCCCCCTGTGCCTTATGTTTTGCTGCCTGTCCTGGTGTGTGATTTTTACTGTTTATACTTTCCATCTGTCGGTCAATAGTTTAACCCTTTAAATGCTGACCCTGAGGGTAAAAGTGTGCTGGAGGAGGAGCTCCTCCTCTGTCAGACTGAAGAATCTTCAGGAAGGTAAACGTGGAGGAGCCGTGCCTCCATCAGGTAAAAAGCGCTGAGGCTGACCTTGAATATTTCGGGGGATGTTATTGGTGTGAGATGATTGGTGCACCAGGCCCTCAGTCTGAGTCCAGGCCCTCGGTCTGAGTCCAGGCCCTCGGTCAGAGTCCAGGCCCTCGGTCTGAGTCCAGGCCCTCGGTCTGAGTCCAGGCCCTCGGTCTGAGTCCAGGCCCTTCGGTCTGAGTCCAGGCCCTCGGTCTGAGCCCAGGCCCTCGGTGTGGGTTGAATGTTCTGCCTCAGCTGTGGTGCAGTCAGGAACTCCTCTTGCTCTACTGCCTGGATGTAAACCAGGAGAGCTGCATTACTGTCAGTGTTGGTAATCCAGATCAGTATGAAAGTCCCTGCTGACCTGTTAAACTTGACTGTTTTTCTATGATGATGATGAAGAGTGAGGATGAAGATGTTTGTTTGTGTCAGACTGTGCCTCTCCTCTGCTTCTCCCTCTGATCACTAATAAAGTCAACCCCAGGACCTCCAATCACCTGGCGTCTGTGTCTTTATGACTGAGTTTGAATGAATGTGTCAGAGGTGACCTCAGAGGTGAAGCTCCTCCTTCGCAGAGTTTAACCTTTTCACAGAGAAACTCTGTCTGACTTTTTGATGTTCTCATGCTGATAAGACACCCCCAATCAACGTCTCAAGACCAGTTGAAAAATTGCATCAGAGTTCATTTTGCTCTGTTGGATCTTCAGAGGGTTCTGAATAGAGCTCCAAAGTAAAAGAAGAAATGGAAAGAGAGACGAAACATTTTCATTAAGTAGTTTATTGAAAACAATTAAAGTGAAACAGGCTGTTCATCAGCTGATCCAAAAACCAAAACCCTCTTCAAACAGAAACAAAGTCAGAGAAGGACCATGTTCTTGGTCGTCTCCCAAAAACTCTTGATGCCAGAGTTTCAGGAGCCTCGTGGGAACATCGCTCAGAGTGGTGGAGATGGTTTCACAGTGGCGTCCACTGTCTGGACCGGATGTCCATCTTTGTTAACTTCCCTCACGTCCATCCCCACTTGGCTTTCTTGTCCCATAACCTTCAGGATCTCTGAAGGAGGTCAAAATGACCGTCGCCCTGCGTCCAGCCTCAGCAGTGACGGCGTGTTGGAGAGTCTGTGTTTCTGCAGCTCAACAATCAGACCTTCAGGGACAGAGAGCTTTCCTGCCCTCAGGAGGTCATGACAGAGTGAACACCTGACAGAAAACAACAGATTTTGTCTTTTAAAGGCTGTGGTCTTAGACTTCTGATCAGCTGATGAACAGCCTCTTTCACTTTGCTGTTTTCAGTAAATTACCTAAAGGTTTTGTCTCTCTCTCCCATTTCTTTTCTTTCTTGCATTTTGAGCCTTCTTAAGATCCAACAGAGAAAATTCTTGCTGTTTTTCATCTGGTCTTTAGATTTTGATTGGGATTGTATATGTGCACAGTTGTTTGTGAAGTAGGACTGAAAGATTTATCGTTTTGGGATTGAAATCGCAATTTCAGACAACAATCCTGATCGCCAAAGCTGCAATTTTTTGCAGCGTCAACTATTTTACACATCTGCTGGTAACTTGCATTGACAGAAGTGCTGGTAAGCAGGTCAACAACACAAAGCCTCTGTTCAGGAGCAGAAGTTGGAGTATCCCTTAAATAGTGAAAACAGATCATTTATCATCAATATTAGATGATGAATAATGTGTTATGTGCTTTTGATCATTGATTTCCTTACCGTTGTCTATACTGTAAACACAGTGAATATTGCACTGAAGCTTTATTTGAAGAAAATCATGAATCAAATCGAAATCACAATATCTGCCAGAAAAATCACAATAAGATCTTTTCCTGAAATCATTCAGCCCTACTGTGAAGAACATGGAGTCTCTTCTGTTGACCTGGTGTTCTGTTCAGGAGCAGATGTTAATAAGAAAAACATTAGACTCTCGTCAGTGACACAGTTTTGTCTTTAAACGTTCAGATCTGATGGGGATCGGGTGGAGCATCACAGCTCATCCAGACACTCTGCTGGGGCTCTGTGCTTGGCCTTTTGTCTTTACTGCAGCTGTGAAGCAGAAGTGGTAAACTTTAGCAAACGTCACTCATGAAATCGTTTCAGTTTACGTTGGAGAAAAGATCTTTAATAAAACAGCTTAATGAAGGCTGTGCTAACTGCTCTGGAAACAGCTCTGCTGCTTCCTCATCAGGGGAATATGTTAATCTGTTTCCTCTGCTGGGACTCGGTCATCGTCAGATTTGTTTAGATATTTCATCTCTGCTCTGCTCTGGTCATGATCAGGAACATTTCTTCATCCAGAGCCTCAGGAGGATCTTCTCACCTCTGTGCTGAACTTTACTGAACTCAGCACCTCTGCTATGTCCCTCAGTGGACTTCAGAGCACATGGAGTGACATTTGTCACGTTTACGTTGTATTTCAGCCATAATCAGATGTTCATCTGTCTTAACATGAACTTTCTTCTTAGATTTCAAATAATCTCCTCCATCACGTCACTCTTTGGTCTTCATGCAGCTCCCCTGCCCGTCAGATGGTGCTAATGAAGAAAGAAAAAACATTTACATTGATCAGCTGCTGGAAACGGTACAGCACAACAAGGGGTTACTGTCACGAGGGCTCAGGACGGGGTGTCATTTCCTTTAAAACCTGACAGTTTTTCAGGTAGCAGGATGATCAGGTCGGGACGGAGACGGAAACAGATTTTTAAAACCTGAAATCATTTTCACACTCGTCAGTGATGAAGCTCCAGGAATAGCAAACATTTGGACCTTCAGCCTGGGAATCATCTCTAACTCAAGCTCCAGGTGTTAAAAACATGAATCAGTGTTAAAATCTGTTTAATTTGATAAATTCAAGGTTTATTTTCTCACCAAACAAGCAGACGTATGTTTCAGAACAGACTGAATTTAAGCATCCTGCCAAATTATTAATAACACCACTTTAAATTAGGGATGCAACATGTTGGGTTGTTGCTGATATTTCTGAATTATCAGTGTTGGTAAGAGTGCGAGGTTTCTTCTTCACTAAAATGGACCTGTTCCTCTCCTCTTTGTGTTAAAAACAACACCTCACTCTCTAACAGGAGAGTCTTGTTTTTACCATGTCAGCACTCATCAATAACAGGCTGAGGCATCGAGCTACACTCACATATTCTGTGGGTATTAATGCTGATGTATGTGATTTATATGGTTAACATGTGTGACCAAATATCAACATCTGCTGGTGCTGATATTCCACTGTTTAAGCTAATATCTGATATCGTGCTGACAATATCGAACATCCCTACATCTGAGGCTCTTCTGCTGTTGGTGCCCAGCTTTGGTCCCATGACCTTGAACACTCCCTCCTCTGCAGCTCCATTTTCTGTCTCGCTACCCCAGGGGTGGGCAGCTGGAGGTCTGGGGACCAAATGCGGCCCTCTTACCTCTGTAACGTGGCCCGTCTGTTAGAAAAGCAGAATAAAAACTCTTAAACAATATGTATTATATATACACAATAATATGATACTAAACTAACTCTGTCCGTTGGGCTGTGTTAATGTGATGTGATTTGACCTTCAGGGTTAGACTCTGACCTTGAGGTGACCTCTTGGTTCATGTTTCACTCTGGTCTCTTCTTCCTCCATCACATCTTTTTGTTTCCTTCAGTTCCTGCTCCCCCATCTCCCCCTTCTGTTGCCATGGTTACTGTTATTTTGCTCATTAATTTCATTTCTCCATCCGTTGACCCTCCTTTTCGTTGTTTTTTCTTTTTGTTTTTGTCCCCGCCCTGCTTCTTCTTCTGTGGTGTCCATGGTAGAATCAGTTGTGTCTTCCTCTGCACATCCTGGAGGAGCGAGGGCTCCCCCAGGTGGCCGGCACCGTCAGCGCCCTGCTGGACCTGGCCCCGCCCCGGCATGCTGTCGCCACGACGACCACCCCGACCGGACCCTCCGTCAACATCTAGACGACCACGGCGAGACCACCGCACACGTTCAGTGTGGGCCGACAGAGAGGAGAGGAAGCCCCTAAGCATCATGGGATAGAAGAAGAAACTCGTGAGGTTGATCTGATGGAGAGACAGACGGACGCTGTTAGAGCGTCTGCTTATTTAGGAGCTGCATCACAAGGTCGTCCATACTTTCGATAACATGACCTCTGACCTTTAATTAATCACAATAAGTCACAAACCCAGATCTGAAGGTCCATGTCCTGCAAACCTATATTTAGCTTCAATGTTAGAGGCAGCAGAAGGTCATGACCTCTGTATAAACTCTCAGCTCACAGAGAAATGCTGTTTTTACTTCCTGTGTTTTATGATGTCATAGCTGTACAGCCTCCTCCCACGTGTTTACTGCTTGTCATAGGCAGAATTTAAAGTCTCCTTTACAGTATGACGTTAAACTAACTTTGACTACAGCTTAAATGTTCCTCTGATTCTCATTAATGTTCTCATATTTATGTTTTTACAGCTCTTTCAAACTTTAACAAATATTATTTAATTTATTTAAATCATGCTGAATGCCCTGGATCTTAAATGTATAAGAGCATAGGACGTTAATTCAGACATAAAGTCTCAAACTCAAACTGAATCAGTGACAAACAAACCAGAAATTCAACATTATTTATGAATCCGTAAATAAACACACAGGTCCTGAAGTGCTGATGATATGCTACATTAGAAATGTGGAGGCCTGAACAAATTTCTTTTTTTTAACTCAGTTTATATTTTTATTTATTTATGCTGCTGATTCTTTCAATGACACTAAAATAACTGATAACACTGAGCTGAAGGAGCTCCTAATTATCTCAACAACAGGCTGTAAACATGAACACTTTAATCTTCACTGACCCTCGAATCAGTTTAAACCTTTTCTTGGCTTTTAATGATCACGTTTATCAAAAAGCTCCAAAGCTTTAAGAAAAGGAGAAATCACAGATTCTGCAGACGTCTGTGGCTGGATCAGTCGGGGGGTCATTGGACATTTTAAGTCCATGAAGACGGACGGTCCAGTGTCTCGGTCGGGGCTCCTGTGTTTGAGTGAGGATTTGTTCGTCTCCTTTAAAGCAATACGCCAACTTTTTTTGTCTTCATGTCTTCACTCACTCCCAAAGCCTCTGTTCAGGAGTAGAAGATAACATGATGATGGAAGAAGATTACGCAACGTAACAGTCTGATGACTGTAGGCAGAGGCAGGCTAACACAACCCACTGACTCCCAGAGTTTGAGCTAAGCTAACTAGCAGTGAGTGAGCTCTGCCCGTCTCTTCTTTGTCACTGCACACAGTCTAAAGAATGGAGTCTATCTGAATGAATCATGGACTCTGGAGTGAGGCAAGACATGAGAAGAAAGAAAAGGTGGAGTATCCCTTTAAAGTCTTGAAAGCCTGGTCAGTCCTGATCGTTCAGACCATCAGGTCCACAGAGACGTTAAAGCTGTGGAGGTGGAAAGAGTTAAAGATCAGACGCCTTCATGAAGTTTGGTATTTCAGTGATAAACTGATTCTTTCTTAAACTCCTGAAACTACAGCTGCAGCTTCAGCCTGTGGCTGTGAGGAGAAGAACACTCAGTGATGTTTATAATAATCTCTAATCATGAAGATGGACCTCAGACCTCAGACACTCAACACTAAAGTCATCTGCTGTTTGATCGTCCCGGGACAAAGACAGGGACAGACAGACAGAGGGACGAGGCCTTAAACACTATAGTAATCTACAGTTTGGTAGCTAGGACAGAGGGACAGACAGATGGAGGGACAGGGTAAATTAAATTATTGATGTCGCTGAGGCTCGGCGCAGCGCCTGTTGTGAATATGTAAATATGAGTGTTTATATATTTGGGTTTGAAAAACAGATTTTAGCTCAAACTGAGACTCTGACGGGACACAGACTGAAAACAGTGACACTGAAACTGCTGCACAACAAACATGGACCTGTTCACACCTGCAGAAGAACCCTGGAATGACCCTGGAATTATCCAGGTGAGCAGCATGTGGGTGCCTGAACCCCCCCCGATGACCTCCTACTATGAGGAGCCAGGTGTGAACGAGAAGGTCCAGGAATTACCTGGGTACATTCCCCAGACATTTCCAGGAAATATCCGGGTTGTATGTGTGAAAAGGGCTCCTGGAAAGTTCTGGGTCATTTCTTTTCCCGACAGTCGTGTGATGTCAGTGTTTCTGCAGTCTCAGGTGATGTGATTTGAGGTCACAGGTGGACACTGATGTCTCCACACTGAGACAGAACATTTGACCAGGATTTGGACCTCCAGATTTTGTCCTCACACTAAATAGTTTTCCGGTTGCCATAGAAACCAATCAAGTCTCAGGAGCTAATGTAGCTAACGTTAGCTTTGTCGTTAGCTCGTCTCTTTGTCTCTCCATCAGATCCAAACCTCACGGCCCTGCTTCTGCTCAGAGGAACTTTACTTGAGTCGCTGCTCTGAGATCCGCAGGAGGTCTTCAGTCTCAGTGAGCGTCAGACTTTCTTCTTCTCTGGTTCTTTTTCAGCCTTAACGAGTATTTCCTGTTGTAGCCTCAGATGATGTCACCTGGCTGCTGATCTTTGTCTACCATGATGTCCTACAGCCGATTTTTCTGTCTCTGTTATTTTAGACCCTCAGACCAGGTCTTCGTGGTTTTAATAAGACAGTTTACAGGTGAGGAACAAACCCATCAGGACTCTTCAGGTGTAGCCTGAGACCTCCTGAGCTTCCAAGACCTTCAGCATGGACCTTCAGACTCTTCTTCTCCTGATCAGAGCAGATTATGAACTCCTGTCCCAGCTCTGTAACAAAACACCAAAGCAGGCCAGGTGTGTAGAAGTCCTGCCCCCCCCCCCCCCCGGTAAAGGCGGAGACCCCCAGGACCAGACCTGATACCCCTGCTGTGCCAAACCAACTCAGATTCACCTGCTTCAGGGAGAGTCCAGATGGATCAGGTCTTGCTCAGAGACCTGATGGCACTGTTTCAGAAAACACACCTGGTGAAAGGCGTACCATGTGACATCCTACAGACAGATCCCGTAGACCAGTGAGCATCAAATGGCGGTCCCTGGGCCACACCAGGCCCTCCACAGCCTCTCATCTGGCCCTCAGAGCATCATCAGAGTATAAAAATGTGAGGGGGGGCATGTGTGGTCCTTAGGGTGTATTGTATCAGCCTCCCTGAAACATCTAGACCATTTCAAAGAATTCCCACAGTCAGTCATTTTTAAAGAACATCAGCCTGAACAACACGGGCCTGGGAGTCAAACCCAGTGTTGAAAAAACATGGCAGCCATAGAGAGCAGTCAAGATATTGAGCCTGCCCACAGGTGATGGGGACTGATCTCACTTTAAGAGGCAAAGAAACCCCAACAGGTCAGAAAAATGTTTTAAACCGATCAGTTTATCAGAAATATTTTGTTTTATTTTATTTAAAATTCCCCCCAGACAGATCTGAAGCGTGTTTTGGATGTTTGGAGTTTGTAGATCAGATGAAGGCAGAGTTCGCATCAGGGTGAGGAGCGGGGCCCTCCTCTGGTCCTGGAGCCTGTCCTGGTTTAAGACGGGACCGTCCCGGTGAGGCTGTGGTGGTGGGTTTGTGGGTGTGGACCTGGAGCAGGAGCTTCTCTGCAGGCCTCCTTCAGGCCTGTTTGATGAATCATAAAGATTCTTGAAGCTTTGGTGCTTTTAGAAACCTGATGATGATAAAATAACAGAGATGGATTATTTTAGAGATTATTAAATATATTTATGACCCTGGCAAACAAACATCAGTCTGAGGAGACTGAACTGATCTTATATTTTCTGACCTCTCCTCCATCTTTAAACTCTGGTGTGACCTTCAGCTGCAGCTCGTCATTTCGTTTGTTTATCTGACCTACCTGTCGGTGAACTCAGACTCCATCATGTCCTGTTTTTTTCTTTGTTTGGTCTCAAACTCAGATTTAAAGGTTGATTTTAGATTCAGATTTTATTTTTTTTATTACTACACTAGAGCTCATGATGCATTCAGGGGACGTGGGGCAAAGAGACACTAAAGAGCTGAACACATCATCACCACGACCCCCCCTCTGCTCGGACTCACCTGTTCACAAAGAGATGGCTGTTACCACGGCGACTGGCGTGACCCTCCTGTTTGTACAGATGTTTTCATGTTTTCTGCTTCCTGTTTCTCCTGCGGCGGTGAAGGGTCATGTGACAGCAGGGTCATGTGCTTCTAAAGGACATTCCACCGTTTTTCTCTCTTGGAGGACGAACAGACTTTCTCACAGTTTTTAAATTTAACTTTTTCACTTTGTTTTATTTTTGCTGAGAACTGTAAAAAGATTTGAAGCCGCTGTAAGAAGAATTAAGTTTAAGTGCATTAAATAAATATTATAATTTGACTCTCACTGACGCTCATGTCTTTAATCTGAGTTACTCAGAATAAACATCAGTGTCCTGAAAGTGTGGGCTTTGTCCCTCTGGTGGGCTCTGGAGGAACTGCAGGTCAGAATCAAAAACCCTTCAGATGTTTTATCTGCTTCTGTTCAGCATATAAGAAAATCCTGATAACATTAAATTAGACATGAGAGTAAACTTTAAAAGAAATAAGCAAAAAAAAAAAGTGAAGAATAATTGAAGTTATCACGGATACTTTATTGATCCCCTTGGGTAAATTCAGGTATTTAGAAGCAGTGGTACAGTCCTTCTACTGTCGGGGTCGCAGTTTCCCATTTGCTCAGATTTGTCTTTAGGGTCAGAGCTGCCGTTAAGGTGCGCACATTTTCCCGTCAAGTTTGTTTTTTATAAATCCCAAACATTGCTCACAAGTGGCGTACGCTTTCTTTTGTGCGTAAGCAAGCTTTATAAATGAGGCCCCTGGTCTAATTATGAAACTTTCTTCAGAATAAATCAGATACACTGGAAGAAACGAAAAGATGTTCTGAGTTTAGATTTCATCTTTGCAGAATGAACTCTCTCTGTAAATCAATATGACATTTCATATGCATAAATGCTCTGCAGGGTGAATTTTCAATCACTGTTTTGTTTTTTGTTTAAAATGAAATAAAAACTTGAAGCTCTTCCTCCGCTGTCCCTCTCGGTCCTGTAGGGGGCAGTAATGCGCCTCGGGTTGAACATCAGCCGCCGCTGAACATCACAGACGAAGAAGAACGTCCCGAAAGCCAATCAGAGGCCTCCAGGTCACGGCTTCGTGTTTGTGGCGGAAGAGAAGATGGCTGCTTCTCGTAACGGAAAGAGCGGACTGCTGGAGAAAGTGAGTGATAAAGTCTGATTTTTATTTCCCTTTAATTTATTATTTAATGTTTTAACCTGTGAGTGAGGCCACACGGCGGCTGCGCGGAGCTCAGCTCTCTGAGAGCCCACAAACTGCTGCGGATAGCATGCTAGGCTAGGCTAACGGCTTCAGGCTTTTCCACACGTTAGTTCTGACTGATGCTAACATACGGGGCTAACGGATAAGGCTGATGCACGCGCTATTTAAATACATTTTTATTTATATTTATATCATCGTCACATTAACTAGAAAAGCACTCAGAGAGCGCAGACCTCCGCCAAGCAGCTTCAGTCCACTTTGGCGAAAATGGTTCTATCTGGCAATGTTAAAGAATCCTTTAAACAATTCCTGTATCCGGATAGTGGTCCGGATCAGTCCCAAAATCTAATTATTTTTTTCCTTATCCCATTCCACACTTTTCCTGAAAATTTCATCCAAATCCGTACAAAACTTTTCAAGTTTTCTCGAACACAAACAAACAAACTGACAAACGGACCAACGCCGTCAAAAACATAACCTCCTTGGCGGAGGTAATTAACAGGTCCACATCATCACTGATATGAGGGAACTAACAGGTCCACATCATCACTGATATTATGAGAGAACAAACAGGTCTACATCATCACTGATACTATGAGAGAACAAACAGGTCTACATCATCACTGATATGAGATAACTAACAGGTCCACATCATCATCACTGAAATTATGAGAGAAGTAACAGGTCCACATCATCATCACTGAAATTATGAGAGAACTAACAGGTCCACATCATCACTGATATGAGGGAACTAACAGGTCCACATCATCACTGATATTATGAGAGAACAAACAGGTCCACATCATCATCACTGAAATTATGAGAGAACTAACAGGTCCACATCATCACTGTTATTATGAGAGAACAAACAGGTCCACATCATCATCACTGAAATTATGAGACAACTAACAGGTCCACATCATCACTGATATGAGATAACTAACAGGTCCACATCATCACTGATATGAGATAACTAACAGGTCCACATCATCACTGATATTATGAGAGAACAAACAGGTCTACATCATCACTGATGTTATGAGAGAACTAACAGGTCCACATCATCATCACTGAAATTATGAGAGAAGTAACAGGTCCACATCATCATCACTGAAATTATGAGAGAACTAACAGGTCCACATCATCACTTCAACAGAAACCGTATCCTCAGTAAAAACCATGACCTTCGTCATCAGCTGATCAGAGGTACCAGTCTGACACAGCACTGAACTTTCTGGTGTTTTCTCTGAGCCAGTTTGACAGTTTTTGTGTGTTTATGAGTGTCTGTTGTGACCAGAGGCGGAGCTTGTCAACAGGCAAGGCAGGCAGCTGCTTGGGGCCCCAGACTACGAGGGGGCCCCAAGGGCGGACAAATTTTACTCCACAGTAATGTCTTACAGTACAGCATCTGCAGTGACCTACCCCATTAACCCCATCAAACAACCAGTGGTCAAATTGCAATGACATCTTCAGATACCTCCCTAAAGGTGCCCCATTGTCATCCCTTTGGTAAAAACACACCAGTACTGTAGCTATTTTTGGCTGATTGTATTCTGGATTACCTGTTTTGCTGTATCGCAATATGTGCATGGATTAAAGTTCTCCGTCGCCACGACGGATTTCCGTCATTTAGAAAATGACGGAAATCCGTCGTGGGCGACGGAGAACTTTAATCCATGCACATATTGCGATACAGCAAAACAGGTAATCCAGAATACAATCAGCCAAAAATAGCTACAGTACTGGTGTGTTTTTACCAAGGGATGACAATGGGGCACCTTTAGGGAGGTATCTGAAGATGTCATTGCAATTTGACCACTGGTTGTTTGATGGGGTTAATGGGGTAGGTCACTGCAGATGCTGTACTGTAAGACATTACTGTGGAGTAAAATTTGTCCGCCCTTGGGGCCCCTCGTAGTCTGGGGCCCCAAGCAGCTGCCTGCCTTGCCTGTTGACAAGCTCCGCCTCTGGTCACAACAGACACTCATAAACACACAAAAACTGTCAAACTGGCTCAGAGAAAACACCAGAAAGTTCAGTGCTGTGTCAGACTGGTACCTCTGATCAGCTGATGACGAAGGTCATGGTTTTTACTGAGGATACGGTTTCTGTTGAAGTGATGATGTGGACCTGTTAGTTCTCTCATAATTTCAGTGATGATGATGTGGACCTGTTAGTTATCACATATCAGTGATGATGTGGACCTGTTAGCTCTCTCATAATTTCAGTGATGATGATGTGGACCTGTTACTTCTCTCATAATTTCAGTGATGATGATGTGGACCTGTTAGTTCTCTCATAATATCAGTGATGATGTAGACCTGTTTGTTCTCTCATAATATCAGTGATGATGTGGACCTGTTAGTTATCTCATATCAGTGATGATGTGGACCTGTTAGTTATCTCATATCAGTGATGATGTGGACCTGTAAGTTGTCTCATAATTTCAGTGATGATGATGTGGACCTGTTTGTTCTCTCATAATAACAGTGATGATGTGGACCTGTTAGTTCTCTCATAATTTCAGTGATGATGATGTGGACCTCTTTGTTCTCTCATAATATCAGTGATGATGTGGACCTGTTAGTTCCCTCATATCAGTGATGATGTGGACCTGTTAGTTCTCTCATAATTTCAGTGATGATGATGTGGACCTGTTACTTCTCTCATAATTTCAGTGATGATGATGTGGACCTGTTAGTTATCTCATATCAGTGATGATGTAGACCTGTTTGTTCTTCTCAGTGATGATGTCTGTTAGATCAGTGATGATGTAGACCTGTTTGTTCTCTCATAATATCAGTGATGATGTGGACCTGTTAGTTCCCTCATATCAGTGATGATGTGGACCTGTTAATTACCTCCGCCAAGGAGGTTATGTTTTTGACGGCGTTGGTCCGTTTGTCAGTTTGTTTGTTTGTGTTCGAGAAAACTTGAAAAGTTTTGTACGGATTTGGATGAAATTTTCAGGAAAAGTGTGGAATGGGATAAGGAAAAAAATAATTAGATTTTGGGACTGATCCGGACCACTATCCGGATACAGGAATTGTTTAAAGGATTCTTTAACATTGCCAGATAGAACCATTTTCGCCAAAGTGGACTGAAGCTGCTTGGCGGAGGTCTGCGCTCTCTGAGTGCTTTTCTAGTTAATGTGACGATGATATAAATATAAATAAAAATGTATTTAAATAGCGCGTGCATCAGCCTTATCCGTTAGCCCCGTATGTTAGCATCAGTCAGAACTAACGTGTGGAAAAGCCTGAAGCCGTTAGCCTAGCCTAGCATGCTATCCGCAGCAGTTTGTGGGCTCTCAGAGAGCTGAGCTCCGCGCAGCCGCCGTGTGGCCTCACTCACAGGTTAAAACATTAAATAATAAATTAAAGGGAAATAAAAATCAGACTTTATCACTCACTTTCTCCAGCAGTCCGCTCTTTCCGTTACGAGAAGCAGCCATCTTCTCTTCCGCCACAAACACGAAGCCGTGACCTGGAGGCCTCTGATTGGCTTTCGGGACGTTCTTCTTCGTCTGTGATGTTCAGCGGCGGCTGATGTTCAACCCGACGGCGATTACTGCCCCCTACAGGACCGAGAGGGACACGGAGGAAGAGCTTCAAGTTTTTATTTCATTTAAACAGAAACACAACAACAGTGATTGAAAATTCCACCCCTGCAGAGCATTTATGCATATGAAATGTTATATTGATTTACAGAGAGAGTTCATTCTGCAAAGATGAAATCTAAACTCAGACATCTTTTCGTTTCTTCCAGTGTATCTGATTTATTCGAAGAAAGTTTCATAATTAGACCAGGGGCCTCATTTATAAAGCTTGCTTAGCCCACAAAAGAAAGCGTACCGCACTTGTGAGCAATGTTTGGGATTTATATAAAACAAACTTGAAGGAAAATGTGCCGCACCTTAACGGCAGCTCTGACCCTAAAGACAAATCTGAGCAAATGGGAAACTGCGACCCCGACAGTAGAAGGACTGTACCACTGCTTCTAAATACCTGAATTTACCCAAGGGGATCAATAAAGTATCCGTGATAACCTCAATTATTCTTCACTTTTTTTTTTGCTTCTTTCTTTTAAAGTTTACTCTCAAGTCTAATTTAATGTTATCAGGATTTTCTTATATGCTGAACAGAAGCAGATAAAACATCTGAAGGGTTTTTGATTCTGACCTGCAGTTCCTCCAGAGCCCACCAGAGGGACAAAGCCCACACTTTCAGGACACTGATGTTTATTCTGAGTAACTCAGATTAAAGACATGAGCGTCAGTGAGAGTCAAATTAAAATATTTATTTAATGCACTTAAAGTTAACTCTTCTTTCAGCTGTGTTCAAATCTTTTTACAGTTTCAGCAAAAATAAAACAAAGTGAAAAAGTTAAATTTAAAAACTGTGAGAAAGTCTGTTCGTCCTCCAAGAGAGAAAAACGGTGGAATGTCCTTTAGAAGCACATGACCCTGCTGTCACATGACCCTTCACCGCCGCAGGAGAAACAGGAAGCAGAAAACATGAAAACATCTGTACAAACAGGAGGGTCACGCCAGTCGCCGTGGTAACAGCCATCTCTTTGTGAACAGGTGAGTCCGAGCAGAGGGGGGGTCGTGGTGATGATGTGTTCAGCTCTTTAGTGTCTCTTTGCCCCACGTCCCCTGAATGCATCATGAGCTCTAGTGTAGTAATAAAAAAAATAAAATCTGAATCTAAAATCAACCTTTAAATCTGAGTTTGAGACCAAACAAAGAAAAAAACAGGACATGATGGAGTCTGAGTTCACCGACAGGTAGGTCAGATAAACAAACGAAATGACGAGCTGCAGCTGAAGGTCACACCAGAGTTTAAAGATGGAGGAGAGGTCAGAAAATATAAGATCAGTTCAGTCTCCTCAGACTGATGTTTGTTTGCCAGGGTCATAAATATATTTAATAATCTCTAAAATAATCCATCTCTGTTATTTTATCATCATCAGGTTTCTAAAAGCACCAAAGCTTCAAGAATCTTTATGATTCATCAAACAGGCCTGAAGGAGGCCTGCAGAGAAGCTCCTGCTCCAGGTCCACACCCACAAACCCACCACCACAGCCTCACCGGGACGGTCCCGTCTTAAACCAGGACAGGCTCCAGGACCAGAGGAGGGCCCCGCTCCTCACCCTGATGCGAACTCTGCCTTCATCTGATCTACAAACTCCAAACATCCAAAACACGCTTCAGATCTGTCTGGGGGGAATTTTAAATAAAATAAAACAAAATATTTCTGATAAACTGATCGGTTTAAAACATTTTTCTGACCTGTTGGGGTTTCTTTGCCTCTTAAAGTGAGATCAGTCCCCATCACCTGTGGGCAGGCTCAATATCTTGACTGCTCTCTATGGCTGCCATGTTTTTTCAACACTGGGTTTGACTCCCAGGCCCGTGTTGTTCAGGCTGAATGTTCTTTAAAAATGACTGACTGTGGGAATTCTTTGAAATGGTCTAGATGTTTCAGGGAGGCTGATACAATACACCCTAAGGACCACACATGCCCCCCCTCACATTTTTATACTCTGATGATGCTCTGAGGGCCAGATGAGAGGCTGTGGAGGGCCTGGTGTGGCCCAGGGACCGCCATTTGATGCTCACTGGTCTACGGGATCTGTCTGTAGGATGTCACATGGTACGCCTTTCACCAGGTGTGTTTTCTGAAACAGTGCCATCAGGTCTCTGAGCAAGACTCTGATCCATCTGGACTCTCCCTGAAGCAGGTGAATCTGAGTTGGTTTGGCACAGCAGGGGTATCAGGTCTGGTCCTGGGGGTCTCCGCCTTTACCGGGGGGGGGGGGCAGGACTTCTACACACCTGGCCTGCTTTGGTGTTTTGTTACAGAGCTGGGACAGGAGTTCATAATCTGCTCTGATCAGGAGAAGAAGAGTCTGAAGGTCCATGCTGAAGGTCTTGGAAGCTCAGGAGGTCTCAGGCTACACCTGAAGAGTCCTGATGGGTTTGTTCCTCACCTGTAAACTGTCTTATTAAAACCACGAAGACCTGGTCTGAGGGTCTAAAATAACAGAGACAGAAAAATCGGCTGTAGGACATCATGGTAGACAAAGATCAGCAGCCAGGTGACATCATCTGAGGCTACAACAGGAAATACTCGTTAAGGCTGAAAAAGAACCAGAGAAGAAGAAAGTCTGACGCTCACTGAGACTGAAGACCTCCTGCGGATCTCAGAGCAGCGACTCAAGTAAAGTTCCTCTGAGCAGAAGCAGGGCCGTGAGGTTTGGATCTGATGGAGAGACAAAGAGACGAGCTAACGACAAAGCTAACGTTAGCTACATTAGCTCCTGAGACTTGATTGGTTTCTATGGCAACCGGAAAACTATTTAGTGTGAGGACAAAATCTGGAGGTCCAAATCCTGGTCAAATGTTCTGTCTCAGTGTGGAGACATCAGTGTCCACCTGTGACCTCAAATCACATCACCTGAGACTGCAGAAACACTGACATCACACGACTGTCGGGAAAAGAAATGACCCAGAACTTTCCAGGAGCCCTTTTCACACATACAACCCGGATATTTCCTGGAAATGTCTGGGGAATGTACCCAGGTAATTCCTGGACCTTCTCGTTCACACCTGGCTCCTCATAGTAGGAGGTCATCGGGGGGGGTTCAGGCACCCACATGCTGCTCACCTGGATAATTCCAGGGTCATTCCAGGGTTCTTCTGCAGGTGTGAACAGGTCCATGTTTGTTGTGCAGCAGTTTCAGTGTCACTGTTTTCAGTCTGTGTCCCGTCAGAGTCTCAGTTTGAGCTAAAATCTGTTTTTCAAACCCAAATATATAAACACTCATATTTACATATTCACAACAGGCGCTGCGCCGAGCCTCAGCGACATCAATAATTTAATTTACCCTGTCCCTCCATCTGTCTGTCCCTCTGTCCTCTGTCTAGCTACCAAACTGTAGATTACTATAGTGTTTAAGGCCTCGTCCCTCTGTCTGTCTGTCCCTGTCTTTGTCCCGGGACGATCAAACAGCAGATGACTTTAGTGTTGAGTGTCTGAGGTCTGAGGTCCATCTTCATGATTAGAGATTATTATAAACATCACTGAGTGTTCTTCTCCTCACGGCCACAGGCTGAAGCTGCAGCTGTAGTTTCAGGCGTTTAAGAAAGAATCAGTTTATCACTGAAATACCAAACTTCATGAAGGCGTCTGATCTTTAACTCTTTCCACCTCCACAGCTTTAACGTCTCTGTGGACCTGATGGTCTGAACGATCAGGACTGACCAGGCTTTCAAGACTTTAAAGGGATACTCCACCTTTTCTTTCTTCTCATGTCTTGCCTCACTCCAGAGTCCATGATTCATTCAGATAGACTCCATTCTTTAGACTGTGTGCAGTGACAAAGAAGAGACGGGCAGAGCTCACTCACTGCTAGTTAGCTTAGCTCAAACTCTGGGAGTCAGTGGGTTGTGTTAGCCTGCCTCTGCCTACAGTCATCAGACTGTTACGTTGCGTAATCTTCTTCCATCATCATGTTATCTTCTACTCCTGAACAGAGGCTTTGGGAGTGAGTGAAGACATGAAGACAAAAAAAGTTGGCGTATTGCCTTAAAGGAGACGAACAAATCCTCACTCAAATACAGGAGCCCCGACCGAGACACTGGACCGTCCGTCTTCATGGACTTAAAATGTCCAATGACCCCCGACTGATCCAGCCACAGACGTCTGCAGAATCTGTGATTTCTCCTTTTCTTAAAGCTTTGGAGCTTTTTGATAAACGTGATCATTAAAAGCCAAGAAAAGGTTTAAACTGATTCGAGGGTCAGTGAAGATTAAAGTGTTCATGTTTACAGCCTGTTGTTGAGATAATTAGGAGCTCCTTCAGCTCAGTGTTATCAGTTATTTTAGTGTCATTGAAAGAATCAGCAGCATAAATAAATAAAAATATAAACTGAGTTAAAAAAAAGAAATTTGTTCAGGCCTCCACATTTCTAATGTAGCATATCATCAGCACTTCAGGACCTGTGTGTTTATTTACAGATTCATAAATAATGTTGAATTTCTGGTTTGTTTGTCACTGATTCATTTTGAGTTTGAGACTTTATGTCTGAATTAACATCCTATGCTCTTATACATTTAAGATCCAGGGCATTCAGCATGATTTAAATAAATTAAATAATATTTGTTAAAGTTTGAAAGAGCTGTAAAAACATAAATATGAGAACATTAATGAGAATCAGAGGAACATATAAGCTGTAGTCAAAGTTAGTTTAACGTCATACTGTAGAGGAGACTTTAAATTCTGCCTATGACAAGCAGTAAACACGTGGGAGGAGGCTGTACAGCTATGACATCATAAAACACAGGAAGTAAAAACAGCATTTCTCTGTGAGCTGAGAGTTTATACAGAGGTCATGACCTTCTGCTGCCTCTAACATTGAAGCTAAATATAGGTTTGCAGGACATGGACCTTCAGATCTGGGTTTGTGACTTATTGTGATTAATTAAAGGTCAGAGGTCATGTTATCGAAAGTATGGACGACCTTGTGATGCAGCTCCTAAATAAGCAGACGCTCTAACAGCGTCCGTCTGTCTCTCCATCAGATCAACCTCACAAGTTTCTTCTCCTATCCCATGATGCTTAGGGGCTTCCTCTCCTCTCTGTCGGCCCACACTGAACGTGTGCGGTGGTCTCGCCGTGGTCGTCTAGATGTTGACGGAGGGTCCGGTCGGGGTGGTCGTCGTGGCGACAGCATGCCGGGGCGGGGCCAGGTCCAGCAGGGCGCTGACGGTGCCGGCCACCTGGGGGAGCCCTCGCTCCTCCAGGATGTGCAGAGGAAGACACAACTGATTCTACCATGGACACCACAGAAGAAGAAGCAGGGCGGGGACAAAAACAAAAAGAAAAAACAACGAAAAAGGAGGGTCAACGGATGGAGAAATGAAATTAATGAGCAAAATAACAGTAACCATGGCAACAGAAGGGGGAGATGGGGAGCAGGAACTGAAGGAAACAAAAAGATGTGATGGAGGAAGAAGAGACCAGAGTGAAACATGAACCAAGAGGTCACCTCAAGGTCAGAGTCTAACCCTGAAGGTCAAATCACATCACATTAACACAGCCCAACGGACAGAGTTAGTTTAGTATCATATTATTGTGTATATATAATACATATTGTTTAAGAGTTTTTATTCTGCTTTTCTAACAGACGGGCCACGTTACAGAGGTAAGAGGGCCGCATTTGGTCCCCAGACCTCCAGCTGCCCACCCCTGGGGTAGCGAGACAGAAAATGGAGCTGCAGAGGAGGGAGTGTTCAAGGTCATGGGACCAAAGCTGGGCACCAACAGCAGAAGAGCCTCAGATGTAGGGATGTTCGATATTGTCAGCACGATATCAGATATTAGCTTAAACAGTGGAATATCAGCACCAGCAGATGTTGATATTTGGTCACACATGTTAACCATATAAATCACATACATCAGCATTAATACCCACAGAATATGTGAGTGTAGCTCGATGCCTCAGCCTGTTATTGATGAGTGCTGACATGGTAAAAACAAGACTCTCCTGTTAGAGAGTGAGGTGTTGTTTTTAACACAAAGAGGAGAGGAACAGGTCCATTTTAGTGAAGAAGAAACCTCGCACTCTTACCAACACTGATAATTCAGAAATATCAGCAACAACCCAACATGTTGCATCCCTAATTTAAAGTGGTGTTATTAATAATTTGGCAGGATGCTTAAATTCAGTCTGTTCTGAAACATACGTCTGCTTGTTTGGTGAGAAAATAAACCTTGAATTTATCAAATTAAACAGATTTTAACACTGATTCATGTTTTTAACACCTGGAGCTTGAGTTAGAGATGATTCCCAGGCTGAAGGTCCAAATGTTTGCTATTCCTGGAGCTTCATCACTGACGAGTGTGAAAATGATTTCAGGTTTTAAAAATCTGTTTCCGTCTCCGTCCCGACCTGATCATCCTGCTACCTGAAAAACTGTCAGGTTTTAAAGGAAATGACACCCCGTCCTGAGCCCTCGTGACAGTAACCCCTTGTTGTGCTGTACCGTTTCCAGCAGCTGATCAATGTAAATGTTTTTTCTTTCTTCATTAGCACCATCTGACGGGCAGGGGAGCTGCATGAAGACCAAAGAGTGACGTGATGGAGGAGATTATTTGAAATCTAAGAAGAAAGTTCATGTTAAGACAGATGAACATCTGATTATGGCTGAAATACAACATAAACGTGACAAATGTCACTCCATGTGCTCTGAAGTCCACTGAGGGACATAGCAGAGGCGCTGAGTTCAGTAAAGTTCAGCACAGAGGTGAGAAGATCCTCCTGAGGCTCTGGATGAAGAAATGTTCCTGATCATGACCAGAGCAGAGCAGAGATGAAATATCTAAACAAATCTGACGATGACCGAGTCCCAGCAGAGGAAACAGATTAACATATTCCCCTGATGAGGAAGCAGCAGAGCTGTTTCTAGAGCAGTTAGCACAGCCTTCATTAAGCTGTTTTATTAAAGATCTTTTCTCCAACGTAAACTGAAACGATTTAATGAGTGACGTTTGCTAAAGTTTACCACTTCTGCTTCACAGCTGCAGTAAAGACAAAAGGCCAAGCACAGAGCCCCAGCAGAGTGTCTGGATGAGCTGTGATGCTCCACCCGATCCCCATCAGATCTGAACGTTTAAAGACAAAACTGTGTCACTTACGAGAGTCTGATGTTTTTCTTATTAACATCTGCTCCTGAACAGAACACCAGGTCAACAGAAGAGACTCCATGTTCTTCACAGTAGGGCTGAATGATTTCAGGAAAAGATCTTATTGTGATTTTTCTGGCAGATATTGTGATTTCGATTTGATTCATGATTTTCTTCAAATAAAGCTTCAGTGCAATATTCACTGTGTTTACAGTATAGACAACGGTAAGGAAATCAATGATCAAAAGCACATAACACATTATTCATCATCTAATATTGATAAATAATCTGTTTTCACTATTTAAGGGATACTCCAACTTCTGCTCCTGAACAGAGGCTTTGTGTTGTTGACCTGCTTACCAGCACTTCTGTCAATGCAAGTTACCAGCAGATGTGTGAAATAGTTGACGCTGCAAAAAATTGCAGCTTTGGCGATCAGGATTGTTGTCTGAAATTGCGATTTCAATCCCAAAACGATAAATCTTTCAGTCCTACTTCACAAACAAATGTGCACATATACAATCCCAATCAAAATCTAAAGACCAGATGAAAAACAGCAAGAATTTTCTCTGTTGGATCTTAAGAAGGCTCAAAATGCAAGAAAGAAAAGAAATGGGAGAGAGAGACAAAACCTTTAGGTAATTTACTGAAAACAGCGAAGTGAAAGAGGCTGTTCATCAGCTGATCAGAAGTCTAAGACCACAGCCTTTAAAAGACAAAATCTGTTGTTTTCTGTCAGGTGTTCACTCTGTCATGACCTCCTGAGGGCAGGAAAGCTCTCTGTCCCTGAAGGTCTGATTGTTGAGCTGCAGAAACACAGACTCTCCAACACGCCGTCACTGCTGAGGCTGGACGCAGGGCGACGGTCATTTTGACCTCCTTCAGAGATCCTGAAGGTTATGGGACAAGAAAGCCAAGTGGGGATGGACGTGAGGGAAGTTAACAAAGATGGACATCCGGTCCAGACAGTGGACGCCACTGTGAAACCATCTCCACCACTCTGAGCGATGTTCCCACGAGGCTCCTGAAACTCTGGCATCAAGAGTTTTTGGGAGACGACCAAGAACATGGTCCTTCTCTGACTTTGTTTCTGTTTGAAGAGGGTTTTGGTTTTTGGATCAGCTGATGAACAGCCTGTTTCACTTTAATTGTTTTCAATAAACTACTTAATGAAAATGTTTCGTCTCTCTTTCCATTTCTTCTTTTACTTTGGAGCTCTATTCAGAACCCTCTGAAGATCCAACAGAGCAAAATGAACTCTGATGCAATTTTTCAACTGGTCTTGAGACGTTGATTGGGGGTGTCTTATCAGCATGAGAACATCAAAAAGTCAGACAGAGTTTCTCTGTGAAAAGGTTAAACTCTGCGAAGGAGGAGCTTCACCTCTGAGGTCACCTCTGACACATTCATTCAAACTCAGTCATAAAGACACAGACGCCAGGTGATTGGAGGTCCTGGGGTTGACTTTATTAGTGATCAGAGGGAGAAGCAGAGGAGAGGCACAGTCTGACACAAACAAACATCTTCATCCTCACTCTTCATCATCATCATAGAAAAACAGTCAAGTTTAACAGGTCAGCAGGGACTTTCATACTGATCTGGATTACCAACACTGACAGTAATGCAGCTCTCCTGGTTTACATCCAGGCAGTAGAGCAAGAGGAGTTCCTGACTGCACCACAGCTGAGGCAGAACATTCAACCCACACCAAGGGCCTGGACTCAGACCGAAGGGCCTGGACTCAGACCGAGGGCCTGGACTCAGACCGAGGGCCTGGACTCAGACCGAAGGGCCTGGACTCAGACCGAAGGGCCTGGACTCAGACCGAAGGGCCTGGACTCAGACCGAAGGGCCTGGACTCTGACCGAGGGCCTGGACTCAGACTGAGGGCCTGGTGCACCAATCATCTCACACCAATAACATCCCCCGAAATATTCAAGGTCAGCCTCAGCGCTTTTTACCTGATGGAGGCACGGCTCCTCCACGTTTACCTTCCTGAAGATTCTTCAGTCTGACAGAGGAGGAGCTCCTCCTCCAGCACACTTTTACCCTCAGGGTCAGCATTTAAAGGGTTAAACTATTGACCGACAGATGGAAAGTATAAACAGTAAAAATCACACACCAGGACAGGCAGCAAAACATAAGGCACAGGGGGCGGAGCTCCAACAGGCTGGAGGCGAGCTTCAGGGAAACATCCACCTTCAGGAGATTGTCAAGTTTTAACTCCAGCTCTACCATGTAACCCCGAGGACCACCACGTGACCCCGAGGACCACCACGTGATGCCCTGGACAGTAGGACATTTACAGACTTATGGTGGTCAAAGACACGAGGACGGCGTCACTTTGACTCTTCATCACTACCACGTCCACCAACAAGTCCAAATTCAAGACAGAGTCACCGAAACAGATTTTGAATTTTGGTTTGATACCAGTCTGATACCATGGATCCAAAAACCTAAGTCCATCACTCCCAGAATCTGGCCATTTTTTGTCAGATTCACCATAAAAAGAACTCCAAGTGAATTCTTAAAGGACCTCCTTCTCCACTCACAACATGAACTAGTTTGAGGGCAAAGGTCAACTCCAAGCCTCGACTAAAGAGTCCAAACAAAGACCATGACCCCCGGAGTCAAGAGCAAAAACCAACAAGACCAGAGCAGAACCAGGACGGTCAAGAGAACTCGTCAAGCCGGAACCTGGAGCCCCAAACCAGTTTGAGTCCAAGTCGGCTGACAAACTCCAGGTCAGGAAAAACTGTCAGCTGGATTTGGGAACTAAAATGGCCGTTTCAGACTGGATGCATGTTGGCTTCATTACGGCTTCACTTCAGGGTAGAGGTTTGTTCGGCTGAGTTTAACTGAACGCAGGCATTAGACGCTGCAGGCCTGCTGTACCTGCTGCAGTGTTTATCAAACAGTGGGATTATGCTGCGTTTCATTTACATCTGAACTGGGAAGAGGGAAGTGGGAATGATGTCATCTCCGAGTTATCACCAGTCTATTGTTACCTCCGCCAAGGAGGTTATGTTTTTGCCAGCGTTGGTTAGTTTGTCTGTTTGTCTGTCTGTTTGTGTTCATGATAACTTGAAAAGTTATCGGCATGGGTTTGGATGAAATTTTCAGGAAATGTGTGGAATGGGATAAGGAAGAAAGGATTCGATTTTGGGACTGATCCGGACCACCATCCGGTTACAGGAATTGTTTAAAGGATTCTTTAACATTGGACCATTTTCGCCAAAGTGGACTGAAGCTACTTGGCAGAGGTCTGCGCTCTCTGAGTGCTTTTCTAGTTAGCTGTTGTTAGCACGCCCTGCGTTGCAGTTCACACATACCACATGAAGAATGTAAATAACACTATAGCAGCATTTCTATAAATAAACATCGAACAGTACTATGTATACGGCTGATTCAGTGTGACAAACACCAGCCAGAAGTGCTAATAAACGGATTATTACAGGAGCTTAATAACTGTTTACACTGGGGCAGCCATCTTCGATTGTCAGCTCCGGGGTGGTGAGGATCCCCCTGACTTCACAGTAGGAAATTCTGACCTCAGGGGGCATTCCAGATTAAATTTCCCACTCGGAACTTGGAAATCCGGACTTCCCAGTACAACTGGAACGCAGCATATGGCCCATGGGGGCAGTGAGGGTTCAAATTTGGGCCTGGGCCTCCTTGAATCTAGATTGTAAAGGTGCCAGTCCAAAATCCTGCACTGTGATTGGTTATTTGCAAAGTTAGAGATGAGATTTAAGCAAACGTCAAAGTGGGCTGTAACATGTGGCTTCTGGGGGGGGCATGAACCAGAACTGACATGCACCGCAGCCAACACGCAACCCATCTGAAACAGCAGTGATCCTCCATCAGAGGCTAGGACCAGAAATCTTCACTGAGGTTAATCTCTGAGACTTACAGTGGCTACGTTTATATGCAGTCAATATTCGGGTTGAGATCAATATTCCGGTTTCTGAAACATTCGGAATAACCCAGTTTACATGCGTGAGCAAACAGGGCTATTCCTCTATGCATAGTATCCCCAACAAACACCGATGCACGGAGAACACCATCACGCACGGAGAACGTCATGTCGCAATGTGCGTCATTTCTTCCTGTATCAAATAGCAACGAGAACAACAGCAGCAGCACAGCGGATAATGAACGGCCCGGAGCAGCTAACAGTCGGCTTCGTTCGCACTTTGATGTTAGTACTGACCCACCACCAGTACTTGACACTATTCTTTGTCAGTTTCTTCATTAATGGAAGACGAGAACGTGAAGAATTAGGAAATCAAGCCGGAGCTGTGCCATGCTACAACAAGTACTTCTTGTACTCAAAAGACCAAGATTCCTTGCGAAAAGAACACAACTTAATGTTCCTTTCGATGGAGATATCCTGATCGGCGTACACATGACCAAATATTCAGGTTAGAAAAGGAGTAACCCGGGGTGACTTTCAGGTTTTTAAAACCTGGACAATGAGCATATTCCGTTTTTTTAAAAGTTTTTCGGTGTTTACATGGCTGCACGCAACAGGGTTATAGCTAATATTCCGGTTATGAAAGGTTTAACGACTGCATGTGAACTTAGCCACTGACTTCACATTCAGAAGCAGAAGAAGAAACTCTTCCTCATCCTTACTGGCTCCACAAACATCTCCATCCATGACATCTAAAATATTCTCTCTTATCAAAACAGCTGATAAAAAACAGCTCATTAAAAAACAGCTTATCAAAAACCAAACACCAGCTCAGAGCACTCAGCCCGCTCCACCTGTAGGAGGGGGCGGGGCTACAGGGACGACTTCTGAAGGCAGAGGACAGACGGACTCCAGGTTTGAGACTAAATTTGAATCATCAGTAACTGCAGGTCTGAGACTCCTAACGAAGGTTAACGAGATCTAATTATCGTTATCAGACGTGCGGCGCCAGGTGGACGTAGATGGCACACAGCGCCGACATGATGGACAGGTAGAAGAGGGCGAAGCCTGCCAGCTGGACACGAGGGGAGGGACTAAAGGGGGGCGGGGCCATCGAAAGCAGCACCCCCAGCGTGTCATAAACCCCGCCCCCTTTGCCCTCCAGGACGTCCCCCACTGAGCAGAGACTGTCCTGCGTGAGAGGGAGGTGAGATGGACATGGAGGAACGAGAGGTGGTCAAATAAAGAAGGATCATGAGCGTGGACGATGACAGAGAAGAAGAGGAAGAAGAGGAAGCTGTTAGTGGAGGAGAGGAAGCAGCAGCAGTGACATCACAGCACTTCCTGTTTAGATTTAGAGGTCAGACCATCGCCTCATCTCTACAGTCTGAAGGGTTAAAGGTCATGAAGGACTAATCAGTCTATGGGTCAGGACAGGTCGTCAGGGTCAGAGTTTTAGGGGGTCACGTAGGGTCAAACTCTCGTCATCATGTCCCAGAACATCTTCAACATAGGGCTGGGCGATACGGTCTAAAAACAAAATCCCAGACATCCCACAATGACACAAAATGACGTGAATCAAGTTTTGCCTTTATGTTGTCAAAATATATTCCCAAACCAAACAGAATTTCCCTCTGAAAGTTAAAGTCATAAAATGCTGATTACCGTAAAATACCAAATAATAGCCGGGGCGTTTATTCGTTTCAATCACTGAGCAGACCAGGCGTTTATTCAGGACCAGGCGTCTATTTGGAAGAGGCGTTTAATTCCTTTCTCACAAAAATCATGCTTAGCAAAAAATGAAAAAATATGGTAAATGTAATCATATTATTTATTTACACTAGTATGAATATCACCTTTACGTTTTCAAGGCAAGATTACAGTACCATAGTTATAGTTTTGTTTTCTTCTTTCAACTCAGCGCTCCCTAAACACTCTTCATACTGGTAAGGAACTAGTTAAGTTCAGGTCTTACTTTTTTCCCGCTGTACCGAGGCCATGGCGATCAGCAGCAGTGGTAACTGATGTGACTGGCCTCCTGACGTTAGTTAAGGGCAAACGACATGCAGCGGCAGTGACAACGTCTTTTCTTTGAATTTTTAAAAGCCCTAGGATGTAAGATTCAGGCTTTCTGCTCTCTAGTGCCCTAGACGGAGTAGTCGTTAAGTGTAACTGTGTAACTCTGTAAAGGTCACAGATCAAAGGTCAGGGTCATGGGGCCTTTAGGGTGGTGCAGATATTAGTGAGTTAGTTAGGGCTGGGTGATGTGGTCTAAAAATAAAGTCTCTCATTTCTTCAAACAAAACTGGATTCCTGTTTTTAAACCTCTAATAGTTTTACCTGAATGTTGTCAAAATGTGTCTTAAATCTAAACTGAATTTAATAGAATAGAATAGAATTAAAATACAAGCTGTGTTTGTGCATGCTCTATTTATGCATTATGGTCTTATTATCATTTTTAAATATTCTTCATCAATCACTAAATTAAGCTGATATTTTATTCATACTAATAAAGTAAATTCAAAAAGTATTTCCCATGTTTCTAGTTTTAATCCTTTAATTTTCTTTAACCTGAGTTTGCATTTTGTTCCTGCCTATTTTTGACTCTTAATTTCGTTTATACTCATGTATTGCTCTCTGGGTTTGTGTCTTTGTTTTCTCTGTAAAGCACTTCTGTTTTTGAAGGTGTTATAGAAATAAAGTTATTATTATCATTATTATTTTTATCATCATGTAGTTTGAAGTAGGTAGACCTGTCTACACTCACAATTAAAGCTGAACTATATTAATAAAACATTAACACGGACTCTTATTAATATTTAAATCATTAAAACAAATTAAAGGCTAAAAATTGGCAAAGGATGACAGGGCCTGTCTTCATGGAAACAGTTCCTTTCAGAGTATTTCTAATTCCAACAGCGTACAATATTGACCCCGGCTCTGCTGAAGAGAGAGTTTCAGCTCCAGGAGAAGGAGGGCAAAATAAATGACAAAAATGACCTACATTTTTCATTTTTAAATTTTCTGCAACAAAAAAATTTCCAATTAATCATTCAACCAAGAATTAGCATTTTAGCACTCCCAGTTCCCTCGTCCCAAAGTCTGTGGGATTTTAGAATAACTCTCAGAAAAATAAATAAAATAAAAAAATAATTTTATTTTGAAAGATATAAATCATCTGGTGTTTAAGTGTTTTTGTGTTTTTCAGAAGACGGTGGTGAACAAACTGTTCATAAGGACTAAGATTTTTCTTAATAATCAATAATTCACTTTAAACAGCCATGAAGACCGACCTGATCAGGCCACTGCTTTAGGCGAGAGAGCAGGGGACTGACAGGAGGGAGCGAGGCCACGGGGCGGAGCTCAACCCCCACCTCTTTACTCAGAGGGCGGACAAACCCACTGGGGCACATCCTCAGCTGAGCCTCTGGTCTGAAACAGGAAGTGTCAGTGTGACATCACTGCTGGTTATTTGTCCATGACTGGCTGAGTCAGGTCATCCAGGTGAGACAGTCACAGGTGAGTCAGACCCCTGAACACAGGTAAGCTAAAGCTCTGCTCACCTGTGGCACTCCGATCCTGCGACACGCCTCCAGGAAGTTCTCCACGTTCCGTCGACATTTGGCCATGGTGAGCTTAGGCTGCAGGGCGGAGCACAGCGGTTAGGCTCGCCCCACACAGGGGTTCAAGTCCTGTTAATGAATATGGACTCACCACAGCGGGGGAGGGGACATGGATGCTGGGGACAGACCGAGGCCTCACGTGATTGGCTAAGTGACAGAGCACCACGCCGTCCGTCAAGGCCGCTCCAAGGTCACTGGGCAAGGACACCTTCAGACGGGCTTCAATGTTCTAGAGAGGAAGAGGAAGAGGGTTAGTCAGTCTGTCCTTCATGAAGCTTCAGTCAGTCTGTCCTTCATCAAGCTTCAGTCAGTCTGTCCTTCATCAAGCTTCAGTCAGTCTGTCCTTCATCAAGCTTCAGTCAGTCTGTCCTTCATCAAGCTTCAGTCAGTCTGTCCTTCATCAAGCTTCAGTCAGTCCTTTATGAAGCTTCAGTCAGTCTGTCCTTCATCAAGCTTCAGTCAGTCTGTCAAGCTTCAGTCAGTCTGTCCTTCATCAAGCTTCAGTCAGTCTGTCCTTCATCAAGCTTCAGTCAGTCTGTCCTTCATGAGCTTCGGTCAGTCTGTCCTTCATCAAGCTTCAGTCAGTCTGTCCTTCATCAAGCTTCAGTCAGTCTGTCCTTCATCAAGCTTCAGTCAGTCTGTCCTTCAGTCAGTCTGTCCTTCATCAAGCTTCAGTCAGTCTGTCCTTCATCAAGCTTCAGTCTGTCCTTCATCAAGCTTCAGTCAGTCTGTCCTTCATCAAGCTTCAGTCTGTCCTTCATCAAGCTTCAGTCAGTCTGTCCTTCATCAAGCTTCAGTCAGTCTGTCCTTCATCAAGCTTCAGTCTGTCCTTTATGAAGCTTCAGTCAGTCTGTCCTTCATCAAGCTTCAGTCAGTCTGTCCTTCATCAAGCTTCAGTCTGTCCTTCATCAAGCTTCAGTCAGTCTGTCCTTCAGTCAGTCTGTCCTTCATCAAGCTTCAGTCTGACCTTTATCAAGCTTCAGTCTGTCCTTCATCAAGCTTCAGTCTGTCCTTCATCAAGCTTCAGTCAGTCTGTCCTTCATCAAGCTTAAGTCTGTCCTTTATGAAGCTTCAGTCAGTCTGTCCTTCAGTCAGTCTGTCCTTCATCAAGATTCAGTCAGTCAGTCCTTCATCAAGATTCAGTCAATCTGTCCTTCATCAAGATTCAGTCAGTCTGTCCTTCAGTCAGTCTGTCCTTCATCAAGATTCAGTCAGTCTGTCCTTCATCAAGATTCAGTCAATCTGTCCTTCATCAAGATTCAGTCAGTCTGTCCTTCATAAAGTTTCAGTCAGTCTGTCCTTCATCAAGCTTCAGTCTGTCCTTTATGAAGCTTCAGTCAGTCTGTCCTTCAGTCAGTCTGTCCTTCATCAAGATTCAGTCAGTCTGTCCTCCATCAAGATTCAGTCTGTCCTTCATAAAGTTTCAGTCAGTCTGTCCTTCATCAAGCTTCAGTCTGTCCTTTATGAAGCTTCAGTCAGTCTGTCCTTCAGTCAGTCTGTCCTTCATCAAGCTTCAGTCATTCTGTCCTTCATCAAGTTTCAGTCGGTCTGTCATTCAGTCAGTCTGTCCTCCTTGTAGGCAGCACCACTCCTACGATGCACATGCACCATTTAAAAGATAAATAACAAGAACCACCATCACTGTGCCTTGTTGTATTTCTTGCTGTTAACTTGTGTGTAGATGAAGCATTTGAAACTTTAATTTCATCCAGAAAAAAATCAATCTAACCAACAACCAAATGAAGTCTCCGCTTCAGTCAAACTGACCTGTTCGTACACTCTGACAGGTTTGTGTTCGACACAGGTTTGTGTTAGTGAAGGTTTGTGTTCGACACAGATGTCAAACATTTTGATGCTGTTGATGCTTCAGTGCAGACATGCAGTGATGATGGTGAACCTTTATTGTTCATTCATCTGTCCTATAAAGGATATATCAGGCCTTTGAGAAGGGCCGATATATCAGCTGTAAATAAAGACAGAAACGGTCATATCTGCAGAAACCGTATCGTACCAATAATGTTCATCCCTATCTGAATGTTTTTCCCTAGCAGAAGTTCCTCGTCCCTCTCCCTGTCACATTATCAGTCTGCTTCTTTTACCATCTCCACTGATTTTAAACATCAAACTGCAGACAGAGATCCTGCTGATGACTGACACAAGGGAGGAAGACCTCTGTCTTCAGCAGTGTTGATTTTGACAGCACTTTATAATTTTGTTTTAGAGTCTTTTGCCTAAAATATCTTTTAGTTTCACTCAAAATTTAGAATCACAATCAGAATTAGCTTTATTGGTCAGGTATGTTAGACATACAAGGGATTGATGCCGGTTAACTTCAGTCTCTAAACTAGATACAGTGTGTTTATACATGTAGTCATCTAAACTGTTTTAATTTTAGTCTAGTTTTAGTCGATGAAATCTGCTGTAAATGTAGTCGACTAAAATATGAAGTGTAAAGGGTAAGGCATTTTTTATGTTTCCTTGAATTTCTGAAGTCGTGTTTTACACTTGGATAAAATCAAACATCTAATAACCCTTTACTGAATGCTAGTAAAGTCTGAATGTATAAATGAAGAGAAACAAATTGAACTTTTGTGTGAAATGCAGTCACCTTTATTTAGGCTACCTGGCAGAGCATCTCAGTTACAATACCAGAACTGACAACAAACAGTGAACCTGCTCTACATGAATATATCAATTCATAAAGAGAGGAGCTCTGATTGGATCGCTCCACAACTTATCCCACCACCACCAAGCTAAGGCAGCTGTGATTGGATGTCCCTCTGAACTCATCCAACCTTTCCACACAACCAAAGTAGCTGTGATTGGATATATTCCTAACTTGTCTCTACTTTCTACATGACCAAATTAGGTCTGATTGGATTAAGTCTCTGTCAAACATTTTAGTCTAGTTTTTATTTGTTGATGAAAATGTCAGTTAATTTAGTTTGAGTTTTTGTCCATGTGCACTTGTTTTTATGAGTTACTGTCTAGTTTTCATCAGGGGAAAAAAGGTTGTTGTCAAAAACTATGGTGAAAATAATTAGTCAAAAAAATAAACACTGGTGTCCAGGTGGGCAGATGGACGCACAAACCTTTCGAAGCTGCTCCACCAGCTCAGCGTCTTCTCCAACCAGAGGAGGAGCAGCAGGAGCCTCCTCCTGACTCTGAGGAGCAGCAGCAGCTTCACCTGGACCACACAGAGGAGAGCGACAGGTGACCATGGAGACAGAAAGCCCTGCAGAGCGGCTGCAGGTTTTAAGTCTATCGCTGTGAACCACTGGCCCCGCCCACTCACCTTTCCTCTTCTCCTCCCTCTGACCCAGACGAAACAGGAAGCTCTCTGGTCTCAGGCTGGCGGACCGACAGGAGGCCACGCCCCCTGAGCTGGGGTAAGAAGGCGACTGATTGGCTGAAAGGACAAAAACATCAGTCAGGGTCGGCCCTTCACAAACTCAAAGGGTGAGATGAAGGAGGTTTGAGGTGATGTCTCACCTGTGGGGGAGAGAGCAGCTCTGTCCTCTCCCTGCAGAGACACAACACACCACAGTTACACTCTGATAACACACCTGCACACACACCTGAGGACAGGTACACACACCAGCATGCTGTGGGTTTGAGTGTAAATTAGGGTGTAATTAAGAAGTGAACGTGTCTGATCGTAGAGCCAGAGCTCTGTGATGTCCAGCAGGGGGCGCAGACGAGTCTAAAGGTAGGACCGTACCTGTCAGCAAACACTCTCCTGATCAGGTGTGTTCTGAATCTTTGGTGTCCAGTCTTGGGCTGCACTGTGATCCTGCTCTCATGAAGCTCACAGTGGTTGGCTGGAGCTTCGTGAGATGGATCAGCTGTTCCACCCTGACTCAGTATTTTCACTGACTGTGATAAATGTGAACTGTTGAGATGTGCTGACTGCAGCTGCTCATATCCCCATAACCGTATAATCCTGATCATAGGTGCAGCCCTCTGGTGTGAACCCTCCTGATCAATCAGCCAATCAAACTTCATTTTTTATCGCACTTTTCATACAAAGTCTTGTAGCACAAAGTGCTTTACATAGAAAGAGCATAAATAAAAAGTAGAAAATTGAATATAATGAAAACACAAACCCTACCCACCCTCACCATCCACATACACACAAAGACATGAAGAGGAGATTCTCACAGAAAACAGAATTAGAGGACTGAGGAAACACTATATTAAATTAAAAATGAGGAAATACAGGAGCTAAGACTAAAATGACAAATTCAAAGTCATGATAAGAAATTAGATTAAAAAAATACTACAGGGAAAAATAAATTAATAATGAAATAAAATTTAAAACAATAATGTGGTAAATGAGATAGCCAAACACCAAATGTATAATAAAATCTGCTAATATAGGACAATGAAAAGAAAAACTGAACAATAAATCTGAACTGAAATGGAGAAACAAAACAGAGTAAGAGGGTTAAAAAAATAAATTAAATAAATAAATAAAATAAAAACAATAATAAATATAATCAGCTAAAAGAGACTATCAGACTCGCTCACGTACAGTCAGTAATAAAATCGTGAGGTCAAAATGATCACAGAGCATGAACACTGAGTCTGCAGACGGAGAGCAGCAGCACGCAGGCTGAAGTACCTGCAGCAGGCAGGAGGCGGAGCTATCAGAGGTGAGAGGGCGGCAGCTGTCTACAGACGCACCGGTGACAGACTGACGAACAGACGAGGAGACAAAACAAAAAAAAACAACAAGAGGAATCAAGAGAAGGTTTAGAGGAAGAAAACAAACCGAAGCCTCTGCTGTTTTATTAAAATTATGAATTTGTAATAATTTAGTCAACTTTTAACTACATGATCCAAAAGATCCCACCCTCTGCACTGGCCAAACAATATCTGATCAGCCAATCACATGGCAGCACCTCAGTGCATGTAGCCACGGTCAAGATGACCTGCTGAGCACCAGGGTGGAGGACAGAGATGAACTTGGCATGCTGGGATTTTCACACACAGCCATCTCTAGGGTTTATAGAGGGATGGTCTGAAGAAGAGAAAATATCCAACGAGCAGTTCTCTGGGTTAAAATGTTGATGTCAGAAGTCAGAGGTCAGAGTGGTTGGAGGTAATAAAAAGAAAACAGGAACTCAGATGACCACTAGTTAAAATCACGGTCTGCAGACCATCTCTGACACACAGCACAGCCAATCATGAAGAACAGAGACTAACAGACAACCATAAAATGTCTCCTGGTCTGATGAGTCTGGATTTCTGCTCCACATTCAGGTACCAAAATAAGTTTGGACAGCCGAGTCTGGCTGATTCCTCACAGACCATCACTGACCATCAGAGGTCACAGGTCAGCAGCTGCGGTCAGGGAGAAACCTCGTATATGTCACCTGTCTGTGTGAACCTGGACGCCTCTTCACTGTGTTTGTACCCGAGTCGATTTCAAACACCAGCACACACTGACACCAACACGGAGACAAGGAGGGAACGACCAGGAGGAAACAAGGAAACAACCAGGAGGAAACAACAAGGAGGAAACGACCAGGAGGAAACAAGGAAACAACCAGGAGGAAACATCAGAATCAGAGACAGAATCAGAATTAGATTTAGAAACAGAATCAGAATCAGAATCAGAGACAGAATCAGAGACAGAGAAACAAAGAGAGAGAACATGAAAAGGAATAAGAGAGAAACAGGAAGGATTAACAGGAGGAAGAAGAAGAGAAGAAAGTTAATCTAACAGTCTGAGGAGGAAACCAGCTGTGACTTTACTTATTCAGGAAAATAAAATTAGGCACAGATGACCAAGAGGAAGGGCCTCACATGGCCCCGAGCCCCTGAACACTGATCTACTTGATCACTACAAAAAAGCTAAAATATTAATTCAGTGAGGGCGGGGCTATGGTGACAGGATGACAGGTGATTGGCTGATGATGATGAGTGACAGGTGTGTTCATGCTGAAGAGGAACAGGTGGAGGAGACATTTCATGCTGGTTTAAAGTTAAAACTGAATCATTCAGATTTATGAGGACATGATGGTGCAGCATCAGGTCCAGAGCTCTGCAGACCAGAGAGGGCCTCAGGCAGCCCAGGGGCCACATGTGGCCCTCCTAATGACAACTAATGACTCAGTGCAACCCATCAGTGATGATGAATAAATCTGTCATGACAGGCTTTGGTCTGATTTGTCTCTATGACACCATGTGCAGGCAAAAAGCATCTTAACACACAAACTGCAGAACAAACTATTTAATACTATTTCAATCTGATTTATTTCACTCCTCACATTTAATTTGCCAATCTGGTTTCTGGGAGGGTATTTTGTAAAGAATTATTAATGCATGTGGAGGGAAAATCAATTCATATAAACTTAAATATCATCAATAACCAAGATTGTCTGACAGCTGCCGCAGCTCGCTTTCTTTAGTCAAACAAATGTTTATTCTCATTGGGACTTCATTCATAATAAAAAGGCAAAAAGCTCAAACTAAACAGCTATAATGACATACACTCATTTCTAACACTAACAAAGTCCCTTTAATCATCTTTAAATCTGTTTTTAGCTCATTAAATTTAACTTAACTGATGGTTTCAGCTTAAAAATATGCTTACCTTCACCAAAGAGGTTTTGTTTGTTGGTGTTTGTTAGTTTTTTTATTTGTGATCAAAATATTAAAAACTAAAGCACAGATTTGGATGAAATGTTCAGAGAATGTTGACCATAGCATTAGGAGGGAGTGATTAGGTTTTGGTGATGATCTGAATCCAGGAATTATTTTAAAGTTTAATTTGTTAACACTTTTAGAGAGGACAGTTTTAGACATTACTGCTCAAATCTTAGAAAGTTCTCCACAGATTTTTATGACACTTTCAGGGCCAAGACAGGACTGATCAGGTTTAGTAGTGATCTAAATCAGGAGTTTAATTAAGAATAATAAATAATTAAGAATAACAGTGAGAGATGGGGCTGTTTTCCCTATTTTTGACGACAACTCGCTCGTTAATGTTGGAGATGCCTCAGAGCTTTCTAGTTATTAAGTCTGTTGAAAGCTTGACACTGTTCTGCAGAACTAAAGGCACCTTTATTGTTTTAAAAATTATCTTCTTATTGTAAAAGTTTGACACTCTTAAATTGAGAGTAACATTAACATGGGTCTCATGGTGACCAAAGGTGTTACTCCATGATGGATGGTGGTGTGCTCGGAGTTCATGTAGAGGTCAAACAAAAAGACGAGAGACGACGAAAACCACTCATCGATGTTTCATGCAGACAAACTGCTGTTATTGTGGATGTTTGGATTATTATTATTATTATTATTATCATCATCATCATTTAATTATTATTATTATTATCATTATGTTATTATTGTATTATTGTGAGGCTAACGAAGACTCTTCCATCTGCTGAGCAGCTCAGAGGATGATCCTGTGCTTCACAGAGAAGCTTCAAGGACTTGAGCACACCTGAACACATCTGAACACACCTGAACACACCTGAGCACACCTGAGCCCACATGTCAAAGTGTCTGTGAGCCTTGGTCTTGTAATGATCCGGTCTTTGACTCAGACCTGGTCCAAGTTTCTGATGTGAAGCACCCTGAGAGCATCAGTTAGACGAGTTAACTTTATATTTTAGTGTTTCTGATTTGATTACAGGTGTGACAGAAGCACTAAGACAGAGAAAATGTCAAAACCTTTATTTTGAAAGGTAAACAGGAAACTCCTTCCGACATGAGGATAAAACTCAGTTCAACATAAACATATATCTGAATGATTCAGGCTGCTGTGGCCGTTAAGATTTTCTGTTTTTAGTGGGTTAGTAGATATTTTTGGGGGTGTGGCCAAACCCTTACCATAAAGAGGGCGGAGTCATCTGTGTGGGTGGAGCGTCTGGAGGGGCAGACGGTCTGAACACACCAAAGACAGACATGGACACACACACATTGAAACACATGTCGGTCCACACATATAGACGACAATGAACAGGTGTGAAGGGGTGTGGCCTAAACCAGGAAGGGTGTGGCTAAAACATCAACCTACACAACCAAAACATTGGAGTCCTATATAATCTGAATGACTGAGTAAAATCTAACTTTAAGAATAGAGCTTAAGGTAATTTCAGTAACTTTAAATCTTTATTTACAAAAAGGGACGATGGATAGGATGGGCACTGAAAAACGACCACAGCTTTTCAGCTTAACTGTGAATTTCATTCATTAAACTCAGACAATTGTTAACAGATGAGTAAATACACCTCATGGAGTGCTGTGACTGTTTACGGAGACCCTTCAATATCAATAAAGGCGGGCCGTCCTGAGCAGGAGAGGCTCAGTGAGGCTTGATCCAGACAAATCTGAGTCTAATGGGGCTCCATCCATCAAAAGTGTACAACGGTAAATTATTAGTCTTCTACTTGAATATGTCTACATTGCCCATGTTTATGAGCATGCTCCATGTCTTCTTCTCTGGTTTTGGTATATGTCTGCAGCAGTGTTACAGCGCCACTCACAGGCCTGGCATATATACTACAGTGTATTTTCAGT